>CM038726.1:6051876-6348848 GCA_021613375.1 Megaleporinus macrocephalus
AACACTTTCACGTTAGAACCAACATAAATCTGAACAGAGACCCTCAAATAAAACATCCAATCCAGCTGCAGGTACTGATACAGACAGTCAGCTGGTCAGAGATCTGGACCCACTTCCAGCCCAACTCTGGTCCAGTTTACTGCTGGTGGAACCCATTCTATGATCATATGAGGGAGCTTCATCAGTTGATCTCTCTTCTTCTCTGGGCTCCTGGATCTCAGAGCGGCCGAGTATCAGCGACTGAAACTGATGCCCCGATAAAGGAGCAGATGGGTGAAGATGGGCGGAGTCAGAGAGGTTCTACTGTTTCAACCAAATCACTTATACCCTCCAGCCTTAACATACATCTGGAGACCAAACAGACACACTAGTGGAGCATTTTCAGTGAGAAGATGATGGACTGCAGCTCCAGACCACCACACCATCCACATCTACCTTCTAAGTTTCTAGTCTTGTCTCCTTCTTAGCATCGCTGAAGACGTGGGTTTCTATGACTGAAGATAAATAGATGGTCTGATCTTCTGATTCTCAGGTTTTCAGCGTCTGTGCTTAAGGAAAGTAAAACTGTGTGTTAAGAAGTTGAGTTTAGTGTTTCTGTGGGCCGCTATGCTTTGTAGCTATCAGCAGGTGGACCTTGGGGCAGAAGAGGTTGAGAACCTCTGTTGTAGACCATCCTAGTGTAGGGTTTTGCAGCAGTGTTTGAACTGTACACAAGCATTCTGGTGTTTGAGTCCCTCGATACCCATGCAGGACAGCAGGTCAGGCAATTAATGTTTCCCTTTGACTAAGGTTGTAGATCCAGGTGTGGACCCCTTGGTGTGAAACCTTCTGGTTCTTTCCTTTTAGTTCTACTGTTATAGTCAGATCAGCTGAACGGAAGAAAAAGGTGGTACAGTCAGTATATCAGTTGTTTGAGTAGTCTGATTAAAGGAGGATGGGTCCCCCCCTTGTGAGTCTTGGTTCCTCCCAAGGTTTCTTCCTCCAGTTCTGAGGGAGTTTCTGTCACCTTTGAACTTTTCTTATCACTAAATTCCTGTAAAAGCTGCTTTGTGACGACATCAGTTGTTAAAAGTGCTATACATTTGATTACGTTAGATTGGGGGCCTTTGCTTGATGGGAATTGGTGGGGTATAAGCTTCCATAGCTAAATATCTCCCTAATATATATCTATAAAGAACATCAAACAGGTCTCTCCTCACCAGAACGACGATTTTGGCCTTGGGTAGGCGTGAATGGAGCAGCTGGACGATGGCCACTATTCCCCCTGCGACCTGCTCGGCTGTGTGCTCATGATTGTTGGTTCCTACCCACAGCACCACCACCTGAGGGGAACCAGAGGGACATTCTTCATAACCCTTTTCATTAAGATCAAAGCTGCCAAATAGAAATACATTATATCGCATCTGCATGCCTTTCTATGGTTCAAGACCACCAAGCCACACCATAACACACACAGCATGAATTGATATATACTGTATAGTGATCCCAGTGCATGTACCAAACCAGCCAGCTAGATACGTGAATGAAGCTAACTTGAGCCTTGCTGATTGGATAGTTACGTCCAATCCTGTAGCCCAGTTAGTTACACAAACCAATTATAGCGAATGTACGTTCTGAATTCCAGAGTAACTCCTGCTAGTGCTTCACAGATACAGTCCTAATAAAGATCCGTCTCCTGCTCACTCGGGGTCTGATGTTCTCCAGCTCTCCATTCTGCAGTCTCCACAGAACGTTACACGTGGTGTCTCCTCCAATCCCAAAGTTCAGGGCGTGAAGAGGTGAGAACAGCTCCCGCCACACCTGCAGCGATCAAAGCACAGGCTGTTAACATCATCTCACCCACCTAAACTATCAAGCAAGAGCTAGCCTTTATGACCTGACTGATATAAAAACTGTTACAAAACTACTAACACTACTAACAGTAATCACACTACTAACAGTAATCACACTACTAACACTAATCACACTACTAACAGTACTAACACTAATCATACTACTAACACTAATCATACTACTAACACTACTAACACTAATCACACTACTAACACTAATCACACTACTAACAGTACTAACACTAATCATACTACTAACACTAATCATACTAATAACACTACTAACACTAATCACACTAATAACACTACTAACACTAATTACACTACTAACACTAATCACACTACTAACACTACTAACACTAATAACACTACTAACACTAATCATACTAATAACAGTACTAACACTAATCATACTACTAACACTAATCACACTAATAATACTACTAACACTAATCATACTACTAACACTAATCATACTAATAACAATACTAACACTAATCATACTACTAACACTAATCACACTAATAATACTACTAACACTAATCACACTAATAATACTACTAACACTAATCATACTAATAACAATACTAACACTAATCACACTACTAACACTAATCATACTACTAACAGTACTAACACTAATCATACTACTAACACTAATCATACTAATAACAATACTAACACTAATCATACTACTAACACTAATCATACTACTAACACTAATCACACTAATCATACTACTAACACTAATCACACTAATAATACTACTAACACTAATCATACTAATAACAATACTAACACTAATCATACTAATAACAATACTAACACTAATCATACTACTAACACTAATCACACTAATAATACTACTAACACTAATCATACTACTAACACTAATCACACTAATAATACTACTAACACTAATCATACTAATAACAGTACTAACACTAATCATACTACTAACACTAATCATACTACTAACACTACTAACACTAATCATACTACTAACACTAATCATACTACTAACACTACTAACACTAATCACACTACTAACACTAATCACACTACTAACAGTACTAACACTAATCATACTACTAACACTAATCATACTAATAACAATACTAACACTAATCATACTAATAACAATACTAACACTAATCATACTACTAACACTAATCACACTAATAATACTACTAACACTAATCATACTACTAACACTACTAACAGTAATCACACTACTAACACTAATCACACTACTAACAGTACTAACACTAATCATACTACTAACACTAATCATACTAATAACAATACTAACACTAATCATACTACTAACACTAATCACACTAATAATACTACTAACACTAATCACACTAATAATACTACTAACACTAATCATACTAATAACAATACTAACACTAATCACACTACTAACACTAATCATACTACTAACAGTACTAACACTAATCATACTACTAACACTAATCATACTAATAACAATACTAACACTAATCATACTACTAACACTAATCATACTACTAACACTAATCACACTAATCATACTACTAACACTAATCACACTAATAATACTACTAACACTAATCATACTAATAACAATACTAACACTAATCATACTAATAACAATACTAACACTAATCATACTACTAACACTAATCACACTAATAATACTACTAACACTAATCATACTACTAACACTAATCACACTAATAATACTACTAACACTAATCATACTAATAACAGTACTAACACTAATCATACTACTAACACTAATCATACTACTAACACTACTAACACTAATCATACTACTAACACTAATCATACTACTAACACTACTAACACTAATCACACTACTAACACTAATCACACTACTAACAGTACTAACACTAATCATACTACTAACACTAATCATACTAATAACAATACTAACACTAATCATACTAATAACAATACTAACACTAATCATACTACTAACACTAATCACACTAATAATACTACTAACACTAATCATACTACTAACACTACTAACAGCAATCACACTACTAACACTAATCACACTACTAACAGTACTAACACTAATCATACTACTAACACTAATCATACTACTAACACTACTAACACTAATCACACTACTAACACTAATCACACTACTAACAGTACTAACACTAATCATACTACTAACACTAATCATACTAATAACACTACTAACACTAATCACACTAATAACACTACTAACACTAATTACACTACTAACACTAATCACACTACTAACACTACTAACACTAATAACACTACTAACACTAATCATACTAATAACAGTACTAACACTAATCATACTACTAACACTAATCACACTAATAATACTACTAACACTAATCATACTACTAACACTAATCATACTAATAACAATACTAACACTAATCATACTACTAACACTAATCACACTAATAATACTACTAACACTAATCACACTAATAATACTACTAACACTAATCATACTAATAACAATACTAACACTAATCACACTACTAACACTAATCATACTACTAACAGTACTAACACTAATCATACTACTAACACTAATCATACTAATAACAATACTAACACTAATCATACTACTAACACTAATCACACTAATCATACTACTAACACTAATCACACTAATAATACTACTAACACTAATCATACTAATAACAATACTAACACTAATCATACTAATAACAATACTAACACTAATCATACTACTAACACTAATCACACTAATAATACTACTAACACTAATCATACTACTAACACTAATCACACTAATAATACTACTAACACTAATCATACTAATAACAGTACTAACACTAATCATACTACTAACACTAATCACACTACTAACACTAATCACACTACTACTAACACTACTACTAACACTAATCACTCGACATATATCTCCATCCATCCATCATTATCTGCTTTATCCCACTAGTCAGGGTCAACGAGATGCCAGAGTCATTGGGCAAAGGCTGGGTATATATATCTTTTTGTTTTTCTACAACAGCTCTTCTTTACATCCTGTGGAAGTTTCATGATGAATGGACCAATAGAAATGCTCCAACATAGCTTGGTTCCATTGACTCACATTGAAAGTAAAGTCAGAGTCTTTGTTTTCTTTGGGACATACTTTCCATGTAAACCTGTGAGACAAGTCTACTAACAGTGCACACGGTCAGACCATCATAGTCCTAATGATCATTACTTCACCCAAAACATACCACTCAACCCGCTAATCGCGCAGTGGCCCTCCGCCCGTTCTTACACAAACCCCCCGTTACAAAACAGCTTAGTCACAGACCTCACACAATAGAGCTTTCAGTTCTGTTCTTTCTACCACCAGGATCGAAAACAGAGCCTAATGCTAATGAGACTTCACCCTCATTACTGTTTCTCTGTGTTTAGGTGAATAATTATTAATAATACAATAACAAGTTAGGTTCCAGATTCTCCTGGACGTTCCAGACATTGTATGAATGTGTTCAGTTCCTTCAGCAGCAATCTTGATTTAGCTGAATGAAGAACTGAGCAGTCAAAGCAGGTATTAGATGAGAACTGTAAATAATACTAGGTTGTTCAGGAGAAGCTTGGAAAGGGTAAAATAATAATAATCACACTGACGTATGGAAAAGCTCTACTAGTTTCCCCACAGACCACCAGGATGAGCCAGAAGACTAGTGAAGTAATGTTACGTGGATGGATAACGCAAACATTGTACGCTGGAATCCCTATTTAAACCAGACCAATGTATCCCAGCTGTGAAACATGGTGGTGGCAGGATCATGGTTTGGTGCTGCGGTGCTGCTATGAATTCCAGATTGTACTGCATGAGAAGCTCTACAGGAGAATATGTGGGCATCTACGTGTGAGATGGACCTCCACTAATGCCCCCAAGTGCCTGGAACATCTACCCAGTAGCACCTTCTCTCTCCAAAGTGCATGCTCAGTGCTGGTCATCTTGAGGGTGAGCATGACTGGAGGTCATGAACCAAACTGAAAGGGCGGAAAAGCTATAAGCTGGAACACAAACCTCGTACTGCTGCATCAGCTGCACCATGGAGTCACCTACAAACAACACGTCAGGTTCCGCATCCTTACACTCCTGCACGAAGCGGTTATGCTGCACACACACACACACACACAGATCACATTATAAGAGTGCACAGTGAAGGTTCCTTAAATAAACACACCCATATATATATATACACATACACCCACTATACACACTGAGCTCCACTGACCATACAGGAGCTCCACTTACAGACTGTAGTTCATCTGATTCTCTGTATACTTTATTACTCTGTTCTTTAATGATCAGGACCCCCACAGGACCACCACAGAGCAGATACTATTAGGGAGGTGGAGCATTCTCAGCACTGCAGTGACACTGACCCTGTGTCCACTCACTGTCCACTCTATTAGACACTCCTACTACTTGCTGGTCCACCTTGTAGATGTAAAGTCAGAGACAGTAGCTCATCTGCTGCTGCACAGTTTGTGTTCCTCTAGTTCTTCATCAGTGGACACTGCTGTCTGGATAGTTTTGGTCGGTGGACGATTCTCAGTCCAGCAATGATACTGGGAATGATCCACCTCCCTAATAGTACCTGCTCTGTGGTGGTCCTGTGGGGGATCCAGGTGGATAATCAACATGGGGCTGTACTTGCTGTAGAGAGTTGTAGAGCTGGGGTCTTCAAATCTGGACCCTGAATCTAATATCCAGTCCTGGCTTTTGTAATATCTGCTAGTTACGACACTCGCTGGCCAATCAGTTACAAAACAAGTTCAGTGAGTCCAGAATCCAGGACCAGATTTTGGAATAAGGGCCCGGATTTGAAAACTAGTAAGCCTAGCTAATGATACAGCTGCTCCACCTCTACCTTCTCAGGTTCTCCAGACTAGCAGCAGGTGTATGCAATCAAGCAGACCGCCATGAAGTCTCCATAGACGAACACTGGCAGTGGAATGGGATGTGCTGTGCTGGTAGAGCTCAGGCCACAAGTCTAGATCTCCTCCAGACAAGTGCATCTGGGAGAAACAACAGCTCGGCCATGAAGAGGTAGACCATGCAAACAACAAAGCAGGGCTTCCGAGTGTCTCTGGATGCAACTTCAGCACAAGAACTTCTGCATCCATGGCCGAGCAGCTACACACAAGCCTAAGAGCTCTATGGAGGCCTGCAGTTGTCCAAAACGTCCTGGAACTGAGGTTTGAAGCTCTCAGAGTTACTGATGCCTCCACTGTTCAATAATACCCCTCACGGTTGATGGTGGGGCATCTAGGATGGAAGACATTTCACCAACTAACCTTGTTGGAATACAGTGAGCTCTTTGGAACGACCGCATGGTTAGCTGCTTGGCTAGATACACCTGTGGCAATGGGACCGAATGGAAGATTGGAAGTCAATGGGTGTGTCCGAAAACTTTTGTCCACATAGTGGACTCCCCACACAGTATCAACACCCTGTACCTCACATAAACATCTTCACAGACAGAAAGACAGACCTGTGACATCCAGCGTCCATCGCCCTGGACGTCCTGCACTGATAAGGGCTCAGCGGCAGGGTTCTCCTCGTCACTCATCCTCTGAAATATTAATAACACAATCGATACAATCAGTTATTCACAAGCACATTCACGAGCGTTTCACATAATAACCTTCAGTAGAAGATTAAAGTGGAGTTACAGTGGTGGTGATGGTAATCAGAAATCACCTTGTATACAACACAACTACACTCAGCTAGACTCATTTCACTTACTATGTGAACATCAACGAACACAAACTGGACCAACTCTATTCCTACTGAGCTCCTGAGGGTTGCTATGTGTTGTTCTTTAGGTAAAAATCAGGTGCACACCAGAAAGTATATGGTCAGCACTACATACTATTTGTAGCAGGTGGGCACCTGATAGCATCATGTACCACCAGATACAAACAGTCCATATCGGACCTGGTGCATACCGGATAGCATATGGTGTGCACACGATAGTACTGCATGTGCACCACATAGTATCTGGTGCACACCTAATAGTATCTGGTGAGCATCTGATAGCATCTAGTGCACTGCATAGTATCTAATGTGCACTAGATGATATCGGCTGCTCACTATATAGCAACTGGTGCACAGGTCATAGTATTAAATGCTCACTACCCAGTAACTGGTGCAAACCAGATAGCATATGGTGCGCACCGCATAGTATCTGATGTGCACTAGATAATATCGGCGGGAAAAACTGAGAGTACCCCTTTAAGTTTACCCTTCAGACGCCTGGTTCCATTCACCACCACTGTATCAGCAGCACTTTGTTTACATCCCAATGAGAGGATTGCAGAGAGATTTTGGACTTTTTGGTGGACTTCCCCTTTCATGCATTCCTACCCAGCTCCAGCGCACCCAAGAGAAAGGCCCCGGCTTCAGCCTTAATCCTCTGCTCGAACACCTTATTATATCTGTACCCAGCCCTCTTCATCCCTCCTCATCTCTCCAATCCAGCAACCGCCCACCAATAGCATCCTGACTCTGAGCTGGACCAGCTCCGACCACCCTGACTGACTCACTGACTCGCTGGCTAACGGGCCAGGCCTCCAGCCCAGAGCCCGGAGCAGCATCGTGCACATCCCTCCCACACAGGCCGGCGGGCAGGCGGGCTACCTGCTAAAGGCTCCGAGGATGCTGCTGCTGCTGCTGCTATTGCTGCTCCCGCCGCGCACCTCCGTTCGGCTCCGGGAAGTCGAAGCGGCTGGATCTCCTCCTCCACCCCCCGAAAGCTTTCGCTTGAACCGGTATCCGACCCGCGCTGCCTCGCTCACGGCCGCCGCTTCCCTCACCGCTTCCGACCGCGTCCGCCTCCCGTTTTCCTCTACGGAGCGCACTTCCGTCCGCTGCTCCCTCCCGTCACGCGCTTCCCGTTAAAGCTTCCCAGCTCCGCCCTCTTTATCTTAACGCAGACCACAAAGCGGGACCCCTTTATGTAATACAGCACAATCAATCAGCGCTCGTCACGAGACCCCGTCAAGCGGTCAGGATGCGGGGTTCGAGCTGGACCGCGGCCTGGTCAGACTTTACACACCGACACGCGCCGGTTTAACGTTCACCGTGTGGCGTCACGCACCACTGTAGCCTCTGCGTTATGAAACCCCTTTTTTGTATGAGCGCGAGGTGAGGCGGCTTTTCGATGACGTCATTTCTATTTATTTATTTATTTATTTATTTATTTATTATTTCTCGGCTGTCGCAGGAATGAATGAGCAGCAGTGGCGCGCCGCGGCCGCAAGAGGGCGCCAGAGGCGCGCAGTCAGAAATCACGAAGTCACGCTGTTGATCTGTTGATATATATATATATATATATATATATATGATAGTATCTGGTGCACATCTTATATTATCTGGTGCACATCTGATAGTATCTGGTGCACATCTAATAGTATCTGGTGCACATCTGATATTATCTGGTGCACATCTGATAGTATCTGGTGCACATCTGATAGTATCTGGTGCACATCTAATTGCATCTGGTGCACATCTGATAGTATCTGGTGCACATCTAATAGTATCTGGTGCACATCTGATAGTATCTGGTGCACATCTGATAGTATCTGGTGCACATCTAATAGTATCTGGTGCACATCTGATAGTATCTGGTGCACATCTGATAGTATCTGTTGCACATCTGATAGTATCTGGTGCACATCTGATAGTATCTGGTGCACATCTGATAGTATGTGGTGCACATCTAATAGTATCTGTTGCACATCTGATAGTATCTGGTGCACATCTGATAGTATCTGGTGCACATCTGATAGTATCTGGTGCACATCTGATAGTATCTGGTGCACATCTGATGGTATCTGGTGCACATCTGATAGTATCTGGTGCACATCTGATGGTATCTGGTGCACATCTGATGGTATCTGGTGCACATCTAATGGTATCTGGTGCACATCTAATGGTATCTGGTGCACATCTGATAGTATCTGGTGCACATCTGATAGTATCTGTTGCACATCTGATAGTATCTGTTGCACATCTGATAGTATCTGATGCACATCTGATAGTATCTGGTGCACATCTAATTGCATCCGGTGCACATTTTTTAGTATCTGGTGCACATCTGATAGTATCTGGTGCACATCTAATAGTATCTGGTGCACATCTGATAGTATCTGGTGCACATCTGATAGTATCTGGTGCACATCTGATGGTATCTGGTGCACATCTGATAGTATCTGGTGCACATCTAATAGTATCTGGTGCACATCTGATAGTATCTGGTGCACATCTGATAGTATCTGGTGCACATCTGATAGTATCTGTTGCACATCTGATGGTATCTGGTGCACATCTGATAGTATCTGTTGCACATCTGATAGTATCTGGTGCACATCTGATAGTATCTGGTGCACATCTGATGGTATCTGGTGCACATCTGATAGTATCTGGTGCACATCTAATAGTATCTGGTGCACATCTGATAGTATCTGTTGCACATCTGATAGTATCTGGTGCACATCTGATAGTATCTGGTGCACATCTGATAGTATCTGTTGCACATCTGATGGTATCTGGTGCACATCTGATAGTATCTGGTGCACATCTGATAGTATCTGGTGCACATCTGATAGTATCTGGTGCACATCTGATAGTATCTGGTGCACATCTGATAGTATCTGGTGCACATCTGATAGTATCTGGTGCACATCTGATAGTATCTGGTGCACATGTAATAGTTGGGCGAGTTGGGTTGGTGTGCTCAAGTTCTCTATAAAAAATATTTTTCCTTATTGGCAAATTAGTGGAAGTTGGGTTAGGTGGGGTTAACTGAGTTGGCCGCTACCAACCCAGTCCCCCCCACCCAACCCAACTTCCACTAACCCAGTCCCAACCCAACTTCCCAACTTCCACTAACCCAGTCCCAACCCAACTTCCACTAACCCAGTCCCAACCCAACTTCCCAACTTCCACTAACCCAGTCCCAACCCAACTTCCCAACTTCCACTAACCCAGTCCCAACCCAACTTCCACTAACCCAGTCCCAACCCAACTTCCACTAACCCAGTCCCAACCCAACTTCCACTAACTGGTCAATAAGGAAAAATACTTTTAATAGAAAACTTTAATAGAAAACTAATAGAAACAACCAATCCCTCCACACTCAACTCAGTACCCCCCAACCCAACCCAACCCAGTGCACCAACACAACTACCCCTGCTCACCCAACCAATCCCTCCACACTCAACTCAGTGCCCCCCAACCCAACCCAACCCAACCCAGTACACCAACTTAACTACCCCTGCTCACCCAACCAATCCCTCCGCACTCAACTCAGTGCCCCCAACCCAACCCAACCCAGTACACCAACACAACTACCCCTGCTCACCCAACCAATCCCTCCACACTCAACTCAGTGCCCCCCCAACCCAGTGCACCAACACAACTACCCCTGCTCACCCAACCAATCCCTCCACACTCAACTCAGTTCCCCCCCAACCCAGTGCACCAACACAACTACCCCTGCTCACCCAACCAATCCCTCCACACTCAACTCAGTGCCCCCCCAACCCAGTGCACCAACACAACTACCCCTGCTCACCCAACCAATCCCTCCACACTCAACTCAGTTCCCCCCAACCCAACCCAACCAATTTGTTACTGTACTGGGTTACTTTCCAATTGTGTATTCATGTGTATGTGAGTGTGTGTTTTTTTTTTTTTGGGGTGCTGGGGGGTGTTTTTGTTGGTGTGGGCAACCCTATGAGGCTCGTGGTGGAAACCCTAGCACTTTCGCGCATGCGCGGGTCTCCAGCTCCCCGCTGAGAGCCGCGCCGCTGCGCTGCAGTTCCCGGTCCGGCCGCTACGGCCGAGTGTCGCTGTTACTCGCTTTTTGACGCCTGTGTTCTCGGCGCGAGCAGGTTGACTTCTGGTGGAGCGTCTCTGAATAAACTCGAAAACGAAGGATTCCAGCGTCGCGTCGTCGCTAATATAGACTCGGACGGCGTCAGCAGGGACTCGGGGTCTGTCATGGGTCGAATGTGGATGTACCTGCTCAGCGCTGTAGGTGTGCTGGCCGCACCAGGTGAGTGACAACATGGAGCCCAAGAAGTGAACGAACTTCCTTCCTTGTCACTGTTCGCTGTGATTACAGGTTCAGAGCTTCAGCCGAGAAGGTAGAAGCTTTGACTCTACGTTCTGCGTATGTTCTCATACCTACACAGGTCATCCAACACCAGGTTCATGCTGGGGTACTTGGACGTAGCTCAAGTTTGTTCATCCAACTTCTTCTTGTTTCCTCGTTCCACCTTAAATTTAAGGTGGAGTGGGGAAATTCCATCAAGACGCTGGCTTCAGCTTCATATTTGCTGGGATAGGCTTTAAATGCCATGTAGGTCTTCTTGCCAGTCACTTTAGCCAAGCTCCCAACATCTAAATACCTTGAAGAACATCTGTATTTGAACTTCTACAGATCACAGTGCCAAACAGTGAGCGTCCCATGGAGATTAAAGGTGATAAAGACCTCAAAAATGTCCAGGACTTCTCAATCTGAAGGTTAAACGTGAGGAATTGAACTTAATGGATGAACTCTAATGTAAATATTAGGTTTGGGATGATATGAAGGTTTCCCAATGTACCTTAAGTGTACTCAGTGTGTGTAGAAGAAGTGATTGTGTACCGTCAGCGCTGTTACTGTTTTCTCAGATTACGGCTGTGTAAACATGTGGATGGTTTGCGGTTTTTCAGTAGAACCAGTGGACATACACAGATTCCATGTAGAGGTGAAGTGGATCTCCAGGTATGTGGTTCTGTATAGCATGGAAACCAGTACAGGCTTGGCGTTGTAGTGATATAGGAACATGTTTTGGTCCCATATGGAACTATATTCCAAACGATTCCATATGGAACCGTATTTCACCCGTTCTCTATGAACCTGAAGAACTTGTTCACCATGCAAATAGCCATTTAAGCATGCAAATGGTTCTTTGAGTGTTGAAGGTTCTATGTTGGTTCATCTTTGATAAGACGAGTGTTGTCTAAAGGGCCCAGTTTAGAGTTAAAGAGCCCATATTATGGAAAACTCACTTTAAAAAAATGGTTTTAACATTCATCACTACCTCCCAAGTTCATCTCCAGCCTATATATACACAAAACCTCATGATGAAACAAACTCAAGTTTGGAATCACTGAAACATGGAACCCATTTGGCTACTCTAATATGTAGCATTCCTATGCAGTTCCACAGCTGACCAGTAGGGCGCGCTGGACGCGTCCAGAACAATCAACGATTAAGAGGACCCATATTCGGCATCATCCCCTTTACTAGACGTCCACACGTTTGCGTGGTTTCTTGTACCAGCGGCCGTAATTCACCTTTATAGGCATAACATCGAAGACTACTGTTACCGTGCCTTTAACTCTGATGTATGTAAACCAGCTCTGCTCTGATTGGCTGCTGGGACCGAAAAAGCTGCGGACCACTTTAGACAGGGCAAGGAAGGGGAACGTCTTGGGCTGGAGTTCAGGCTGGCTTCAGCTGCTGAGACTTGAAGCCAGGCCCCCTCCCCTTGCCAAGTAAAGAGTGAATAGGAGTTGGAAGAGAGGGAGGAGCTTGGGTGCGAATTTCGCCACGAGAAATTGGGCGTGGTCCTTCTCCCAAACCTACTTTTGTTTCGTAACTTCACTAACGAAGTGTGCTGAAGAGGCGGGTATATGCGATTGAGATTTGTGACATCACAAAAACACCCCTTCTGCTGCCTAGTTTGGTAGACTGGGAAACGTTCATGTTCATAAGTTAAATAAATAAAAATCAAAATAGAAATAGGAAAGCAAGTTGTGGTGAAAGGAACATCCAGCATTCGTAGTAGTTAATAGATAGTAGATAGACAATTAGAGTTTTATTCATATATATATATATATATATATATATATATATATATATATATATATATATATATATTAGAGATGGAAAGATCTATCGGCTATGTATCGGTATCGGACGATTTTTAATCAAAATATGTGATCAGCGATCGGCTGCAATTCCTATCTGATCCACTAGGTGGAAACACATACCCTTTCATTTTCCACAGACTGATTTTGATTTACTTTGTTTATTTACTGTTAATTTAGTTAAAAAATACTATGCTGTTTTATATGAGCTTGTTAAAAATGGTAATAAACCAGTTTAGACCATTTAGCTAATAATATGTAGCCCTGCTATCGGCCAATCGCGTTGAAAGGTGATCGGCGATCGGAATCGGCCTCAAAAACTGATCGGTCTATCTCTAATATATATATATATATATATATATATATATATATATATATATATATATATATAT
The DNA here is from genome assembly GCA_021613375.1 of Megaleporinus macrocephalus. Lineage (NCBI taxonomy): Eukaryota > Metazoa > Chordata > Actinopteri > Characiformes > Anostomidae > Megaleporinus > Megaleporinus macrocephalus. The sequence goes on from CM038726.1 coordinate 6,066,090, forward strand.
ATATATATATATTAGTTGTGGGAGTGTTTTTCACAGAAACTCAGATTTTAAAATTATTAACATGTAAAGACTGATTTATATGTTTGAAGCGATATAGCATCACTGCCCTCTACACTCCGTTTACATGGTTGCTGAGCAACACGTCCAGTCGAGGGCAGTTTGGAGTAAATCAAACATGGCGACGGTGGAGGAGCTCGTAGTTCTTTATTAAGTTCTTTATTTTGTTTGTCTCGGCGCCGAAGAGAAGCTATTTCGGGGAATTTCTAATGAACGTACACCTCTCTTCAACAAGTCCCCCCGTCTCTTCTTCATCGTGTCCGTGTGGAAGTGGTCGCGTCTTGCGCTGCCCCCCCGCGGTCTCCAGCGGTACGAACTGAACGTAGAGTACGGACAGGAGGCTCCGTGCGTATCTGTATTTAACGTTGAGCATAAATGAGTCTTTAACATGTTTCTATCAGTAGAGTCACTGGACTACGCATTACTAACTGTTTCTTAATCGTCCAGTGCAGAACCTAAGACTGTTCTAGATACCGCGGGAGCTTTAAAACACACGTAGATGCTTCTCAAACCACTTTCTGCCAAAATATATATACAGTCCACAAACTGTCCCGAGTTCTTGTGTGTAAGGCGTGTAGGGTACGTGTCATTGGTGCCTCTAAAAGTCGAGTCAGAGGGTAGACTCTTAGTCTTTAACCATTTATAGATCAGGTGCGTTTGAGGTCCCCTTTAATATATTAAAACTAAACAACAAATGCACACAAAATCATCCATTTGTTATAAATCCATAACAAGGTAAAAAAACACACACTTGTGTTAGAGTAATCTAAAAATTTGTCATTAGATGAATAATCGAAAAACTAATCGTTAGATTAATCGATTATGAAATAAATCGTTAGGTGCAGCCCTAATATATATATATATATATATATCCATCCTGTCGCTGTCAATGAAAAACAAGTATCTCAAATATCTCTACAAGTATCTCTAAAAACATACTTTACTTTCAATGTAAGTCAATGGAACCAGAATTGTTTCCAAGCTATTTTAGAGCACTTCTATTGGTCCATTTGTCATTTTCATGCAATGTAATATATATATATATATATATATATATATATATATATATATATATATATATATATATATATATATATATATAGTACTATAATATTATACTTTTTGGTTCCATTGACTTGCATTGAATTTAAAGACCATTTTGTCCTCTCTTGCAGTAGTTTTTTCATTGGACAGAGATGAAATATATGTGAATGAGGCTAAACACAGGCCTATCAGCCAATCAGAACAGAGCTTTATCTTAGATCAGCCTTAAAGACGCAGTTGAGGCACTAAACAGAGGTTAGAAATGTCCCTGTATGACTAACTGTGGCCATGTTTGGTACGGAAAGCCACGTTGATGTTATAGGTGGATCTGAAATATAGGCTATGGGCCCTTTTCAACCTTCCATGCTTTAAGCCATTGTTTGATCTTCTAAACCAGCTTGTTGAAGTTATATAGTTAACAGTAACACTTTGAGATAAGTAGTTGATGTGGTTCTTCACTGCTGGAGACACAGATGTTAGTTTCTTCAGTAAGAACTGGACATGCTGTACATTGACACGGTTGGACAAATGAAGAGCGAAGTGAGTATTCATAACAAATTGAACGGAGATCTATTTGTTGTGAATATGTTTTGGGCATCAACTGGTAGCTGAACGTACACACTGGGTGACCTCCATTCATCTAAAAGCCTTGACAGCCCAGAGATCCTTCAGTAAAATTTCCTTAAATGAGGCCACCTGATGACTAATTCCTCTGTCGAGGGTTCGGGCAGGGCGTGGCACAAAGTGGACCGCCCTGAACTTTGTAAAAACTGGATGGCTGACAGTCAAAACCAGACCGTCTGGTTAAAAGCTGGACAGGTTTGAATGAATTGTAGTGGTTAGTACGGTGGTGTAGTGGTTAGTACGGTGGTGTAGTGGTTAGTACGGTGGTGTAGTGGTTAGTATGGTGGTGTAGTGGTTAGTATGGTGGTGTAGTGGTCAGTTGGTTCCCCTTTGATTTAGAGTTGCTTTCACTTTGAGCCGACTTCATTTTGACAGACTTGCTTTGGGGCTGTATGTTTAGAGGAGTTAGTAAAGAATGTAAGAACCCCGGTCAGAACGCCCGGTGTAGAAGGCGTGTGGGAAGCAGCGTTTGGAGAGCCACCTCAGCTGTGGAGAACTTATCAGACGGGTTTGCTGTTGTTATTAGGAGATGAACGTGTAGCAGCTTGTTTTCTGTTAGTCTGTCAGTTCAGCTCTGACAGACCATGTAACCTCATATTCCTAAATAGCAATCCAATAACAAATCTTAGCCCTAATTTTAATACTGCACTGGTTTTTCATACTGCGCTACTGAAAGCGCTTGTAATAGCGGAGTACTGTTTTATATACTACGCTACTGAAAGCGCTTGTAATAGCGGAGTACTGTTTTATATACTAAACTACTGAAAGCGCTTGTAATAGCAGAGTACTGTTTTATATACTACGCTACTGAAAGCGCTTGTAATAGCGGAGTACTGTTTTATATACTACGCTACTGAAAGCGCTTGTAATAGCGGAGTACTGTTTTATATACTAAACTACTGAAAGCGCTTGTAATAGCGGAGTACTGTTTTATATACTAAACTACTGAAAGCGCTTGTAGTAGCGGAGTACTGTTTTATATACTACGCTACTGAAAGCGCTTGTAATGGCGGAGTACTGTTTTATATACTAAACTACTGAAAGCGCTTGTAATAGCGGAGTACTGTTTTATATACTACGCTACTGAAAGCGCTTGTAATGGCGGTGTACTACTTTATATACTAAACTACTGAAAGCGCTTGTAATGCTGGAGTACTGTTTTATATACTAAACTACTGAAAGCGCTTGTAATAGCGGAGTACTGTTTTATATACTACGCTACTGAAAGCGCTTGTAATGGCGGTGTACTACTTTATATACTAAACTACTGAAAGCGCTTGTAATAGCGGAGTACTGTTTTATATACTACGCTACTGAAAGCGCTTGTAATGGCGGTGTACTACTTTATATACTACACTACTGAAAGCGCTTGTAATGGCGGAGTACTGTTTTATATACTACGCTACTGAAAGCGCTTCTAATGGTGGAGTACTGTTTTATATACTACGCTACTGAAAGCGCTTGTAATGGCGGAGTACTGTTTTATATACTACGCTACTGAAAGCGCTTCTAATGGTGGAGTACTGTTTTATATACTACGCTACTGAAAGCGCTTGTAATGGCGGTGTACTACTTTATATACTACACTACTGAAAGCGCTTGTAATGGCGGAGTACTGTTTTATATACTACGCTACTGAAAGCGCTTGTAATGGCGGAGTACTGTTTTGTATACTACGCTACTGAAAACGCTTGTAATGGCGGAGTACTGTTTTATATACTAAACTACTGAAAGCGCTTGTAATGCTGGAGTACTGTTTTATATACTACGCTACTGAAAGTGCTTGTAATGGCGGAGTACTATTTTGTATACTAAACTACTGAAAGCGCTTGTAATGGCGGAGTACTGTTTTATATACTACGCTACTGAAAGCGCTTGTAATGGCGGAGTACTATTTTGTATACTACGCTACTGAAAGCCCTTCTAATGCTGGAGTACTGTTTTATATACTACGCTACTGAAAGCGCTTGTAGTGGCGGAGTACTGTTTTATATACGACGCTACTGAAAGCGCTTGTAATGGCGGAGTACTGTTTTATATACTACGCTACTGAAAGCGCTTGTAATGGCGGAGTACTGTTTTATATACTACGCTACTGAAAGCGCTTGTAATGGCGGAGTACTATTTTGTATACTAAACTACTGAAAGCGCTTGTAATGGCAGAGTACTGTTTTATATACTGCGCTACTGAAAGCGCTTGTAATGGCGGAGTACTATTTTATATACTAAACTACTGAAAGCGCTTGTAGTAGTGGAGTACTGTTTTATATACTACGCTACTGAAAGCGCTTGTAATGGCGGAGTACTGTTTTATATACTAAACTACTGAAAGCGCTTGTAATAGCGGAGTACTGTTTTATATACTACGCTACTGAAAGCGCTTGTAATGGCGGTGTACTACTTTATATACTAAACTACTGAAAGCGCTTGTAATGCTGGAGTACTGTTTTATATACTAAACTACTGAAAGCGCTTGTAATAGCGGAGTACTGTTTTATATACTACGCTACTGAAAGCGCTTGTAATGGCGGAGTACTGTTTTATATACTACGCTACTGAAAGCGCTTGTAATGCTGGAGTACTGTTTTATATACTACGCTACTGAAAACGCTTGTAATGGCGGAGTACTGTTTTATATACTACGCTACTGAAAGCGCTTGTAATGGCGGAGTACTGTTTTATATACTACGCTACTGAAAGCGCTTGTAATGCTGGAGTACTGTTTTATATACTAAACTACTGAAAGCCCTTCTAATGCTGGAGTACTGTTTTATATACTACGCTACTGAAAGCGCTTGTAATGGCGGAGTACTGTTTTATATACTACGCTACTGAAAGCGCTTCTAATGGTGGAGTACTGTTTTGTATACTACGCTACTGAAAGCGCTTGTAATGGCGAGTACTGTTTTGTATACTACGCTACTGAAAACGCTTGTAATGGCGGAGTACTGTTTTATATACTACGCTACTGAAAGCGCTTGTAATGGCGGAGTACTATTTTGTATACTAAACTACTGAAAGCGCTTGTAATGGCGGAGGACTGTTTTATATACTACGCTACTGAAAGCGCTTGTAATAGCGGAGTACTGTTTTATATACTACGCTACTGAAAGCGCTTGTAATGGCGGAGTACTGTTTTATATACTACGCTACTGAAAGCGCTTGTAATGCTGGAGTACTGTTTTATATACTACGCTACTGAAAACGCTTGTAATGGCGGAGTACTGTTTTATATACTACGCTACTGAAAGCGCTTGTAATGCTGGAGTACTGTTTTATATACTAAACTACTGAAAGCCCTTCTAATGCTGGAGTACTGTTTTATATACTACGCTACTGAAAGCGCTTGTAATGGCGGAGTACTGTTTTATATACTACGCTACTGAAAGCGCTTCTAATGGTGGAGTACTGTTTTATATACTACGCTACTGAAAGCGCTTGTAATGGCGGAGTACTGTTTTATATACTACGCTACTGAAAGCCCTTCTAATGCTGGAGTACTGTTTTATATACTACGCTACTGAAAGCGCTTGTAATGGCGGAGTACTGTTTTATATACTAAACTACTGAAAGCCCTTCTAATGCTGGAGTACTGTTTTATATACTACGCTACTGAAAGCGCTTGTAATGGCGGAGTACTGTTTTGTATACTACGCTACTGAAAACGCTTGTAATGGCGGAGTACTGTTTTATATACTACGCTACTGAAAGCGCTTGTAATGGCGGAGTACTATTTTGTATACTAAACTACTGAAAGCGCTTGTAATGGCGGAGTACTGTTTTATATACTACGCTACTGAAAGCGCTTGTAATGGCGGAGTACTATTTTGTATACTAAACTACTGAAAGCGCTTGTAATGGCGGAGTACTGTTTTATATACTACGCTACTGAAAGCGCTTGTAATGGCGGAGTACTGTTTTATATACTAAACTACTGAAAGCGCTTGTAATGGCGGAGTACTGTTTTATATACTACGCTACTGAAAGCGCTTGTAATGGCGGAGTACTGTTTTATATACTACGCTACTGAAAGCGCTTGTAATGGCGGAGTACTGTTTTATATACTAAGCTACTGAAAGCGCTTGTAATGGCGGAGTACTGTTTTATATACTACGCTACTGAAAGCGCTTGTAATGGCTTGTAATTTAGATACACTACCAGCCAAACAATTTAGATACACTACCAATCAAACGTTTTAGATACACTACCAGTCAAACGTTTTAGATACACTACCAGTCAAATGTTTTAGATACACTACCAGTCAAACGTTTTAGATACACTACCAGACAAACGTTTTAGATACACTACCAGTCAAACGTTTTAGATACACTACCAGTCAAACGTTTTAGTACACTACCAGTCAAACGTTATAGATACACTACCAGTCAAACGTTTTAGTACACTACCAGTTAAACGTTTTAGTACACTACCAGTCAAACGTTTTAGATACACTACCAGTCAAACGTTTTAGTACACTACCAGACAAACGTTTTAGTACACTACCAGACAAACGTTTTAGATACACTACCAGTCAAACGTTTTAGATACACTACCAGTCAAACGTTTTAGTACACTACCAGTCAAACGTTATAGATACACTACCAGTTAAACGTTTTTGTACACTACCAGTTAAACGTTTTTGTACACTACCAGTCAAACGTTTTAGTACACTACCAGTCAAACGTTATAGATACACTACCAGTCAAACGTTTTAGATACACTACCGGCCAAACGTTTTAGTACACTACCAGACAAACGTTTTAGATACACTACCGGCCAAACGTTTTAGATACACTACCGGCCAAACGTTTTAGATACACTACCTGCTGCCTTCCAGTGATGTAGAGGACTGATGACCAACAGAAACTGAGGTAGATGTTCTTGAGACTCATTGATAAGGGATTTGCTGATGAATAGATCATATGAACCGGATTGAACAGCCCACAGTTTAGTACACTACCAGTTAAACGTTTTTGTACACTACCAGTCAAACGTTTTAGTACACTACCAGTCAAACGTTATAGATACACTACCAGTCAAACGTTTTAGATACACTACCGGCCAAACGTTTTAGTACACTACCAGACAAACGTTTTAGATACACTACCGGCCAAACGTTTTAGATACACTACCGGCCAAACGTTTTAGATACACTACCTGCTGCCTTCCAGTGATGTAGAGGACTGATGACCAACAGAAACTGAGGTAGATGTTCTTGAGACTCATTGATAAGGGATTTGCTGATGAATAGATCATATGAACCGGATTGAACAGCCCATCAGGAACAACATAAACAAGAAGCACTTCACACGTGGTCTTGACCCCCAGTGTCATTTTAGGTTGTTGATTGTATAGTGAAAGTACTTTTCTATTTTTCTAGCGATGGACATCCCAAATATGCGGAGAGAGAGAGAGAGGGAGGGAGGGAGAGAGAGATGAGCTGTAAGGTTATCTGAGGAATCCAGCCTGTCTGGCTTTTCGCTCCTGCAGAAAGCAGCTCTGAAGTGAAGGGAATTGCAGGCGAGAATCTTTTCAGTTCTGCACAGTTTGTGTTCCTCTAGTTCTTCATTAGTGCTCACAGGACGCCGCCCACAGGACACTGTCTGGATAGTTTTGGTTGGTGGACGATTCTCAGTCCAACAGTGACACTGATGTGTTTAAACACTCCAGCAGCAGCAGCACTGCTGTGTCTGATCCACTCACACCAGCACAACACACACATCATATTAGTTATAATATAATTAGGAATATTACTATTCCTGTCATTACTAAAGTTACTTATAGTTATTATCTAGTACTAATACTGTTACTTAAGTTATTTTTATTAGTCCCTAACACTTATGCTATGACTACTAATTTATTATTACTCTATAATACTGCTAATATTGCTGCTGCTATTACTATTGGTACTTTTATTAATCTGTAATACTAATATTAGTGCTGCTATTACTAATGTTATTTTTTATTATTCTATAATACTGTTTATATTACTGCTACTATTACTACTGTTATTTTTTATTACTCTATAATTTCTGTTTATATTACTGCTACTATTACTAATGTTATTTTTTATTACTCTATAATACTGCTAATATTACTGCTACTATTATTACTGTTATTTTTTATTATTCTATAATACTGCTAATATTACTGCTGCTTTTACTACTGTTATATTTTATTACTCTATAGTACTGTTTATATTACTGCTACTATTACTACTGTTATTTTTTATTACTCTATAATACAGCTAATATTACTGCTACTATTACTACTGTTATTTTTTATTATTCTATAATACTGCTAATATTACTGCTGCTGTTACTACTGTTATATTTTATTACTCTATAATACTGTTTATATTACTGCTACTATTACTACTGTTATTTTTTATTACTCTATAATACAGCTAATATTACTGCTACTATTACTACTGTTATTTTTTATTACTCTATAATACAGCTAATATTACTGCTACTATTAATACTGTTATTTTTATTACTCTATAATACTGTTTATATTACTGCTACTATTACTACTGTTATTTTTTATTACTCTATAATACTGCTAATATTAGTGCTGCTATTACTACTGTTATTTTTTATTACTCTATAATACTGCTAATATTAGTGCTGCTATTACTACTGTTATTTTTTATTACTCTATAATACTGCTAATATTACTGCTACTATTACTACTGTTATTTTTTATTATTCTATAATGCTGCTAATATTAGTGCTGCTATTACTACTGTTATTTTTTATTACTCTATAATACTGTTTATATTACTGCTACTATTACTACTGTTATTTTTTATTATTCTATAATACTGCTAATATTACTGCTACTATTAATACTGTTATTTTTATTACTCTATAATACTGCTAATATTACTGCTACTATTACTACTGTTATTTTTATTACTCTATAATACTGCTAATATTACTGCTACTATTACTACTGTTATTTTTTATTACTCTATAATACTGCTAATATTACTGCTACTATTACTACTGTTATATTTTATTAATCTGTATTACTACTATTAGTGCTGCTATTACTACTATTGTTTTGTATATTAATCTGTAATACTGCTAATATTAGTGCTGCTACAACTACTAATATTTTTTGCAATTTAATACTACTACTATAATCGTGGTTACTCTTCAGTCCTACTACCATTATCGCTGCTATCACTACTGTTATTTTTGAATATTTACTGCTACTATTTTTTATCATTTTATTACTTATTACTTTTTTATCTTTTTATTACTAATTATTAATTCAAGTACTACTGCTTCTGTTGCTACTATTATTTTTGTTCTCTGTAATCTTTCTTATATTACTACAAAGTAATATTCATTACACTATAGTACAAACAACACTCACTTCACTGTATTGTACTTATACTAATACTACAACTAGTGGTAATAATAATTACTCTATGATACTAGCGTTAATTCTACTCCTACTTTATCTTACTTACCTTGTTGTACTAACACTACTGTTGCAGCTAGTTGTACTAATAATTACTTTATCATACTAATAGTACTGCTTAGCAAACAACGACCATCTTTGTGGTCCATTTTCCTATATCATTTGAACACAATACTTGTTTTTGGGAATGATGGGATTCTATGGGAAGGTTAAACCCAGCGGTCAGTGTTACTGCCCCTCGGTGGTCAGTTCGGAGAAGTTGTGTCTGTAGTTGGTGGTGCTGAAGCTCTAAAGCAGGTGGAAAGTGTGAACTGTGTAAGGAGGTCAATGGGTGTTTGCCTCTAAACGGCGCCAAGTTTACACCACAAAACTGTAAACACACTCGCTCGCACCGTCAGCCGAGTCATACCAGGACGCATCTGTGCGAGAGTGTGTGTTTATGTTTGGCAGTAATATGCTTGTGTGTTATATTGAGGATAGAGATGTACAGTAGAAAAGATTGTCTACACAAACTAAGTATACCTACATACCCTGAAGCTGAATGGTATCCAAAGTTATCCAAAGAGTACGTTCAGAACTTTGCCCCTGGGGGTGGGGAGGGTCATGTATTGCAAGCACATTGCATAGCTTCTGAAACTCTAGGCCAGTTGCCTTGGAGAGGCACAACGCACCTTTGCCCGGTAAACCAAACAGTCACACATGTATTGTGCACACATGCACATCTAAATTTTGATTGGGTGTTTCATGGAACGTGTCTTGGTTTCACGTACGACTAACCTTGGGCGGCTTGGTTTCTTGTAGGACTGACCTTGTGTTGCTTGGTTACATGCAGGACTGACATTGTGCCTCTTGGTTTCTTGTAGGACTTAACTTGTGCCTCTTAGTTCGAGACAGGACTAACCTTGTGCCTCTTGGTTACATGCAGGACTGACATTGTGCCTCTTGGTTTCACATACGGCTAACCTTGTATCTCTTGGTTTCTTGTAGGACTGACCTTGTGCTTCTTAGTTCCAGGCAGGACTGACCTTGTGCCTCTTGGTTTTTCGTAGGACTGACCTTGCGTCTCTTGGTTTCTTGTAGGACTGATCTTGTGCCTCTTGGTTTCTAGTAGGACTGATCTTGTGCCTCTTGGTTTCGTGCAGGACTGACCTTGTGTCGCTTAATTCTGTGTAGGACTGACCTTGTGCCTCTTGGTTTCTTGTAGGACTGACCTTGTGCCTCTTGGTTTCTTGTAGGACTGATCTTGTGCCTCTTGGTTTCTTGTAGGACTGATCTTGTGCCTCTTGGTTTCGTGCAGGACTGACCTTGTGCCTCTTGGTTCCAGGCAGGACTGACCTTGTGCCTCTTGGTTACATGCAGGACTGACGTTGTGCCTCTTGGTTTCACGTACGGCTCACCTTGTATCTCATGGTTTCTTGTAGGACTGACCTTGTGTCTCTTGGTTTCATGCAGGACTGACCTTGTGTCGCTTGATTCCGTGTAGGACTGACCTTGTGCCTCTTGGTTTCTTGTAGGACTGACATTGTGCCTCTTGGTTTCTTGTAGGACTGACCTTGTGCTTCTTAGTTCCAGGCAGGACTGACCTTGTGCCTCTTGGTTTCTTGTAGGACTGATTTTGTGCCTCTTGGTTTCTTGTAGGACTGATCTTGTGCCTCTTGGTTTCTTGTAGGACTGATCTTGTGCCTCTTGGTTTCGTGCAGGGCTGACCTTGTGCCTCTTGGTTCCAGGCAGGGCTGACCTTGTGCCTCTTGGTTTTGTGCAAGCCTGACCTTGTGCCTCTTGGTTTTAGGCAAGACTGACCTTGTGCCTCTTGGTTTCGTGCAGGACTGACCTTGTGCCTCTTGGTTTCTTGTAGGACTGACCTTGTAGCTCTTGGTTACATGCAGGACTGACCTTATGCCTCTTGGTTTCAGGCAAGACTGACCTTGTGCCTCTTGGTTTCGTGCAGGACTGACCTTGTGCCTCTTGGTTTCTTGTAGGACTGACCTTGTGCCGCTTGATTCCGTGCAGGACTGACCCTGTGGCTCTTGGTTTCAGGCAAGACTGACCTTGTGCCTTTTGGTTTCATGCAGGACTGACCTTGTGCCGCTTGATTCCGTGCAGGACTGACCCTGTGGCTCTTGGTTTCAGGCAAGACTGACCTTGTGCCTCTTGGTTTCATGCAGGACTGACCTTGTGCCTCTTGGTTTCAGGCAACTAAGGATTTTGAGGATCTTTGCCCATGCTGGTTGGGTCTTGATCTCAGTGATATTATTTGTTGTCCAGGCTTATTGAACATCTTGCACGCTTAGCGCCAACTATTAATTCTGGTACATCAGCTAACACACACCTTGTGTCGGGTGATGATGGGGTGAAGGGGCGGGAGGGTATTCCTACCCACCCAAACAGGAAAGTTAGGCCCTCTTTAGCACCTGCTCCCGGATAGCTTTGGCATCACCAGCACACCTCAGACTTGAACCCAGTTGAGCATCTGTGGGACCACCTGGATGGTGGTGTTGGCTCTATGGATCCTCCTCCACACTCCCTCCAGCAGCTGTGGGATGCACTGCAGTCAGCATGATACCTGAAGATACCTGTGACCACCTACCAGAACCTTACTGAGTCTCCCAGTCCGTCCCAGGTGTTAGATATGCCAGGCAACGTCTTGAGCAGTTGTGTCCGTGTGTGTGTCCGCTGACCAGGTGTGTACCACGCCGCGGCGATGGAGGTGACCACGCCCAAAGAGGTGACGGCCGTGAACGGGACTAACGTGCTGCTGAAGTGCACCTTCAAGTCCACCAAGCCCCTCTCCGAGAGTTTAGTGTCCGTCACCTGGAGATTCACACCCCTCGGACAGACCACCCAGGAGTCGGTGAGAGAAACGAAACCCTCTTCTCTTCACCTTTTTACTCCTCTTTCTTTTCTCTCTCTGCTTCTCCTTTCTTCTTCTCTCTTCACATGTTTGCTTTTCTTTTCTTCTGTTAGTCTGATCTGTTCTTCGTCTCTCTTTCTTCTCATCACTTCACTTTTTCCTTTTCATTTTTGCTTCCATTCTCTTCTTCCCTTTGTTTTCGCTTATTTCTCATCATTTCATTCTATTGGGTTTACTTTTCTCATCTTTCTTCAGTTCCCTTTTTCCTTGTTCCTCACTTCTCCATTGTTCTCCATCTTCTCTTCTCTTCTCTTCTCTTCTCTTCTCACCTCTCTCCTCCTCTTTGTATGTGTGTAGGTCTTCTTCTTTCAGAAAGAGAGCTTCCCGGTTACCGAGGGTCAGTTTAAAGGTCGGGTGACGTGGTCCGGGAACGTGATGAAGAACGACGCGTCCATCACCTTACACAACGTCCAGTTCAGTTTTAATGGAACCTACAGCTGCCAGGTGACCAACCCACCCGACGTCCACGGCCTGACCCGCGAGATCAGACTCCAGGTCGTCCAGGCAGGTGAGGCCAACTGTCTGACCGGGGGTCGGAGGGTGTTCGTGTGTGTGTGTGTGTGTGTGTGTGTGTGTGTGTTCAGTATCATGTGTGGGTGTTTACTAGTCTGTGAATGTGTTCACTTGTGTGTTCACTAGTTAATAAATGTTATAATATGTTATAAACATTATAAAGTTATAAGCGTTATAAATGTTATAATATGTTATAAACGTTATAGATGTTATCAGCATTATAAATGTTATAATATGTTATAAACATTATAAATGTTATAATACGTTAGAAACATAAATGTTATAATACGTAATAAACATTATAAATGTTATATCACGTTATAAACGTTATAATACGTTATAAACATTATAAATGTTATAATACGTTAGAAACATAAATGTTATAATACGTAATAAACATTATAAATGTTATATCACGTTATAAACGTTATAATACGTTATAAACATTATAAATGTTATAATACATTATAAACATAAATGTTATAACACGTTATAAATGTTATAATATGTTATAAACATTATAAACGATATATGTTATGAATGTTATGATACGTTATAAACGTTATATGTTATAAACATTACAAATGTTATAATATTTTATAAATGTTATAAACATTATAAATGTTATAAATGTTATAATACGTTATAAACATTATAAAAGTTATAATACATTATAAATGTTATAAATGCTATATGTTGTAAGCGTTATAAATGTTATAATACGTTATAAACAAACATTATAATACGTTATAAACATTATAAATGTTATATGTTATAAACATTATAAATGTTATAATACGTTAGAAACATTATAAATGTTATAATACGTTAGAAACATTGTAAATGTTATAATACATAATAAACATTATAAATGTTATAATACGTAATAAACATTATAAATGTTATATCACGTTATAAACGTTATAATACGTTTTAAACATTATAAATGTTATAATACATCATAAACATAAATGTTATAACACGTTATAAACGTTATAATATGTTACAAACACAAACGATATATGTTATGAATGTTATGATACGTTATAAACGTTATATGTTATAAAAATTACAAATGTTATAATATTTTATAAATGTTATAATACGTTATAAACATTATAAAAGTTATAATACATTATAAACATTATAAATGCTATATGTTGTAAGCATTATAAATGTTATAATACGTTATAAACAAACATTATAATACGTTATAAACATTATAAATGTTATAATATGTTATAAACATAAATGTTATAATACATTTTAAACGTTATTAATGTTATATTTTGTAAACGTTATAAATGTTATAATACATTATAAACATAAATTTTATACATAATAAACGTTATAAATGTTATAATACCTTATAAACGTTATAAATTCTATAATACGTTATAAACATCATAAACGTTATAATACCTTATAAACGTTATAAAGGTTATACATTTTATAAATGTTATAAATGTAATAATACGTTATAAACATAATAAATGTTATAATAAGTTATAAATGTTATCAATGTTCTAAACGTTATAAATGTTATGAACGGTATAAATGTTATAATGCGTTATAAACATTCTAAACATTATAATACGTTATAAACATTATGAATATTATAACATGTTATAAACATTATAAACGTTATAATACGTCATAAACATTCTAAATGTTATAAACGTTTTAAATGTTAAGAACGATATAAAGGCTATAAATGTTTTCAAATACGTTATAAACATTATAAATGTTGTAATACGTTATGAACATTATAAATGTTATAAACTTTATAAATGTTGTAATACGTTATGAACATTATAAACAAGTTTAGTTTTGCTTTCTGACTGACTTTAAGACAAGTCTAAGCTTTAGCTCAGGGCTGGAGGGTTCTCTCGTTCCTCGTGTACAGCAGTGATTATTTTGGTCCCCGTTTCTCTGGGCAGGCCGGGTACGGCGAAGGTGAAGGTTGAGAAAACAGACTCGTCTGGCGCTCTGAGAGATTAGATAGTTCTGTCCTTGAGCCGAGACGGCGTCTGTTCACAGCAGAACTGAACTTCACTGCCTGCTGGTCCTACTGTTTTCATTGAGTGCCGAGTTTTGGACCTGATTTCTATGTTAACGTTAGCTGGAGAACGTACGGACTGCACTTCTGTAAACTCTAGTTTCTAGTTCAATCTGAGTTCTAACTGTTTAAGCTACATTCTGCTCATTTGCAGTAATAGCTTCATTCATTTTGGTACCAGACTTAGTATCAAACTTTGTATCATGGTTGCATCTCTACTGATCAGCCAGTTTGGCCCCTGTAGACTAGTAATCAAGTAGCTCCATTCAGCTAACAGGTTATAGTGGAACTGATGGAAACACTATGTTGTAGTACTAAGTTTTCATTCATTAATAGCTTAATTCATTGTGGTACTGGACTCAGTATCAGGCTCTGTATGGTTGCATCCCTACTAACCCTACTGGCCCCTGTAGACTCATACTCAAGTAGCTCCATTTATAATGTAATACATTATAGTGGAATTGATGGAAGCACTATGGTTTAGCACTGTTTTCATTTATTAATAGCTTAATTCATGATGGTACCGGACTTGGTGTCAGACTCAGTATCGGACTCTTCATCGCCAAGTGCTTGGTATAGTTGCATCCCTACTAATCAGACAGTTTGGCTCCTGTAGACTTATACTCAAGTAGCTCCGTTCAGCTAATAGGTTATAGTGGAATTGATGGGAACACTTTGGTTTAGTACTATGTTTTCTTTTATTAATTGTTTATTTCATGATGGTATTAGACTCGGTATCGGGCTCTTTATCAGCAAGTGCTTGGTATTGTTGCATCCCTACTAATCAGCCAGTTTGGCCCCTGTAGACTTATACTCAAATAGCTCCATTCAGCTAATAGGTTATAGTGGAACTGATGGAAACACTATGGTTTAGTACTATGTTTACATTCATTAATAGCTTAATTCATTATGGTATCAGACTCGGTATCAGACTCTGTATCGGCGAGTGCTTGGTATGGTTGCATCCCTACTAATCAGCCAGTTTGGCCCCTGTAGACTTATACCCAAGTAGCTCCATTCAGCTAATAGGTTATAGTGGAAATGATGGAAACACTGTGGTTTAGTACTATGTTTACATTCTTTAATAGCTAAATTCATTATGGTACCAGACTTGGTATCAGACTCTGTATCGGACTCTTCATCGCCAAGTGCTTGGTATAGTTGCATCCCTACTAATCAAGCCACTCCATTCAGCTAATAGACTACAGTAGAACTGATGGAAGCACTATGTTGTAGGTTCATGTATTTGATTGGCCACTGAAGCAGATGTCTTTCTCTCCCAGTCAAGCTTTCCGAGATGGGTATCCTGGCTGCGGCTGTGGGCGGAGCCATCCTCCTGGTCCTCCTCATCCTCTCCGTCTTCCTCATCGTGCGGTTCTGCCGGCGAAAGAATGAAGACACGGGCGTGGAGCTGGAAAAGGGCGAATGGAAGCAGCAAAGCGTGTGGTGAGAGGCGGGCGGAGCTTCACCTCCAGCGGGGCGCGTCTGTATCCGGGCATGCAGGAGGGGGCGTGTTTTCCAGCGGAAGCCATGTGTGCCTTCTTGTGTCATGATGCAACTGAAAAGCGGGGAGGACCAAACGGCCTCCGTTGGAGAGCTGAACTGAAAGCTGAGACCAACCCAGGTTTTTCAACCGTGGACTATATACGCCGGTCAGCCATAACATCACAACCACCTCCTTGTATCTCCACTCACTGACCACTGTATCAGCTCCACTGACCATACAGGAGCAACTGTGGTGGTCCTATGGGGGTCCTGATACAGAGAATCAGATGAACTACAGTCTGTAGGTGGAGCTCCTGTATGGTCAGTGGAGCTGATACAGTGGACAGTGAGTGGAGCTCCTGTATGGTCAGTGGAGCTGATACAGTGGACAGTGAGTGTAGATACAGGGAGGTGGTTGTAATGCTATGGCTGTATGTTCAGATGTGCTTGTAAAGCCTGAAGATTTGAATTAGAGGGAATTTTTTTTAATCTACTCTCCTTTTTTATCTGTTTAGCATCTTTTTCTTTTCTTTTGATGGATTGAATGGTTGCTATATTGTATGCATGTTCACTTCAGATCATATTCTGTTGATTGGAATTCTATGAAATGAATGAAATGTAAAGGTTCTGCGCATAAACTAAGCTTTAATATGGACGTTAAGGAACCACAGGGCTGTATACTTAGCAGTACATACCACAAGTACTTGTTTTTAGTACTTGGCGATACCATAAATACTTAAAACCAAGTTGTGTAAAATGCCACCATGTACTTTTAGCTGTTACATCATCAAACAAAACTGGATTGTAAATGACGTATAGTATCTTAATGATGTATGGATTGAGCTCACTGATTCAAAGTCTTTTGATTGGCTCGTTGAGCTGTAGTTGAATGTCCAGCCATTACATACAAACAAAGCTTCCGTCCAGGCTGTGATGCAGGTACGTAAGGTCAATCTATGGATCAAGTCCAATTTCTTTCTTTTGTTTTAACTTTTAGTTTAATTTTTAAATTGATTTTCTTGTTTTTTAACCTACAGCCACTTCAAGAACATACTTGCAGGTCATCATACAGTTTACAAATGAAAGTATGATACAACTTGTTCCAGACTTCCAGAATCCAGAGTAGCGCCAGTGACTTAGTGGTCTCAGTTGCCATTCCCCTCAGATCCTCCCCCAAATTGGAATCTGGAATATTGGAATATTGTTCCAATCCATTTGTTCCACTTCATAAATTTCGTCAACAGTCTCGTCCCATTGCTTACCTGTTGGAGATGATCTCACTGGAGCCGCTTTCATGGAATTACCTTCTTGCTGGCTGCTAGAAACACCTGAGTGTTCCCCAAGTGTAGACCTGAACAGGTCCCGGAAACGTCCAGGTTCAAACTATTATTAATATGAGACCCAACCTGTTCCCAGTGATGTTGAACTTCTGGTCCAGTCCCAGCAGACCTGAAGCTACACCTAGTCACACTGATGGAACTATAGAGGTTATGAACAATGGAATTTTGATGTTTCCCTCTAGCAACAGTTAGCAACAGTTAGACGCTAGCAACAGTTAAGAGCAATGGAAGCCTAGAATCCATAAGAATTACCCAAGACTAGCCACCAACTGGGAGAAATGAGTAGCTGTGATGACCTCGCTAGTAGCATTTCCCAACGTGATCGTAACAATCGAGTACAAGCCATCTAAGCTAGCGAGTTAGCTGAGCAAGAGCCTAAAGCAACAGGGCTAGCAGGATGAGTAGGTGGCTCTCCAGGCATCACTGTGTAAGAAGATCTTGCAACTTGAGAAGAAGAGCAGTGATCACTTTCATACTAGGACCTTAATTGGCTGGAGTTATGGGGGGACCCCACTTCCACTCATCTATTCTGCCTGATCTAACATCAGCCCATGGGTTTCGCTAAGTGGTGTACAGAATTACTTGGGTGTAGGGCACGGGGGCTGGTGATGGGTTGATTTTACTTAATGGAAGACGTCTTATAGGGGGTATAGGGGTCCTGGCTAAGGGGTTTAATCTGTGTTTATACGTTCTTGAGAGTCACTCTCTGTTGTAGTTTAAGCGTATCTCTTCCAGTCTTCTATATTGTGCATGGTTATTGGGAATCGGTGGAGTTTGTGCACCACCAAGGGAATTGTGGGCTGATGCCGAGAGCCGATATTTTTCACGTCTGTCGTTACGTGGATGTTTCTAAAGTGTACAAATGTGTACTAGATCCACCTGGATGAGGGTTACGTTACTGTTATTTCACTATTATTACTGCACAACGTATATATCAGTTTCATACTAGATAATCATTTAAGATAGCTACTAAATATTACCTGCAAGGTCTTCAAAACAAGCATCTCCAAAATGCCATTCACAGGAGAAGACAAAAACTTCTTTACTTTCCATGGAAGTCAATGGAACCAGAATTCCAAGTTAGTTTGAAGCATTTCTATTGGTCTGTTCATCACGAAATTCTGGTGGTCTGTGTATTCAGTGATGTTGAGGTTCTGGACTCTAGGGTGCTCAGTCTATTCAGTGATGTTGAGGGTCTGGACTTTGGGGTGCTCAGTCAATTCAGTGATGTTGAGGTTCTGGACTCTGGGGTCATCAGTCTATTCAGTGCTGTTGAGGTTCTGATCTCCGGGGTCATCAGTCTATTCTGTGGTGTTGAGGTTATAGACTCTGAGGTGCTCAGTCTATTCAGTGATGTTGAGGTTATAGACTCTGAGGTGGTACGTCTATTCAGTGATGTTGAGGCTCTGGACTCTGAGGTGCTCAGTCTGTTCAGTGATGTTGAGGTTCCGGACTCTGAGGTGCTCAGTCTGTTCAGTGATGTTGAGGCTCTGGACTCTGGGGTGCTCAGTCTATTCAGTGATGTTGAGGTTCTGGTCTCTGGGGTCGTCAGTCAGTTCAGTGATGTTGAGGTTTTGGACTCTGGGGTGGTCAGTCTATTCAGTGATGTTGAAGTTCTGGACTTTGGGGTGGTCAGTCTATTCAGTCATGTTGAGGTTCTGGTCTCCGGGGTCGTCAGTCTATTCAGTGATGTTGAGGTTTTGGACTCTGGGGTGCTCAGTCTATTCAGTGATGTTGAGGTTCTGGACTCTGGGGTGGTCAGTCTATTCAGTGATGTTGAGGTTCTGGACTTTGGGGTGCTCAGTCTATTCAGTGATGTTGAGGTTATAGACTCTGGGGTGGTCAGTCAATTCAGTGATGCTGAGGTTCTTGACTGGGGTGATCAGTCTAGTCAGTGAAGTTGAGGTTATAGACTCTGGATTTGTCTGTCTAGTCAGTGAAGTTGAGGTTATAGACTCTGGATTTGTCTGTCTATTCAGTGGTGTTGAGGTTCTGGACTCTGGCATGGTCAGTCTATTCAGTGGTGTTGGGGTTATAGACTCTGGGGTGGTCAATCTATTTAGTAATGTTAAGGTTCTGGACTCGAGATGGTCAGTCCAAGTGAGGAGCTTCTTGAACAACTACACACCCTTCAGGCCTCCGTAGCGTTGAGACATCTCACAGTGGAAGGATGGACAGAAACAATGGAGAATGTTCTCACAGATGATGCTGAAGTGGAATTTGATGGAAGTGCTGTTTGTCTTTGGTGGATCTACCAGGTCTTTGCTGAAAACTGGTCTCCACAAAAGTGTCTAATGAAAACGAACGCCAGGTGCGCTCAGATGTTTTGCGCAGTGCTCATGCAAAGTTTGAACGCTCCCAGTCAAATTCCGAGTGTTGTTGATTCGGGGATAAGTGATGATGTAGCCTACAGAGAACACGTGATGATCTTTCCTACAGGGTTCAGAGAACAAAGTCTATTTATTTGCTAGGTTTAATATATAAGATGGAAATGACACATGAACTAATAAATGTTCCAGAACTTTTGCACAGGCCGTTTATATATATTTATATTAACCCCCCAACCCCCCCAACCTTTGCACATGACTGTACACCAGTCAGCCAAAACATTACAACCACCATCTCATCCATCTACATACCCTGTCCATCTTATCAGCTCCACTGACCATACAGGAGCTACAGACTGTAGTTCATCTGATTCTTTGTATACTTTATTACTCTGTTCTTCAGTGATCAGGACCCCCACAGGACCACCACAGAGCAGGTACTATTAGGGAGGTGGGTCACTGCTGGACTGAGAATCGTCCACTAACCAAATCTATCCAGACAGCAGTGTCCTGTGGGCGGCGTCCTGTGTCCACTGATGACGAAGGACTAGAGGAACACAAACTGTGCAGCAGCAGATGAGTTACTGTCTCTGACTTTACATCTACAAGGTGGACCAGCAAGTAGTAGGAGTGTCTAATAGAGTGGACAGTGAGTGGACACAGTGTTTAAACACACCAGCAGCAGCACTGCTGTGTCTGATCTGCTAACATGGGCAGTGTGTGTAGATACAAGCAGGTGGTTTTAATGTAATGATAATGTTAAAGTAGTTTTAATATTCTTAAATTCCAAATTTGAAATTCCAAATTCAAACTAAAAGTACCAACCAATCATATGCTTCCGTCAACTCTCTGAAAGAGTTTATTCGTGTTGTGTTTATGTGGTGTACCGTCCAATCGTACAGCAGCACACAGTGTATATAAAGAAGTTCTTCGTCTTTTTAATTCTATTTTTCTGAAATTTTTGTTTTTTTCTTAAAGAATGCTTACAGAATGTATAGAGAAGTTTATAAAAAAAATGTAAATAAAGTATCAGTTACGTTTGTTTTACAAGAGTACGTGTTTTGTCTGTGACCAGCTGTGGGAACAATATCCAGTTTTTCATGTCGGACCACTGATTGATGTTCTAGAACACGCCGTGTACACATGCAGGCTCGAACATGCTCGGCCGTGTTGTGGCTGCGGTGGTTTTGATATGACTGCTTCGAACCCAGGTCTTCTGATGACTCACGCAGTGGCTGTCATAGTAAAATAAGGGCAAGGCGAGTCTTCATTAGTTTAAGTTCACCTGTGATTTATCCAACTGGGCCTAATGGCGCCCCCTGGTGACGAAGAGTGTCAAGGCTCAAAAGCTCAAAAGGCCTTATTCTCATTTCAATCGTATATACAAGAACACAAGGTTCCTCCAGGACCACTACTATAATCTGCAGTGGCTGTTATAGATACAGTATTAACTAAATAATCTATAGTGGCTGTTATAGATACAGTATTAACTAAATAATCTGTAGTTGATGTTATAGATACAGTATTAACTGAATAATCTGCAGCGGCTGTTATAGATACAGTATTAACTAAATAATCTGTAGTTGCTGTTATAGATACAGTATTAACTGAATAATCTGCAGTGGCTGTTATAGATACAGTATTAACTAAATAATCTGTAGTTGCTGTTATAGATACAGCATTAACTAAAATAATCTGTAGTTGCTGTTATAGATACAGTATTAACTAAATAATCTGTAGTTGCTGTTATAGATACAGCATTAACTGAATAATCTGCAGTGGCTGTTATAGATACAGTATTAACTAAATAATCTGTAGTTGCTGTTATAGATACAGCATTAACTAAAATAATCTGTAGTTGCTGTTATAGATACAGTATTAACTAAATAATCTGCAGTGGCTGTTATAGATACAGTATTAACTAAAATAATCTGCAGCGGCTGTTATAGATACAGTATTAACTAAAATAATCTGTAGTTGCTGTTATAGATACAGTATTAACTAAAATAATCTGCAGCGGCTGTTATAGATACAGCATTAACTAAAATAATCTGTAGTGCCTGTTATAGATACAGTATTAACTAAATAATCTGCAGTGGCTGTTATAGATACAGTATTAACTAAAATAATCTATAGTTGCTGTTATAGATACAGTATTAACTAAAATAATCTGCAGTGGACGTTATAGATACAGTATTAACTAAATAATCTGCAGTGGCAGTTATAGATACAGTATTAACTAAAATAATCTGTAGTTGCTGTTATAGATACAGTATTAACTAAAATAATCTGCAGTGGATGTTATAGATACAGTATTAACTAAAATAATCTGTAGTTGCTGTTATAGATACAGTATTAACTAAAATAATCTGCAGTGGATGTTATAGATACAGTATTACTGCAGACTACTTCAGTTAATACTAACAGCTACTGCAGACTACCTCAGTTAATACTAACAGCCACTGCAGACTACCTCAGTTAATACTAACAGCCACTGCAGACTACTTCAGTTAATACTAACAGCTAATGCAGACTACTTCAGTTAATACTAACAGCTACTGCAGACTCTCTCAGTTAATACTAACAGCTACTGCAGACTCTCTCAGTTAATACTAACAGCTACTGCAGACTACCTCAGTTAATACCAACAGCTACTGCAGACTACTTCAGTTAATACTAACAGCCACTGCAGACTACCTCAGTTAATACTAACAGCCACTGCAGACTCTCTCAGTTAATACTAACAGCCACTGCAGACTCTCTCAGTTAATACAAACAGCTACTGCAGACTATCTCAGTTAATACCAACAGCTACTGCAGACTACTTCAGTTAATACTAACAGCCACTGCAGACTACCTCAGTTAATACTAACAGCCACTGCAGACTCTCTCAGTTAATACTAACAGCCACTGCAGGCTACTTCAGTTAATACTAACAGCTACTGCAGGCTACTTCAGTTAATACTAACAGCTACTGCAGACTACTTCAGTTAATACTAACAGCTACTGCAGACTACCTCAGTTAATACTAACAGCTACTGCAGACTACTTCAGTTAATACTAACAGCCACTGCAGACTACCTCAGTTAATACTAACAGCTACTGCAGACTCTCTCAGTTAATACTAACAGCTACTGCAGACTCTCTCAGTTAATACTAACAGCTACTGCAGACTACTTCAGTTAATACTAACAGCTACTGCAGACTACCTCAGTTAATACTAACAGCTACTGCAGACTACTTCAGTTAATACTAACAGCTACTGCAGACTCTCTCAGTTAATACTAACAGCTACTGCAGACTCTCTCAGTTAATACTAACAGCTACTGCAGACTACTTCAGTTAATACTAACAGCTACTGCAGACTCTCTCAGTTAATACCAACAGCTACTGCAGACTCTCTCAGTTAATACTAACAGCTACTGCAGACTACTTCAGTTAATACTAACAGCTACTGCAGACTACTTCAGTTAATACTAACAGCCACTGCAGACTACGTCAGTTAATACTAACAGCTACTGCAGACTACTTCAGTTAATACTAACAGCTACTGCAGACTACTTCAGTTAATACTAACAGCTACTGCAGACTCTCTCAGTTAATACTAACAGCTAGTGCAGACTACTTCAGTTAATACTAACAGCCACTGCAGACTACTTCAGTTAATACTAACAGCCACTGCAGGCTACTTCAGTTAATACTAACAGCTACTGCAGGCTACTTCAGTTAATACTAACAGCTACTGCAGACTACTTCAGTTAATACTAACAGCTACTGCAGACTACCTCAGTTAATACTAACAGCTACTGCAGACTACTTCAGTTAATACTAACAGCTACTGCAGACTCTCTCAGTTAATTCTAACAGCTACTGCAGACTCTCTCAGTTAATACTAACAGCTACTGCAGACTACTTCAGTTAATACTAACAGCTACTGCAGACTCTCTCAGTTAATACCAACAGCTACTGCAGACTCTCTCAGTTAATACTAACAGCTACTGCAGACTACTTCAGTTAATACTAACAGCTACTGCAGACTACTTCAGTTAATACTAACAGCCACTGCAGACTACGTCAGTTAATACTAACAGCTACTGCAGACTACTTCAGTTAATACTAACAGCTACTGCAGACTACTTCAGTTAATACTAACAGCTACTGCAGACTCTCTCAGTTAATACTAACAGCTACTGCAGACTACCTCAGTTAATACCAACAGCTACTGCAGACTACTTCAGTTAATACTAACAGCCACTGCAGACTACCTCAGTTAATACTAACAGCCACTGCAGACTCTCTCAGTTAATACTAACAGCCACTGCAGACTCTCTCAGTTAATACTAACAGCCACTGCAGACTCTCTCAGTTAATACTAACAGCTACTGCAGACTATCTCAGTTAATACCAACAGCTACTGCAGACTACTTCAGTTAATACTAACAGCTACTGCAGACTACCTCAGTTAATACTAACAGCCACTGCAGACTACTTCAGTTAATACTAACAGCCACTGCAGACTACTTCAGTTAATACTAACAGCCACTGCAGGCTACTTCAGTTAATACTAACAGCTACTGCAGGCTACTTCAGTTAATACTAACAGCTACTGCAGACTACTTCAGTTAATACTAACAGCTACTGCAGACTACCTCAGTTAATACTAACAGCTACTGCAGACTACTTCAGTTAATACTAACAGCTACTGCAGACTCTCTCAGTTAATACTAACAGCTACTGCAGACTCTCTCAGTTAATACTAACAGCTACTGCAGACTACTTCAGTTAATACTAACAGCTACTGCAGACTCTCTCAGTTAATACCAACAGCTACTGCAGACTCTCTCAGTTAATACTAACAGCTACTGCAGACTACTTCAGTTAATACTAACAGCTACTGCAGACTACTTCAGTTAATACTAACAGCCACTGCAGACTACGTCAGTTAATACTAACAGCTACTGCAGACTACTTCAGTTAATACTAACAGCTACTGCAGACTACTTCAGTTAATACTAACAGCTACTGCAGACTCTCTCAGTTAATACTAACAGCTAGTGCAGACTCTCTCAGTTAATACTAACAGCTACTGCAGACTACCTCAGTTAATACTAACAGCTACTGCAGACTCTCTTAGTTAATACTAACAGCTACAGCAGACTACTTCAGTTAATACTAACAGCTACTGCAGACTCTCTCAGTTAATACTAACAGCTAGTGCAGACTCTCTCAGTTAATACTAACAGCTACTGCAGACTACCTCAGTTAATACTAACAGCTACTGCAGACTCTCTTAGTTAATACTAACAGCTACAGCAGACTACTTCAGTTAATACTAACAGCTACTGCAGACTACTTCAGTTAATACTAACAGCTACTGCAGACTCTCTCAGTTAATACTAACAGCTACTGCAGACTACCTCGGTTAATACTAACAGCTACTGCAGACTACCTCAGTTAATATTAACAGCTACTGCAGACTACCTCAGTTAATATTAACAGCTACTGCAGACTCTCTCAGTTAATACTAACAGCTACTGCAGACTACTTCAGTTAATACTAACAGCTACTGCAGACTACTTCAGTTAATACTAACAGCTACTGCAGACTACTTCAGTTAATACCAACAGCTACTGCAGACTACTTCAGTTAATACTAACAGCTACAGCAGACTACTTCAGTTAATACTAACAGCCACTGCAGACTACCTCAGTTAATACTAACAGCTAATGCAGACTACTTCAGTTAATACTAACAGCCACTGCAGACTCTCTCAGTTAATACTAACAGCTACTGTAGACTACTTCAGTTAATACCAACAGCTACTGCAGACTACTTCAGTTAATACTAACAGCTACTGCAGACTCTCTCAGTTAATAATAACAGCTACTGCAGACTACTTCAGTTAATACTAACAGCCACTGCAGACTACTTCAGTTAATACTAACAGCTACTGCAGACTACTTCAGTTAATACCAACAGCTACTGCAGACTACTTCAGTTAATACTAACAGCTACTGCAGACTACTTCAGTTAATACTAACAGCTACTGCAGACTACCTCAGTTAATACTAACAGCTACAGCAGACTACTTCAGTTAATACTAACAGCTACTGCAGACTACTTCAGTTAATACTAACAGCCACTGCAGACTACTTCAGTTAATACCAACAGCCACTGCAGACTACTTCAGTTAATACTAACAGCCACTGCAGACTACTTCAGTTAATACCAACAGCTACTGCAGACTGCTTCAGTTAATATTAACAGCTACTGCAGACTACCTCAGTTAATACTAACAGCTACTGCAGACTCTCTCAGTTAATACTAACAGCTAGTGCAGACTCTCTCAGTTAATACTAACAGCTACTGCAGACTACTTCAGTTAATACTAACAGCTACTGCAGACTACTTCAGTTAATACTAACAGCCACTGCAGACTACGTCAGTTAATACTAACAGCTACTGCAGACTACTTCAGTTAATACTAACAGCTACTGCAGACTGCTTCAGTTAATACTAACAGCTACTGCAGACTCTCTCAGTTAATACTAACAGCTAGTGCAGACTCTCTCAGTTAATACTAACAGCTACTGCAGACTGCCTCAGTTAATACTAACAGCTACTGCAGACTCTCTCAGTTAATACTAACAGCTACAGCAGACTACTTCAGTTAATACTAACAGCTACTGCAGACTACTTCACTTAATACTAACAGCTACTGCAGACTCTCTCAGTTAATACTAACAGCTACTGCAGACTACCTCAGTTAATACTAACAGCTACTGCAGACTACCTCAGTTAATATTAACAGCTACTGCAGACTCTCTCAGTTAATACTAACAGCTACTGCAGACTACTTCAGTTAATACCAACAGCTACTGCAGACTACTTCAGTTAATACTAACAGCTACAGCAGACTACTTCAGTTAATACTAACAGCCACTGCAGACTATCTCAGTTAATACTAACAGCTAATGCAGACTACTTCAGTTAATACTAACAGCCACTGCAGACTCTCTCAGTTAATACTAACAGCTACTGTAGACTACTTCAGTTAATACCAACAGCTACTGCAGACTACTTCAGTTAATACTAACAGCTACTGCAGACTCTCTCAGTTAATACTAACAGCTACTGCAGACTACTTCAGTTAATACTAACAGCCACTGCAGACTACTTCAGTTAATACTAACAGCTACTGCAGACTACTTCAGTTAATACCAACAGCTACTGCAGACTACTTCAGTTAATACTAACAGCTACTGCAGACTACTTCAGTTAATACCAACAGCTACTGCAGACTCTCTCACTTAATACTAACAGCTACTGCAGACTACTTCAGTTAATACTAACAGCTACTGCAGGCTACTTCATTTAATACTAACAGCCACTGCAGACTACTTCAGTTAATACTAACAGCCACTGCAGACTACTTCATTTAATACCAACAGCTACTGCAGACTACTTCAGTTAATACCAACAGCTACTGCAGACTACTTCAGTTAATACCAACAGCTACTGCAGACTACTTCAGTTAATACTAACAGCCACTGCAGACTACTTCAGTTAATACCAACAGCTACTGCAGACTGCTTCAGTTAATACTAACAGCTACTGCAGACTACCTCAGTTAATACTAACAGCTACTGCAGACTCTCTCAGTTAATACTAACAGCTACTGCAGACTATCTCAGTTAATACTAACAGCTACTGCAGACTCTCTCAGTTAATACTAACAGCTAGTGCAGACTCTCTCAGTTAATACCAACAGCTAGTGCAGACTCTCTCAGTTAATACTAACAGCTACTGCAGACTACTTCAGTTAATACCAACAGCTACTGCAGACTACTTCAGTTAATACTAACAGCTACTGCAGACTACTTCAGTTAATACTAACAGCTACTGCAGACTACTTCAGTTAATACCAACAGCTACTGCAGACTACTTCAGTTAATACTAACAGCCACTGCAGACTACTTCAGTTAATACTAACAGCCACTGCAGACTACCTCAGTTAATACTAACAGCTAATGCAGACTACTTCAGTTAATACTAACAGCCACTGCAGACTCTCTCAGTTAATACCAACAGCTAATGCAGACTACTTCAGTTAATACTAACAGCTACTGCAGACTACTTCAGTTAATACTAACAGCCACTGCAGACTCTCTCAGTTAATACTAACAGCTACTGCAGACTCTCTCAGTTAATACTAACAGCTACTGCAGACTACTTCAGTTAATACTAACAGCTACCGCAGACTACTTCAGTTAATACCAACAGCTACTGCAGACTACTTCAGTTAATACTAACAGCTACTGCAGACTACTTCAGTTAATACCAACAGCTACTGCAGACTACCTCAGTTAATACTAACAGCTACAGCAGACTACTTCAGTTAATACTAACAGCTACTGCAGACTACTTCATTTAATACTAACAGCCACTGCAGACTACTTCAGTTAATACTAACAGCCACTGCAGACTACTTCATTTAATACCAACAGCTACTGCAGACTACTTCAGTTAATACCAACAGCTACTGCAGACTACTTCAGTTAATACCAACAGCTACTGCAGACTACTTCAGTTAATACTAACAGCCACTGCAGACTACTTCAGTTAATACCAACAGCTACTGCAGACTGCTTCAGTTAATACTAACAGCTACTGCAGACTACCTCAGTTAATACTAACAGCTACTGCAGACTATCTCAGTTAATACTAACAGCTACTGCAGACTCTCTCAGTTAATACTAACAGCTAGTGCAGACTCTCTCAGTTAATACTAACAGCTAGTGCAGACTCTCTCAGTTAATACTAACAGCTACTGCAGACTACTTCAGTTAATACCAACAGCTACTGCAGACTACTTCAGTTAATACTAACAGCCACTGCAGACTACTTCAGTTAATACTAACAGCTACTGCAGACTACTTCAGTTAATACTAACAGCTACTGCAGACTACTTCGGTTAATACCAACAGCTACTGCAGACTACTTCAGTTAATACTAACAGCCACTGCAGACTACTTCAGTTAATACTAACAGCCACTGCAGACTACCTCAGTTAATACTAACAGCTAATGCAGACTACTTCAGTTAATACTAACAGCCACTGCAGACTCTCTCAGTTAATACCAACAGCTACTGCAGACTCTCTCAGTTAATACCAACAGCTACTGCAGACTCTCTCAGTTAATACTAACAGCCACTGCAGACTACCTCAGTTAATACTAACAGCTAATGCAGACTACTTCAGTTAATACTAACAGCTACTGCAGACTACTTCAGTTAATACTAACAGCCACTGCAGACTCTCTCAGTTAATACCAACAGCCCCCTTGACCCCATCCCTCAGTGATATAGTGGTTAATACGATGGTGTAGTGGTTAGTACGGTGGTGTAGTGGTTAGTACGGTGGTGTAGTGGTTAGTATGGTGGTGTAGCGGTTAGTATGGTGGTGTAGGGGTCAGTATAGTGGTGTAGTTGTTAGTACGGTGGTGTAGTGGTTAGTATGGTGGTGTAGCGGTTAGTATGGTGGTGTAGGGGTCAGTATAGTGGTGTAGTGGTTAGTTTAGTGGTGTAGTGGTTAGTATAATGGTGTAGTAGTTAGTATGGTGGTGTAGTGGTCAGTACGGTGGTGTAGTGGTTAGTACGGTGGTGTAGTGATTAGTATGGTGGTGTAGTGGTTAGTATGGTGGTGTAGTGGTTAGTACGGTGGTGTAGTGGTTAGTACGGTAGTGTAGTGGTTAGTACGGTGGTGTAGTGGTTAGTACGGTGGTGTAGTGGTTAGTACGGTGGTGTAGTGGTTAGTACGGTGGTGTAGTGGTTAGTACGGTGGTGTAGTGGTTAGTATGGTGGTGTAGTGGTTAGTACGGTGGTGTAGTGGTTAGTACGGTGGTGTAGTGGTTAGTATGATGGTGTAGTGGTTAGTATAATGGTGTAGTGGTTAGTACGGTGGTGTAGTGGTTAGTATGATGGTGTAGTGGTTAGTATAATGGTGTAGTGGTTAGTACGATGGTGTAGTGGTTAGTACGGTGGTGTAGTGGTTAGGACGGTGGTGCCGTGGTTAGGACGGTGGTGTAGTGGTTATTATGATGGTGTAGTGGTTAGTATAATGGTGTAGTGGTTAGTACGGTGGTGTAGTGGTTAGTATGATGGTGTAGTGGTTAGTATAATGGTGTAGTGGTTAGTATGATGGTGTAGTGGTTAGTACGGTGGTGTAGTGGTTAGTACGGTGGTGTAGTGGTCAGTATAGTGGTGAAGTAGTTAGTATGGTAGTGTAGTGGTTAGTATGGTGATGTAGTGGTTAGTACGGTGGTGTAGTGGCTAGTACGGTGGTGTAGTGGTTAGTACGGTGGTGTAGTGGTTAGTACGGTGGTGTAGTGGTTAGTATGGTGGTGTAGTGGTTAGTATGGTGGTGTAGTGGTTAGTACGGTGGTGTAGTGGTTAGTATGGTGGTGTAGTGGTTAGTACGGTGGTTTAGTGGTTAGTACGGTGGTGTAGTGGTTAGTATGGTGGTGTAGTGGTTAGTATGGTGGTGTAGTGGTTAGTACGGTGGTGTAGTGGTTAGTATGGTGGTGTAGTGGTTAGTACGGTGGTTTAGTGGTTAGTACGGTGGTGTAGTGGTTAGTACGGTGGTGTAGTGGTTAGTATGGTGGTGTAGTGGTTAGTACGGTGGTGTAGTGGTTAGTACGGTGGTGTAGTGGTTAGTATGGTGGTGTAGTGGTTAGTACGGTGGTTTAGTGGTTAGTACGGTGGTGTAGTGGTTAGTATGGTGGTGTAGTGGTTAGTATGGTGGTGTAGTGGTTAGTATGGTGGTGTAATGGTTAGTACGGTGGTGTAGTGGTTAGTACGGTGTGAGTGTGTGTGTGTTTGAGTGTGTGTTGGACTGGCGACCTGTCCATGGTGTACCCCATCTTCCGCTGATGATGCTGGGATCGGCTCCAGCCCCCCGGTGACCTAGACTAGCCGGATAAAGCAGAATATAACAGATGGATATATATGTATATATACCACCATCCCCCCACAAACTCCTCTATCCACAAATCACTAGCCCCCCATTACAAACACTTCACCCCCATATCACACCAGTGTGTTCAATATTTATGGTAATTTATGGTCAATGACAGTCACTGTGACAGCGTGGCGTTCAGGGACGAGCGAGAGAGCTTTTGGGGTAGATATGAGAGGGAGAGAGAGAGAGAGAGAGAGAGAGACATAGTGAGAGAGAGAGAGAGAGAGAGAGAGAGAGAGAGAGAGAGAGAGAGAGAGAGAGAGAGAGGGAGGGAGGAACAGTTATCAGAACTGACAGCTGCTCAAACTTATGTGTGCGTGTTGGTGCACACTCACACTGCAGCATATCCGCTAGTGCTGAGGGAGGCTCGTCCCCTGCCAGACACTCTGCTGCACCAGCAGAGGACACCACCTCAGTGTGTGTGCGTTTGTGTGTGTGTGTGTGTGTGTGTGTGTGTGGGTGTGTGTGTGTGTGTGTTGGGGAAAGAAATGCAGCATTGATTGGAACAGATCCAGCAAAGCAGAAAACAGCAGGTCTTCTCAGTGCAGAGAGAGAGAGAGAGAGAGAGAGGGAATAAGAGAGTGAGAGAGTGATAAAGAGACACACAGAGAGAGAGAAAGAGTCATAGAGAGACGGTGAGAGAGAGAGAGAGTGATAAAGAGAGAGGGGGAGAGAGATAGAGAGCGATAGAGAGTGGAAGAGAGAGAGTTTGCTGCAGATGAACTCAGAAGCCCCAAAACTCTGCCTGTAACTGCACCACTGCAGTACCCCCACCCCGCCAACCCCACCCCCCACCCACCCACGCTGCCTCATACTGTCCCAACCAGGACGTCAGGACAGGACGACCAGAACCTCACATCCTCTAATATCGGGACGCTCGTAGAACAGGGTATCGCCGCTGTCCAGACAAAACCCCACGTCTAGGTTTCTGTAGTAATTGCAGTTGAATGCTTAGTGGCTCTGAGGATTTGGCGCCCCCTCTGGTGCAAATAGAAACTGTGCTCAACTAGATACATACTGAATTTTCAAATAATAAAAATAATTTGAAAATAATAAATATAATTATAAATATAAATAAATATCAAAGTTTTCCAAAATTGCTCAGTGTTCCAGCCTCGTCTGCTTTATGAAGAGCCGGTGGGCCTTGCTGGTAAAGCCCCGGACGCCCTCCTCTGTTGTAGAAAACAACTAAAACTTAACCACAACCACAAACTGTTTATTTTATTAATGTTTTTTTTTAATTTTTCTATTATTTTTGCCTATGTTTGCTGTTTGGACGTCTACTGATCTCTTCCCTTTCCAGCATGGAGGAGCTGGAGGGCGTATGACTGGACGCTGTTGCCAAGATTGGACAGATTGCCGAGACGAGCGTGGACATAAGCTGTTTTTCAACGTTTAATGAATGAATTACTGAACGATCTGATGGAAATTGTTCAAAAATGGCCTGGAATCAAACCTTTTATAGGGTAAATAATGTTATTTTGTAAGAGTGCACCAATATTGGTGGTGGTCCGGTGGGGTCTGATATCTAAAACTATCCACTATCCATATCTACATATCACTCTGCACCCCTAGTTAAAATACTGGTTATCTGAAAGTGATAATAAGTAACACAGTAATACATAATAATAGTTGTGGTTCTGAAATCTGATTGGCTGAGCCATATGGGCCAAGGTTGATATAGACCATGCAATGTGTTTTGACTGATTACCAGCATATCAGATTGTTTATACTACCCCAGATGTGTTTATTACAGTTCCTTTACAAACAAATGCCCACCCAGAGAGTGTTAGTACTATAAAACATGGCTTTGAGTGACCTACTGGGCTTTTCTTCGATTGGTTAACCGTTGTTGCATTCGCTAATATGATATTATACACTATTTCCCTGTAATCTGATTGGTCACCCCAGATGCGACCCCAAGGTTTCTACCATGTCATTGGCTTCGACCTCATAGTAGTAGTACTGGTGACCAGTGGGCACCCATACAAACAACCTTCCACCATCCAGTGCCAGCACTTTAGCACTGCCATCCCATCAGAACTCGTAGCTAAGAAGAAGTAGATCATATCCTGAGCTCCAGTTTGAAGAACAGAGGTTAGTTCCAGATTTCTCCTGGACGCCCCAGACAAAGTATGAACGTATTCAGTTCCTTCTAGAACAGGAAACCGACATCCGTCCAAAATCGCCTACTTGTCTACTACTCAGTAGTGAAATCAGTAGGCGAGCGCGGCTACTACGTCTGAATACTCAGTAGTAAATCAGTAGATGAGCGCGGCTAGTATGTCTGAATACTCAGTAGTAAATCAGTAGGCGAGCGCAGCTAGTACGTCTGAATACTCAGTAGTAAATCAGTAGGCGAGCGCGGCTAGTACGTTTGAATACTCAGTAGTAAATCAGTAGGCGAGCGCGGCTAGTACGTTTGAATACTCAGTAGTGAATCAGTAGACGAGCGCGGCTAGTACGTCTGAATACTGAGCAGTAAATCCGTAGGCGAGCGCGACTAGTACATCTGAATACTCAGTAGTAAATCAGTAGGCGAGTGTGGCTAGTATGTCTGAATACTCAGTAGTGAAATCAGTAGGCGAGCGCGGCTAGTACGTCTGAATACTCAGTAGTAAATCAGTAGGCGAGCGCGGCTAGTACGTCTGAATACTCAGTAGTAAATCAGTAGGCGAGTGCGGCTAGTTTGTCTGAATACTCAGTAGTAAATCAGTAGGCGAGCGCGGCTAGCATGTCTGAATACTCAGTAGTAAATCAGTAGGCGAGCGCGGCTAGTATGTCCGAATACTCAGTAGTGAAATCAGTAGGCGAGCGCGGCAAGTACGTCTGAATACTCAGTAGTAAATCAGTAGGCGAGCGCGGCTAGTACGTCTGAATACTCAGTAGTAAATCAGTAGGCGAGTGCGGCTAGTACGTCTGAATACTCAGTAGTAAATCAGTAGGCGAGCGCGGCTAGTACGTCTGAATACTCAGTAGTAAATCAGTAGGCGAGCGCGGCTAGTACGTCTGAATACTCAGTAGTAAATCAGTAGGCGAGCGCGGCTAGTACGTCTGAATACTCAGTAGGTAAATCAGTAGGCGAGCGCGGCTAGTACGTTTGAATACTCAGTAGTGAAATCAGTAGGCGAGCGCGGCTAGTACGTTTGAATACTCAGTAGTGAATCAGTAGACGAGCGCGGCTAGTACGTCTGAATACTGAGCAGTAAATCCGTAGGCGAGCGCGGCTAGTACGTCTGAATACTCAGTAGTAAATCAGTAGGCGAGCGCGGCTAGTACGTCTGAATACTCAGTAGTAAATCAGTAGGCGAGCGCGGCTAGTACGTCTGAATACTCAGTAGTAAATCAGTAGGCGAGTGCGGCTAGTACGTCTGAATACTCAGTAGTAAATCAGTAGGCGAGCGCGGCTAGTACGTCTGAATACTCAGTAGTCAATCAGTAGGCGAGCGCGGCTAGTACGTCTGAATACTCAGTAGTAAATCAGTAGGCGAGCGCGGCTAGTACGTCTGAATACTCAGCAGGTAAATCAGTAGGCGAGCGCGGCTAGTACGTCCGAATACTCAGTAGTGAAATCTGTAGGTGAGCGCGGCTAGTTCGTCTGAATACTCAGTAGTAAATCAGTAGGCGAGTGCGGCTAGTACGTCTGACTACTCAGTAGGTAAATCAGTAGGTGAGCGCGGCTAGTATGTCTGAATACTCAGTAGTAAATCAGTAGGCGAGCGCGGCTAGTACGTCCGAATA
The DNA here is from genome assembly GCA_021613375.1 of Megaleporinus macrocephalus. Classification (NCBI taxonomy): domain Eukaryota; kingdom Metazoa; phylum Chordata; class Actinopteri; order Characiformes; family Anostomidae; genus Megaleporinus; species Megaleporinus macrocephalus. The sequence goes on from CM038726.1 coordinate 6,100,645, forward strand.
CTCAGTAGTGAAATCAGTAGGCGAGCACGGCAAGTATGTCTGAATACTCAGTAGTAAATCAGTAGGCGAGCGCGGCTAGTATGTCTGAATACTCAGTAGTAAATCAGTAGGCGAGCGCGGCTAGTATGTCCGAATACTCAGTAGTGAAATCAGTAGGCGAGCGCGGCAAGTACGTCTGAATACTCAGTAGTAAATCAGTAGGCGAGCGCGGCAAGTACGTCTGAATACTCAATAGTAAATCAGTAGGTGAGCGCGGCTAGTACGTCTGAATACTCAGTAGTAAATCAGTAGGCGAGCGCGGCTAGTATGTCTGAATACTCAGTAGTAAATCAGTAGGCGAGCGCGGCTAGTACGTCTGAATACTCAGTAGTAAATCAGTAGGCGAGCGCGGCTAGTACGTCTGAATACTCAGTAGTAAATCAGTAGGCGAGCGCGGCTAGTACGTCTGAACACTCAGTAGTAAATCAGTAGGCGAGCGCGGCTAGTACGTCTGAATACTCAGTAGTAAATCAGTAGGCGAACGCGGCTAGTACGTCTGAACACTCAGTAGTAAATCAGTAGGCGAGCGCGGCTAGTACGTCTGAACACTCAGTAGTAAATCATTAGGCGAGCGCGGCTAGTACGTCTGAATACTCAGTAGTAAATCAGTAGGCGAGCGCGGCTAGTATGTCTGAATACTCAGTAGTAAATCATTAGGCGAGCGCGGCTAGTATGTCTGAATACTCAGTAGTAAATCAGTAGGCGAGCACGGCTAGTATGTCTGAACACTCAGTAGTAAATCAGTAGGCGAGCGCGGCTAGTACGTCTGAATACTCAGTAGTAAATCAGTAGGCGAGCGCGGCTAGTACGTCTGAACACTCAGTAGTAAATCAGTAGGCGAGCGCGGCTAGTACGTCTGAATACTCAGTAGTAAATCAGTAGGCGAGAGCGGCTAGTACGTCTGAATACTCAGTAGTAAATCAGTAGGCGAGCGCGGCTAGTACGTCTGAATACTCAGTAGTAAATCATTAGGCGAGCGCGGCTAGTACGTCTGAATACTCAGTAGTAAATCAGTAGGCGAGCGCGGCTAGTATGTCTGAATACTCAGTAGTAAATCATTAGGCGAGCGCGGCTAGTATGTCCGAATACTCAGTAGTGAAATCAGTAGGCGAGCGCGGCTAGTTTGTCTGAATACTCAGTAGTGAAATCAGTAGGCGAGCGCGGCTAGTTTGTCTGAATACTCAGTAGTGAAATCAGTAGGCGAGCGCGGCTAGTATGTCTGAATACTCAGTAGTAAATCAGTAGGCGAGCGCGGCTAGTATGGAGATTTCGGACACACAGTGAGAGTTAGAGAGAGACTGAGTCACAGCTTGTTCCCACCTACTGCACACCAGTAGCTTAGCTGGTTGCTAAGCTACTGGCTGGCTATCCCAAACAATAGCCCGAGGCTTACAAATTCGCTAGCATAAATGCTAACGGCTTGAGTAAAAAACTGCTAAATGGTGAAGGACTCGTTACAGAGTTGATAATAAAATACTGTTTTGTGTGATTATATGACCAGAAACACATTAAAACTCCAGAGAGAATCAAAATAACTCACATTTGAAGATGACCTCTCCGCTCATAGCTCTGCTTTTGTCCGCCATGCATTATGGGATTGCCTTAGCAGCTTAAAATCAGGTCTAAATAAGGTTCCTCAGTAGTCAGCATGTTTAAGGTACGTAAGAATTGGGACAGTCTACATGTCGGGAGCGCATACTATGATATAAAATGCTGCCTATGTAGAAGCTCACTAGGTTTTAAGCCAATATATTAGCTCCACTGACCATACAGGAGCTCCACTTACAGACTGTAGTTCATCTGATTCTCTGTATACTTTATTACTCTGTTCTTTAATGATCAGGACCCCCACAGGACCACCACAGAGCAGATACCATTAGAGAGGTGGGTCATTCTCAGCACTGCAGTGACACTGATACTGTGTCCACTCACTGTCCACTCTATTAGACGCTCCTACTACTTGCTGGTCCACCTTGTAGATGTAAAGTCAGAGACAGTAGCTCATCTGCTGCTGCACAGTCTGTGTTCTCTAGTCCTTCATCAGTGGACACAGGACGCCGCCCACAGGACACTGCTGTCTGGATAGTTTTGATTGGTGGAGGATTCTCAGTAGCTGCTCTGTGGGGGTCCTGACCATTGAAGTAACACAGTATACAGTGAATCAGATGAACTACAGTCAGTAAGTGTAGAACTATGGTGGTCCTATATAGTTAAATGGGCAATATGGAGGGGGATGATGTGCAGCTGATCTTTATATCCTATGAGAGATCTGTGATGAACGGACCAATAGAAACGCTCCATCACTCGGAATAAGCTCCTCACATGAAGAGAGTTTTTGTCCTCTCCTGTAAATGGACTGTTGTGGAGATGCTTGTTGTTCTTTGGGCAGCAACTCTATGTAAACTCATCACTATGACTCAGCACTTCTGACCACCTGCGAACGCCATTACTCTTAAACTCCTGCAAGTATGTCCCAAAATAGGCTCGCCAACAGGAACAGGAAGCAGCCGCGGCTATTAATAATGAATTTGCAGTGCGTCCGAACGGCAAGGAAAGCAAAAAAGAGGCTTTATGAGCGGCGCTGGAGACGGGACAGAAGAGCATGCTGGGAGTCACCTTACAGCTCACGGCGAACATGAAGATAATAAATGGTCCTAATGAAAGTACTGGCTACCCGTAGAGGTCTTACTAAATTCAAATTTTTCCTACTTATAAAATAGATTTTATTAATATTTATAATGAATCTAAATCCTTGGGCGAATTCCCAAGTGGTTAGTATGGTGGTGTAATGGTTAGTACGGTGGTGTAGTGGTTAGTACGGTGGTGTAGTGGTTAGTGTGATGGTGTAGTGGTTAGTACGGTGGTGTAGTGGTTAGTATGGTGGTGTAGTGGTTAGTACAGTGGTGTAGTGGTTAGTACGGTGGTGTAGTGATTAGTACGGTGGAGTGGTGGTTAGTACGGTGGTGTAGTGGTTAGTACGATGGTGTAGTGGTTAGTACGGTGGTGGTGTAGTGGTTAGTATAGTGGTGTAGTGGTTAGTATGGTGGTGTAGTGGTTAGTAAGGTGGTGTAGTTGTTAGTACAGTGGTGTAGTGGTTAGTACGGTGGTGTAGTGGTCAGTATGTTGGTGTAGTGGTCAGTATGTTGGTGTAGTGGTCAGTATGGTGGTGTAGTGGTTAGTAAGGTGGTGTAGTGGTTAGTACGGTGGTGTAGTGGTTAGTACGGTGGTGTAGTGGTTAGTGTGATGGTGTAGTGGTTAGTACGGTGGTGTAGTGGTTAGTACGGTGGTGTAGTGGTTAGTACGGTGGAGTGGTGGTTAGTATGATGATGTAGTGGTTAGTATGGTGGTTCCAAATGAACTCCGTTTGTGGTGAGAACGTGATCCGACCTCGATCCGACCCAAGTATTAGGTGTCTTCCACAAGTTTGATCTAAACATCTTCTGCAGCCAGGTGTGCTTTGCATTATGGGATGCGGCAGATGGCGTAAACAGAGAACTGGAGAACTGTAGCAGCTAACAGGGCGAGGACAATGAAGCGAGGTCTCTCTTGGACTAGCAGTGAGGGACATTGTCTACTTGATGTTTGGAGTGAGCTGGGTGGTCTGCAGGTGGACTGTAGTTTGGTATATTATCAGATTATTATTACAGCTATGAACAGATGCTGTCTCTGCTGCTGCTCCGTGATACGCTCTACAAGAAATGTGCAGTAGTTTGGGAAAACCGGATCTTCTCCATGTGTTTACTTTCTTGCTAGCATGCCAGATAGCTCTGACCAATCAGAGGAGACAAGGTTCTCACGTGGTTTGACCATACTGGTGGTGGTGGGAAGGAAAGAAGAGAACATCTGAAAGCAGCAGAAAAGGTACGTAAGCCAAGTTGTTTTAAAGAGGAGTAATGAATGAATAAAAAGTCTTCCTAGCAGAAGCTTCCATAAATACTTATTGAAGCTTCTGCTAGGAAGACCATCTTGCAGGTCCTTTCTGGTTGGAGCCCAACAGAGAAGGCTACTTATACTCATATTGCTGGTGGAAGAACAGAAAAAAGGCTGGGAAAGAGGAAAGAAACTTCTAACAACCACCTGGAAGACCTGGTAGACCCACCAAGACTGTCTCAATCAGATAAACAGCATTTTGATCTTTGAGAGAGAGGGGAGAACGTCAAACTCTACTACTGCACCATCTCTTAGAACATAAACAGGTGTTTCTATCCATCCTTCCACTGTGAGAAGATACCTCAGGGCAATGGGTCTAAAAGGATGTGTAGATGTTCAAGAAGCTCCTCACCGAGGAAAGGAGATACAGACACATCAAACAAAGAAGCTGCTGCTGCTGTTCTCAGAACAATGGACTGACCTCCCCAGAGTCCAGATCTTAATTATTTGGGATACAGATAATCTAAGTATCTATATGTAATACACTTTTAAAAATAGCTGTAGGTCAGGATCAGTTTTGCCCTGAAGAGAGCGTTTTATGAAAGCCTCATATGATACTGGGTGTTGGGAAAGACCTAAAGGTCCCACGCCGGAGTCATATGTACAGTATTTCAGTGTATGACCTATACACACAGAGAGAACTCCCTGAGACTCGGATGACCGTCAGAAGACAGGAGAACCTGACACTGCTGGAGGACGAGGTGAGGGAGGGGAGCGGAGGAGAGAAATGCAGAGTCATAAGAAACTCAACTCCGTCAATTTGAGGAAACATGTTCAAAGTCACTGTCACATCACAACCTACACACATACACGCTGGTAGGTTTTCTTATCACTGGGATTTGAACTTTCTCCACTAGTCAGACTAGGCCAGACGTAGGTACACTATTCTTACTGTGCTAGCAGAGTTTCACTAGACTGCAAACTAGGCCATTTCTCACCACAGTAGTAGAGGTTGACTAGGCCACAAGTCAGGCCATTTCTCACCACAGTAGTAGAGGTTGACTAGGCCACAAGCCAGGCCATTTCTCACCACAGTAGTAGAGGTTGACTAGGCCACAAGCCAGGCCATTTCTCACCACATTAGTAGAGCTTGACCAGGCCGCAAGCTGGCCCATTTCTCACCACAGTAGTAGAGCTTGACTAGGCCACAAGTCAGGCCATTTCTCACCACAGTAGTAGAGGTTGACTAGGCCACAAGCCAGGCCATTTCTCACCACAGTAGTAGAGCTTGACTAGGCCACAAGTCAGGCCATTTCTCACCACAGTAGTAGAGCTTGACTAGGCCACAAGCCAGGCCATTTCTCACCACAGTAGTAAAGGTTAACTAGGCCAAAAGCCGGGCCATTTCTCACCACAGTAGTAGAGGTTGACTAGGCCACAAGCCCGGACATTTCTCACCACAGTAGTAAAGGTTGACTAGGCTGCAAGTTGGGACATTTCTCACAACAGTAGTAGAGGTTGACTAGGCCGCAAGCCGGGACATTTCTCACCACAGTAGTAGAGGTTGACTAGGCCGCAAGCCGGGACATTTCTCACCACAGTAGTAGAGGTTGACTAGGCCGCAAACCGGGACATTTCTCACCACAGTAGTAGAAGTTGACTAGGCCGCAAACCGGGACATTTCTCACCACAGTAGTAGAGGTCGACTAGGCCACAAGCTGGGACATTTCTCACCACAATAGTAGTGGTTGACTAGGCTGCAAGCTGGGACATGTCCAACCCCAGTAGTAGAGTTGGACTAGGCTGCAAGCTGCTAAGTTGCTCACCGCAGTAGTAGAGGTTGACTAGGTAGGGAACCTTCTCTCTGCTGTAGCAAAGTTTTACTAGTGAAGAGCTGAGACTTATCAGACTTTAAGTAGGCTACAAGCTGGGACACTCAGTTTGACTAGGCTGTGAGTTGGGGCACTTCCCAACACGGTATCAGAGCTTGACTAGAACATGTGCTTGGACACTTCTTACACTTCTTACTGATACCAATACGGTATCAGAGTTTGACTAGGCCGTAAGTTGGGGCACTTCTTACTGCGGCATTAGAGTTTGATGTAGGAGATTAACTGGGACATTTCCCAATACATGCTGGGACATTTCCCCCCATAGGACATGCTGGGACATTTCCCAACACAGAATCAGAGCTTGACTAGGACGTGTGCTTGGACACTTCTTACTGCAGTATTAGAGTTCCATTAGGACATAAGCTTCCCAATATGGTATCAGAGTTTGACTAGGATGTGTACTGGGACATTTTCCAATATGGTAATAGAGTTTGACTAGAATGTGTGCTGGGACATTTCCCACTACGGTAATAGAGTTTGACTAGAATGTGTGCTGGGACATTTCCCAATACGGTAATAGACTTTGACCAGAATGTGTGCTGGGACATTTCCCAATACGGTAATAGAGTTTGACTAGGACGTGTGCTGGGACATTTTCCAATATGGTATCAGAGTTTGACTAGGACGTGTGCTGGGACATTTTCCAATACGATATTAGAGTTTGACTAGGACGTGACCTGGGATATTTCCCAAAATCGTATCTTCTGCTTTATCCTACTAGTCAGGGTCACAGGGGCGGCAGGAGCCATTCCCAGTGTCATCGGCCAAAGGCGGGGTACACCATGGACAGGTCACCGGTCCATCATAAGGCCAACACACACTTACACGCACACTCACACCTACAGGCAGTTTAGAGTGGGGATCAACCTAACATGCATGTGTTTGGACTGTGGGAGGAAACCGGAGGAAACCCACTCAAGCACACTCCACACAGAACGACCCGGACCGGGCCGGATCGTCTTGCTGTGAGGCAACAGTGCTGTGGAACATTTCCCAATATGGTATCAGAGTTTGACCAGGCTATGAGCTGGGGCTCTTCTCACCATGCGAGTAGAGTTGGACTAGGCTACAAGGGGGACAATCTGTCTGACCGGGCCGAGAGCTGGAAAATTTCTCACCACTGTAGCAGAGCTTGATTACGGCAGGAGCGAGAACACTTCTCACTGCGGTAGTGGAGCTCTCGGTGTAGGTCCAACTCCTGGACAGTTCTTAAATTGAACTAACGTCAGTATAACGTGATTTCATTCCCAGTTTTTTAAATAAAAAGAAAGAAAGAAAGAAAGAAAGAAAGAGAACAAACAAAAGCAGTGCGTGGACATCTATCGCATCTATCGCAGGTCTATATGAAGTGCAGTGGACTGATCTGAAATCAGATTCTATATCTGGTCATTTCAATTACAGGAACTAACCTGGAGAAGTCTTAGCTCAGCGATCTGACTTCTAATTCACACACGGGGCGAGAGAGAGTGAGGATGTAGGAAGGAGAGAGAGCGAGAGCGAGAGAGAGAGAGAGAGAGGGGGAGGAGTGATAGAGGGAAGGAGGGAGTGGGGCAGAGCGGGGGACAAAGTCAGCAGTCCAAGAAAAGTTGAGTGAGAGCCAGACTCTTTTCAGCAGAGAGAGAGAGAGAGAGAGAGAGAGAGAGAGAGAGAGCCTCTGGTCTTCAGGCTGCAGTAAAAGAGAGCTGTCCCGGGATGGAGAGCGTGTTCCGTACGTGAGTGAAGGTGTACGAGCAGCATCAGGACCAGAACAACACAGGGAGGCTGTGAATCGGCGATTTCCTCTCCTGCGGACACGGGGGATGGTGTTGTCCTCTGGATTCTCTCTATAGGACAGCTGCAGAGTTACCTGCGCAACAGAGGAGGTAGGACTCCCACACGGCGGTCTCTCGGCTCCCACACACGTAGGAGGTCTAACTTATCTTTGCTGAGCGCTCAGTGCATCATCTTCTTAACCTTGTGCACTGCAGGTTTGTTGTTCAGGTACTAGTCTCAAGATAATAAAGTATGTTGAGAAATGCGTCGTGCTTTGTATGCTTATTTTGAATGAGTACATATTCACAATAAATTATTGTTTGAAAGTATTAATTATTAATAAACAATAATAACATTTCATAATTATCCATAATCCTGTAGTTCAGGGTACATCCAGTAGGTGGCAGCAATGAAATCGAGCTGAAGCCCAGCTGCTTGTAGGTTCACAATTCTGCAGTTCAGGGTACACACAGTAGGTGGCAGCATTGAAATCGAGCTGAAGCCCAGCTACTTGTAGGTTCATAATTCTGCAGTTCAACATATGCCCAGTAAGGTGGCAGTAGTGAGCTCAAACTGAAGCCCAGCTGCTTGTAGGTTCACAATTCTGCAGTTCAGGGTACACCCAGTAGGTGGCAGCAATAGAATCAGGCTGAAGCCCAGCTGGTTGTAGGTTCACAATTCTGCAGTTCAGGGTACGTCCAGTTGGCGGCTGCAATGAAATCGAGCTGAAGTCCAGCTGCTTGTAGATTCATAATTCTGCAGTTCAGAGTACGTCCAGTAGGTGGCAGCAATGAAATCGGGCTGAAGCCCAGCTGCTTGTAGGTTCACAATTCTGCAGTTCAGGGTACACCCAGTAGGTGGCAGCAATAGAATCAGGCTGAAGCCCAGCTGCTTGTAGGTTCATAATTCTGCAGTTCAGGGTACGTCTGGTAGGTGGCAGCAATAGAATCAGGCTGAAGCCCAGCTGCTTGTAGGTTCATAAATCTGCTGTTCAGGGTACGTCCAGTTGGCGGCTGCAATGAAATCGAGCTGAAGTCCAGCTGCTTGTAGATTCATAATTCTGCAGTTCAGAGTACGTCCAGTAGGTGGCAGCAATGAAATCGGGCTGAAGCCCAGCTGCTTGTAGGTTCACAATTCTGCAGTTCAGGGTACACCCAGTAGGTGGCAGCAATAGAATCAGGCTGAAGCCCAGCTGCTTGTAGGTTCATAATTCTGCAGTTCAGGGTACGTCTGGTAGGTGGCAGCAATAGAATCAGGCTGAAGCCCAGCTGCTTGTAGGTTCATAAATCTGCTGTTCAGGGTACGTCCAGTAGGTGGCAGCAACTAAGCTGATGCCCAGCTTGTTTTAAATACTAATGAATTGCATTTTTATTTTTTGTAACATCAAGAAAACTTTTCTTAACCCTTTGATGCACAACCTAGATCAAAAATGACCCGACTAAGATTTTATTTTCTATATCTTTGCTATCTATATCATTTCATCACTTGAGCTTCCACAAATTCCTCAACTGACTTGTTTTTGATCATCACAAATACATATTTCATACATAGTTTTATTATTTACTTTATTAATAAGTTATTCTTGTATCATTGTTTTCTAACCCAACAACATGGCGCAGAATTAACCCTTAGGTGTTCACTATGGAGTTTGATTGGAACTGTTGACGTTTGTAAATGTTTGCAGTCGGGAACGTATTTACAAACCCTGTTTCTGTTCATGAAGTGAATAAATAAGAATTAAAATAATGATTTAAGGTCAAATACAAGATTTTTATTGAACACTGGGAACATTACATAATGAAATAAACTGATTTCAATAGGTTTAACTCAGATAGCGCAGTACATACAATAATGAATAGGGGTCCCACGTTGGGCATTGGAAAGGGTTTGCTTAGCTTGTGCTTCAAAGGGTTAATTGTATGTCTACTATAGGGGTGTGGATTGTTTTCACAGTGCCTTCACTTTTACTTTCACTTTCACTGCCCATTGCTCTCTAACAGCTCAACATCCAAAACTTAGGGGAACAGTAGTGAACTAGTTCCTCTGTTAACTGTATAACTGGGATATATATATATATATATATATATATATATATATATATATATATATATATATATATATATATATATATATATATTTTTTTTTTTTTTTTTTTTTTTTTTTTTTTTCTTTCTAAACACATTGTTGACATCCTTGCTGGTGGAATGATCACTACTGTTAAGCCTTAGCGTCATATTAGTAGATATAACAAATGATAGGAATTGGTGATCGTCACTGTCCAATGACATTCAAGTATATCCAAAATTTAACTTTACAGAAGAGACCAAAAACATACTTTACTTTTAATGTAAGTCTATGGAACCAGATATTTTTCCAAGCAACGATATGTACCCTACAAGCATTAAAAGAGGGTTAAAGGAATGTTTGAGTGCTGATTCAACCCAAACTCTGTATGTAACATACCTCAACCTAATTTTGGGCCCCATGTAAAGATACCACTTCGGGCCCCACCATGGTATGTGGCCAGGGGCTAAAATAGCTTGCGACCTACAGGACCATATAGCTCCCACAAGCCTGCTGTCCTACTGGTCAAGATGAACACCAACCTGTCAATAGTTATTAGAAACCACAACTACATCTACATGACTGTAGATTACGATCTAATGGGGGCACGTACCCCCATAACCATTCAACACCATGCTGATCTCCTCCTTCTTCAGTTGGAAGTAAGGCTGGTTCATTGGTTGGTATATAGAGACAGGGGGCCAGGGCTGCTGAGCACATAGGTACCTCTGTTGGGATGTACCTAAAGGGGGGTACTTATCGGGGTACCTGGGGGATCAGGCTATACATAGAGTCTCTGAACGTTCAAACGAATGTTTTTTATTAAGTTTCCAATAAAGTAATCTATTAATGAACACGGTTAATAATTGAATATGATAAAAATAAGAATGTTCTAATGTTTTTTAGGGCCCTTATCAGTCATAGGGCCACCTGTCTCCCCTCATATCGGGGCCCTGAGTACTGTTGGCAGTACAGGTTGATACAAGCCGAGACTAGACTAGACTGTGGGATCAGGGTTTGCCAAAAATGACATCATTTCATTACTTGCTTCCTTCCTTGCTCACGTTTAGCCAGCAAGAACTTTGGGCCAGGTTGGATATCGGGGCCAGACGGAACTCGGGGCCAGACGTCGCTCTGAGCCAGGGACAGGGGTTCTTGGCCGAGCTTGGTCAGCCGCAGTCAGCGTTTTTTTTCGAGCTGGTACTGAAGCAAAGCTACATCTGATGGACATCTGGTGAGGCAAGCTCTGAAGCGAGTGCACGGACGTCTGGGAAAGCTGAGCCCACTTGAGCGGACGGAGGGAATACCGGGGGCACAGAAAGAGCAGGGGCTGCAGACGGAGCAGATCTTTGTAGCTCATTTGGAGTGGTGGGACGGACACGGAGAGATGGAGACGCTTCGAGGAAGAAGGTTTCTGCAGGACAGAGGATCCACCTGCCTTCTTCTGATGATCATCACCTTCAGTGAGTCTCTGTTGATCGTTGTTGTTCCTTATATATATATACATTTACATATATGAGATATATCAGTACTTCATTAAGCTAAATCAAGATTGCTGCTGAAGGAACTGAACACATTTATACAATGTCTGGGGCGTCCAGGAGAAATCTGGAACCTAACTTTGTTCTTCAAACTGGATCAAGATCTGATCTACTTCTCTCACAATAACATATTCATGTTACTTTGTATTGTATGTCTGATTATTTACATCTGTTCTAATCAGATCTGATCTTCTTCCTGGTGAAGACTTTAAAACTATTAACTATTAATATATATATATATATATATATATATATATATATATATATATATATATATATATATATATATATATATATATATATATATATAGAGTCGCTGTCCAATGAAAATCTCCAAAATTGAAACTTTACAGGAGAGGACAAAAACTGTCTTAACTTTTAATGGAAGTCAATGGAACCAGAATTTTCCCCAAGTGATTTTGAAGCTTTTCTATTGGTCCATTTATCGTGGAATTTTTACACAGTGGAAATGGCAGCTGTCGTGTTCAAATGATGATATAAATATATATCCCCCCGCTGTGTCTGATCCACTCACACCAGCACAGCACACACTAACTAACACACCACCACCACGTCAGTGTCACTGCAGTGCTATAAATGATCCACCTCCCTATTAGTATCTGCTCTGTGGTGGTCCTGTGGGGGTCCTGATCATTAAAGAACAGAGTAATAAAGTATACAGAGAATCAGATGAACTACAGTCTGTAAATGGAGCTCCTGTATGGAGCTGATATAATATACAGTGAGTGTATGATATTAATATTAATATTAATATTAATATTAATATTAATATTAATATTAATATTAATATTACAGTTAAATATTAATGAGAAGTGTTTGTAGTGTGTTAGTAAGTCGGTGGTTAATATTTTAAATAGCAGCTCTTATTAATGCACAAGTAACATTTACATTACTATTAACTTTAGTAACTCTTATTACAACCTGTTAATAATAATAATAATAATAATAATAATAATAATAATAATAATAATAATATTTGTGTTTATGTGTTCGTCAGCACCACAATCTCTCTGTCTCTGTCTGTCTCTCTGTGTCTCTTTCTCTGTCTGTCTGTCTCTCTGTGTCTCTGTCTGTCTGTCTCTCTCTGTCTTTCTCTCTGTGTCTCTCTGTCTGTCTGTATCTCTGTGTCTCTTTCTCTGTCTGTCTCTCTCTCTGTGTCTCTGTCTGTCTCTCTGTCTTTCTCTCTGTGTCTCTTTCTCTGTCTGTCTGTCTCTCTGTGTCTCTGTCTGTCTGTCTCTGTCTCTATCTGTGTCTCTCTTTCTGTCTGCCTGTCTGTCTCTCTGTGTCTCTCTGTCTGACTGTCTCTCTCTCTCTGTCTGTCTCTCTCTGTCTGTCTCTATCTGTGTCTCTCTTTCTGTCTGCCTGTCTGTCTCTCTGTGTCTCTCTGTCTGACTGTCTCTCTCTCTCTGTCTGTCTCTCTCTGTCTGTCTCTATCTGTGTCTCTCTTTCTGTCTGTCTGTCTCTGTGTCTCTCTGTCTGCCTGTCTGTTTCTCTCTGTCTGCATGTCTCTCTCTCTCGCTCTGTGTTTCTGTTTCTCTTTGTTAGTCTTTCTGTGTCTGTCTCTCTCTGTCTTTTTCTCTCTCTCTGTCCATCTTTCTTTCTCTCTCTCTCTGTGTCTGTCTCTCTGTCTGTCTTTCTCTCTGTATATCTTTCTCTCTCTCTGTCTGTCTCTCTTTCTGTCTTACTCAATCTCTCTCTCTCCCTCTGTGTCTGTCTCTCTGTCTCTCTCCTTGTCTGTCTGTCTGTCTCACTCTCTGTCACTCTCTCTCTCTCAGCCACAGTGGTCTCATGTTTGTTCGGCTGTCACGTCATTTAATTCAACAGAAGAAATATTATTATTACTATTTCTAATAAATCAAAAGGAAATCATATAATAATCAGAGGGAACAATTGGTTTTTTGATGGATTTGAGGTAAATACGGAAAAGAATGAAATAAAAGAAAACCATATAATTTGGCTTGTACTCAGATAAACACTTTATTTATTAAATATTTAAACAGCATTAATAGAGTAAGTAGTGCTTTTCCATACGTCAGTGTGTTTATTTAACCCTTTCCAATCTTCTCCTAAACAACCCAGTATTATTATCAGTTCTCATCTAATACCTGCTTTGACTGCTCAGTACTTCATTAAGATAAATCAAGATTGCTGCTGAAGGAACTGAATACATTCATACAATGTCTGGGGCGTCCAGGAGAAATCTGGAACTACACTTTGTTCTTCAAACTGGATCAAGATCTGATCTACTTCTCTCACAATAACATATTCATGTTACTTTGTATTGTATGTATGATTATTTACATCTGTTTACATCTGTTCATTTTCATATCACGTAACATGTGTCCTCACTGATTCTGTTTGAAGACTGTATGTGCTGGCTCTGAGGCCGGTCGGGCCTTTGGCGGTCTCCCTGGTGCGGAAGTGTTGGGTAACCCGAGCTGGGGTCTGATTTATGCCGGGTACACCATGTTCACGCGGAACTCTGAGTATAAGATATCAGCGGTATGAGGGAAACGGATAGCGGATCCAGGTCATTGGGGTGGTCATCATCGCGGTCAGCGTGTCCTGATGAGTCCGGCAGCTGTGTAAACGCAGCACTTTCACACCAGCTCCGCTTCTCTCACTCCCACGCTCGCTGCCAAGCCCAACCAGACGGGAGCGGCCAGACCTCTGACGTCAGACCCGGCAGGTGCGCATCATGACCAGGTGTTGGGGGGGCAACAGACCTTGAGCTAGTTTGCTTTATACAGCAAAAGAATGTCCAGAAAAGGGCCACTGAGTGTCTTGCATCATTCAGTGGTTAGTAAAAACACAAGGGGTTATGAAAAACATATATGTCCATTTTTGTCCATTTTTGTCCATTTTGTCCATTTTCCTTTTTTTAATATCAATTAAAAAGGACAGCTGCCGTCTACATTGTTTAAAAGTTTTATGATGAATGGACCACTAGAAATGCTCAAAAATAGCTTGTAAAAACATCTGGTTCCATTGACTTACATTAAAAGTAACAGTTTTTGTCCTCTCCTGTAAAGTTGCCATTTCATACTTGTTTCTCTTTGGCCCACAGCGTTGTTGTGTTGATGCTGGTAAAATATAAGTAGGGACTATTTTGCTGTACACTACCTTGCATGTATCTCTACGCCACACATGTGTTTCAAGGCTTTAAGGTTTTAAGCCAGAACCTACTCAAAGCTATAGCAAGTGAATGTCTTACTATGGCCATTGAACTTCATCTGGTTTCCAACCCAACCATTGTGAACACACCTGTAAGGTTTTGGGTTATACAGGAATTCTGGAAACATCGTTGGAGAAGGTCTTATTAGATGTTCACTGTAGTCAACCAGGTCGTAAACACGGGATTATAGGACTAAAAATAAAGTAAAACCAATATGGCTGACTATTAATAAGTGATGGGTATTAGTAGTAGTAGTAACCTCTACTTCTAAATACTCTACTTGTCAAAGTTTTGAGTTTTGAAACAAGGCCTATGGACCAGGCACCTGGGCCCCAGATAGATAGGTAGCCTGAAGCTGTTCCTCTGCTGAGCCATGACATTGGACGGGCGGCAAAGCAGAGGCCGAGACAGGCGCCTCTTTCCCTCTCAGTCCTTGTGCATGACATACCTCACACTTGACTTTGAGGCTAATTTGAATGATGCGCTCTTGGATTCCCGGGTGCAGCATCACAGGGGACTGAAATAATGATCTCCTGGTGTTCGGGCCAATGCTCAGGCGGTCAGGAGCTCACAGATCTTTTCTCGCCTGTTGGAAAGGACTGTGTTGGAAAAATGGGTTCCTCCCACGTATCAGTTGGTGCCTGGCTTCTCGTTCTGTTAACAATCGGAGGGCCTTCATTTAGAGATCTGTGGAATCTGGGTCCAAACCCAGTTCTTATAGTAGAAGAGCAGGAGAACATATCATTGCTGTCCAAAGAGAAACAATGATCTTCAAAATGGCAACTTTACAGGAGAGGACAAAAACATTATTTACTTTTAATGTAAGTCAATGGAACCAGATGTTTTTCCAAGCTATTTTGGAGCATGTCTATCGGTCCATTCATCATGAAGTTTCGACACAGTGTAAACATGTTTTTCTTTGGACAGCGACCATGTATAAACCCAGAAGACGTGTAGGTTCACCGGTGGGTTTGATAATGAAGTAAACTAAGTGTATGTATTTGTGTTGTAGACGTGGTGACCATTGGTTCCCATTACCACCACTGTAAAACCCAGTTCACTTCAAATATCAAGCAGACAACGTACCTCACTGCTAGTCCAAGAGAGACCTCAGTTCATTGTCCTCGCCCGGTTAGCTGCTACAGTTATCCAGTTCTCTGTTTACGCCATCTGCTGGTGTGAAAACGCCCTAAACTTACTGGTGAACCATGCAAGCCAAAGACATTTAGAGACATTGTTTCCATCAACCGAGAAAAAGATCAAGGAAATCGAGCCAGTTAATGAAACGGTACACAGCTTTGGTAGGGCGGAAGGCAATAAACACCACTGGTGAGCTCATCTTTCACGCCAAACCCATCAAGAAATTTCCTCCTGCTCTTCGTCCCATTATGTCGACTCGCTGATGCAGGCAAAACCGTTTCAATTACCAACGAATATATCGATGTTCCCGACCTGCTGTGTCCCGTTACAGCCTCTTCAGGACGTTTCGATGAGAATAAATGGCCCCCTCCCTCTTTCCATTGGACTGGACGTTCAACGGGAACTTGCAGGTCTGGCATTCCTGTTTGAGCCCATTAGGGATTCAAACCCTACGGTAGATTGGGTCGTTTGGTCCCGCCGGACTGCTGCATCCTGGGTTTCATTGTCACTTCATTCCCAGCTTCGAAAATTTACCAGCTCAGAAGAGGCTTTTGGGCGGCGTTGCTATTATTTGGCGCTTTGTGGGTTTCACTTCATAACTCTAATGTAGTTACAGCCTTGCGGACAGAGCTGGAAGTAATCAATGTCCTCCCAGACTCATACCCTGACTGCAGAGAGAGAGAGAGAAAGAGAGAGAGAGAGAGAGAGAGAGAGAGAGAGAGAGATGCAGTAGCAGCAGCCCTTTTTGTGAATGGGTTTTTGCAGCATCATTGCTGCAAGACAGTGAGGGAGGGGGGAGAGAAAGAGAGGGAAATGGAAAGACAGAGGGGGAAGAGAGGAAAAGAATATGAAGGAGTCAGGAAGATACTGAGAGAACACTAAAGAGAATTAGGGGGGATAGATTGTAGATAACGCCTGGACAGCATTCTATGTAACTAGCCACTGGCAGCCTCTATGTGTGCAAGTATGTGGTCCCACTATGTTATACAATTACTCTCATGTTGCTGAAGCATCTCCAAGACATTGTCCCCGCTTTAACGAGGGACGTTTTTTTTTACATAGGCCTTAATATGGTGTAATGAAGAAAACCATGTCCATTGTGTTGTTGATGTTGTTTCAGTGAAAGGCAGTGGAGAGACTGATAAACAGCTTTCACAAACATAAACAAGGAGAATAGTTAGTGAAGCAGCGTGTGGACCAACACAGCTACCCAAAGACCCCCGCTCTGCTCTCCTCACTTCAGTCTGGATGAGTTGGAGTGGTTCAGTAGACCACCACTGGTGAGAGACTTGACGGAGGCTGTTGGTTTGAAGCGTAGACTAAAACACAATGCAGTGCCACAGTTTCCCCACACAGGAAGTCCAAAAGCTCCAGATTATGGAGAACCGCGAGAAGAACCGTGAACGTGAACATGCGCTGGATTCTCTCCTGAGAAGGTTTAGCGTTAGCGTCAGCTGCCTCTCTTCGTTTGTGGATCCTGAAGGTGAAAGTCCAGTCTTAGTAGTGAACATACTACTTCATTAATAAAGGAGTGTGAAGCTCAGAGACACTCCCGTTCAGTGTATCTAGCTGTTTACTGAGCGTGAATGTTTCCTGCTAGAAAGCGGAGCTCCTTTAACAGACACTCTCCTTCTCCGTCAACACCAACACACAGCTTCACAACAACTCCAGCACTGTGTTCACTCTCTCCTTCACGCCTCTCTGTTCACCATTTACACTAACGTGGTGTGTGATGTCACCGCTGATGTCAGAAATGTTGAGTTCTAGCTCAAACTGTAAAGACTGAACAGTAGCATGTTTGGCTAGCTAGCTGCTACCATTTGATGTCACCGTCTAGTCAGTTGATACAACAATGACGACCAACGTGCAGCAGGATTTTACAGAAAATCTAATAAATCTGATACTTTTAGTGATTTTTAACAACGTGTCTTAATAATTTAGAGTCATTAAACCATATTAAAGCTTACAAGTGTTACCAGCCGGGGTTCCCTTTAAGAAAACATTAACTTTATAGAAGACGCCAAAAACCTTCTTAAGTTTTATTGTAGGTTAATGTATAAAGGTTTTATTACAAGGGATTTCAGAGCATTTCTGTTGGTCCATTAGTCATAAAATAATTAAGGGCAGCGGGCAGATTCAAATAATGTAGAAAACTGAAAATCGACAAAAATGGAGATACATTTCAAGTCAAGTCAAGTTTATTTGTGTAGCGCTTTTTACAACAATGTTCTCTCAAAGCAGCTTTACAGAAGTTTTGAAAACACACAGTTACAACATATACCCCACAGTGAGCAAGCCAGAGGCAACAGTGGCAAGAACACCTCCCTCAGACTGGAGGAAGAAACCTTGGGAGGAACCAGACTCACAATGGGAGACCCATCCTCCTCTGATCAAACAGTATTTACAGTTTAAACTAAACACCAAAGAAAAGAGTCTCTGTTTGAAATCTGGATAGCAAAGCTTTAGAAGCTGCACAGGTAGAGGCAGTCTCTGACTGAGGCCGTCTCTGACTGAGGCAGTCTCTGACTGAGGCAGTCTCTGACTGAGGCTGTTTGTAAAGTAGGCGTGAGCTGAAACAGTCCCATCCTATCTCAAAGCTGGTGCATCTGGATGGTGTACAGTGATGTAACTGAGGTTGTAGCAGTTGACACAAATGGACAGAAGAGCTGGCTGGTGATGGTGAGAAGGAGGCCTCCAACAACTTTCAACAGACGGGAGGACAGTCATTTCCTCAGGAAAAGTAAAGAGTTAGAGTTAGTTAGGCTCGGGAGTAAGACTGTAGAGAATATGAATATTCAGAATTTTAGGGTGTGGCTGGCGACTCCGGCAGATCTAACTATAACAGCCTAAACTAAAAGGAGAGAACCAGAAGGTAACATGGACTTGAGTCTTGAGTCTCTCTGCTGAGAAGCAAGCCTTGAATCAAACCTCAAATTTCTAAGGTTCAAGTGGTAGTTGACTCTTGAGTCTCTTGAGTTGAACCTTAAATCTCTGAGGGACAAACTCTACTTAATTGTAAAGTCTCTGTGCTGCACGTTAATCCTTGAATCTCTGAGAACTAGTCCATTGTCGAGTCCCTGTACTGTGAGTCAGACCATGAGTCAAGCTTCAAATCTCTGAAGTGCAAGTGGTAGTTGACTCTGCAGTCTCTGTGCTGCGATTCGACAAATTCTAGTTGATCCTCTGTGCTGCAGGTAGAGCCCTGAATCTTCTAGGGGCAAGTGCTAGCCGAGTCTTGAGTCTCTGTGCTGAGAGTCAAGCCTTGAATCACTGAGGTGCAAGTGCTGGTTGATTCTCAAATCTCTTTGATGTGAGTCAAGCCTCGAAGCTGTGAGGTGCAAGTGCTGGTCCACGCTCGATGCTCTGTGCTGCATGTCGGGCTTGAATTTTCAAGCCGAGCCTCAAATCTCTGAAGTCAAAGGGCTAGTGGAGTCTAGAGTCTTTGAGACCGAGTCAAGTTTCAAGTCTGAGTCAAGAGTTGAGTCTTGCATCTCTAGCGAATGAGTCTGAGTTGAGTCCTAAGTTTTTGTGGTTGAACCTCTGAGGTGCAAATCTGAGTCCCAAGTTTCTTGGGTGCAAGTTCTAGAGTCAAGAGTCAAATCTTGAGTTCCTGTAGTGCGAGTGTAACTCCAAATTGGGTCAGATTGAGTCTCAAGTCCTGAATCAGAGTCAAGTGTTGAGTCTCTGGGGTATGAGTCCAAATCGAGTCCAATCGAATCACGATTCTCTGAATTGTGAGCTTAAGCTGAGTCTCAGGTCTCAGAGGTGCCAGAATGAGTTGAGTCCCAGGTTACTGGGGTGCAAGCCCAAATAAATTCCTCAGTCTCTGGGTGCAAATCAAGTCTCTGTGGAGCAAATCCAAGTTGAGTCTTTAGATGGGAGTCTGAGTCGAGTATCAAGTCTCTCAGGTGCAAATAACTCAAGTCTTGAGTCACTAAGAAGTGAGTCTAAGTCGTAATGCAAGTTGAGTCCGAATCAAGTTTTGACTTTCCCAAGTTTGAGTCCAAGTCAGATCTTCAGTCTCTATAGCACTGTAGAGTCTAATGCTGAACATACACTAGAAGACTTTTAAAAGACTCTGAAAAGACGTTTAATAGACTAAAGTCTGACTCCCTCTCACATCTAAAGACTAGTCACAGACTTTTAGTCACAGACTAGTCACAGGCTATGACTTTGCAAAAACTGGGGGTCTTTCAGAGTCACTATTTACAAGACTGAGACCTTTTGTAGCCCCGTTCGGTTGGGATTTCGAGCGCTTCAGCGATATCTGTCCACCTGTTTTCCTTTTCCACTCTGTCGTGGTTATAAATGTGAAGACACGTCAAAGAGGCACTCTTGCTCACTCCACAGCTCCACCAGTTTCTCCTTCTTCTGTAAAGAACCACAGTTTCCAAACCCTCGCCGGACTCCCCTCCATGTCTATCTTCTTTACCCGCCAAACATTCCAGAACGTTCCCGTTTGGTGGTGAACAGAGCTCTCCTATTGGTTGTCGACAATGTTCTCGTGACTATTTGCGTGAGCCAAGACTTCAGAAGACTTTGGAACGAGAGAAAGACTGACCTAAACCAGCTGTCTTGACCACCTCACACTAAACGATGGAGATGACGAGAGCGTGACTCAGCTGTAGCAAGACTCTCATGATTTTATTTCCACATTGGAAATTTGTCGGTAACAGTAAAATCGCTTGGTGT
This sequence comes from Megaleporinus macrocephalus, assembly GCA_021613375.1. Classification (NCBI taxonomy): domain Eukaryota; kingdom Metazoa; phylum Chordata; class Actinopteri; order Characiformes; family Anostomidae; genus Megaleporinus; species Megaleporinus macrocephalus. The sequence continues at coordinate 6,120,831 of CM038726.1, forward strand.
AAGGCTAGTATAAGTTGAGTTTCTGGGGAGTCAAACTCTTGTCACGAATCTCTGAGACGAGAGTCTGAGTCTGGTTAGTTGAGTCCCAAACATAGATCTAGGTTAATAAAGTTCCTTTCTCGCTTTTAGGTATTTGTGGCATTCATGCTCTGGAGATGTCCGTCGGTAAGATTCCCTTTCTGGAGGCGGTGAATGGAAGTGATGTGCTGCTGCCCTGCACCTACAGCAGCTGCATCGGCATCAAAGACCTTTACTTCAAATGGGAGTTCAATGACAACGGCACCATGCTGAAGGTACGTTATTATTACTTAACTCTTGATGCTTGAATCCAAACCTTTGACCTATGCTGTATATGACGACTCCACCATCCAGTCGGATTCCACATTTACTACTGACTGCTGTCTTGTCTGATCAGGTGATTGACTCAGTGATCCCAACTGACCATGTGGAACCATCAACCATCAATATTTACCGGGAGAGGGTGGACTTTGTGGGTTCCAGCAAACACAATAACCTGTCCATAGTGCTCTGGAACGTGACGTTTGAGGACGCAGGAGAGTACACGTGCTTCGGCAAGAACCCTAAAGAGAAGGATAAGAACCACAGCGCCATCTTCACCCTATATGTGGTAGATGAATGTGAGTGAGAACAAATTGTCTATTAAATGAGAGGCATTCATAATTAAACGTACTGTCCATGTCCTTCCACTCACTGGGCACTTAATTAGAAAGCCCTTCCTTGTACTTGTCCTCACTGGTCACTTCATTAGCGACATCTCCTTTGTACTTCCACTTTTTGGTCACTTATATGGACAAAAGTATTTGGACACACCTCTTAATCACTGAATTCAGGTGATTAATTAAATATCATTGCCACAGGTGTATAAAATCCAGCAGCTAGCCATGCAGTCTGGAGCATTCTAAAGATCTTACTAGTATTCCAGTGTGGTACTGTAGTAGTATGCCATGGCTGCAGCTGCATAAAAGCACAATACAGAGTGTCAGACGGAGTAAAGCTCCGACATTGGACTCTGGAGCAGCGAGTACGTGTTCTGTGGAGTGACCAATCACTCTTCTTTATATGGCAGTCTGATAAATGAGTCTGGGTTTGGAGAACACTAGGAGAACGTTACCTGCAAGACTGCACTGTGACTAAAAAAAAGTAAGGTTTGGTGGAGGAGGGATGATGCTATGGGGGTGTTTTTCAAGGGTGAGCTGAGGACCCTTAATTCAAGTGAAGGGAAATCTTAAAGCTTCTGACATTTTAGATTGTATAATTCCAACCTTGCGGGAACAGTTAGGGGAAGAACCTTCTCTGTTCCAGCATGACTGACTGTGTTCCAGTGAACATAGCAGCTCCATACAGGCTGGTTGGGTAAGTTTAGTGTGGAAGAACTTGACTGACCCACACAGAGTCTTGACATCAACCCCATCCAATACCTTTGAGATGAACTAGAATGGAGATCCAGGCCAACGTCATGGTCTGATGTCACAAAACGTTCTTCAGGACAATTGGTCAAACATTCCCACAGACACACCAAAATCTTGTAGAAAACCTTCCCAGAAGAGTGGAAACTGACCAACCCCATATTCATTCAATTCAATTTGAGTTTATTTGTATAGCTCTTTTTGTCTCAAAGCAGCTTTACAGAGTTTTGAAAACAGACAGTTACAACATATATCCCCCAGTGAGCAAGAACACCTCCGTCTGGAGGAAGAAACCTTGGCAGGAACCAAGACTCACAAGGGGAGACCCGTCCTCCTCTGGTCAAACAGTATTTACAGTTTAAACTAAATACCAAATAAAAGAGTCTCTGTTTGAAAGCTGGATGGCAAAGCTTTAGAAGGTGCACAGGTAGAGGCAGTCTCTGACTGAGGCAGTCTCTGACTCTGAATCTTTATGTAAAGTGGGCGTGAGCTGAAACAGTCCCATCCTATCTCAATGTTTGTACATCTGGATGGCACAGTGATGTAACTGAGGGTGTAGCAGTTGACACTAATGGACAGGAGAGCTGGCTGGTGATGGATGAGGAGTAGGCCCTCATGGTCAGTCCTCTAACAGCGTTTTACAGACGGTAGGACAGTCATTACCTCAGGAACAGTAAGAAGAGAAAGTTATATTAATGCCTATGGATTTTAAGTGGGATTTCACAGAAGCTCCTGTAGGCATCCCAATACTTTTGTCCATATAGTGTACATATCATGAACTGGACATCACATAGCTACTCACTTTATACTCTTATACTACATTTTGTTATTGGACAAGTTGTTTGCTTGGTTAATGAAACGACAGTGGGATTACATGAGCAACAGTGGACTGAATCAAGCAAGGAATGTCGAAAACCAGAAATTATACTGTGAATATATTCTGAATATGTTGAACACATTTAGGACAGAATATAATTCAGAATATAATCCTTTTCAACACATTTTGCCCAACCCTGCAATAATCTGCTATAGAACTAATATAACGTATTGCTAGAAAGTATTGCACGAGTACTGCATATGCTGCTAGAACACTCGGTTCAGGCTACGCTTATGGACGTTCTAAGTACATGGTCAGTGTTTTCACTGCTAGTATTCTGTCTCTTAGTAAGGGTCGTGGACAACACTCTGACCCTCATCATCGTCTCTTGTGTTGGAGGCTTCATAGCCCTGCTGATGATCTTCATGCTGCTCAAGAACTTCACGCTCTTCGTCCTCGCCAAGCTTGAGGAGAAAAAGTGAGCTTGCTTGTTTATGTTATAGGCAAATGAAATATATTAAAAATGTATTATTATATATATAATGTCTGAAAACTGAATTTATAGAATCAAACTTGAGAATATTGAATGAAAATCTGAATACATGGAATGAAACTTGAGAATATAGAATGAAATTCTCAATATATGGAATGAAACTTGAAAATATAGAATGAAATTCTCAATATATAAAATAAAACTTAAGAATATAGAATAAAATTCTCAATATATAATATAAAATGTGAGAATATAGAATGAAATTCTCAATATATAGAATGAAACTTGAGAATATGGATTGAAACTTGAGAATGTGGATTAAAACTTGGGAATATAGAATGAAAGTCTCAATATATGGAATGAAACTTGAGAATATAGAATGAAAGTCTCAATATATGGAATGAAACTTGAGAATATAGAATGAAATTCTCAATATATGGAATGAAACTTGAGAATATAGAATGAAATTCTCAATATATGGAATAAAACTTGAGAATATGGATTGAAACTTGGGAATATAGAAGTCTGAATATATGGAAGTTTCTCAAGTTTCATTCCATATATTCAGAGTTTTCAGTCAATATATGTATAATTATTTCCATATATATATATATATATATATATATATATATATATATATATATATATATATATATATATATATATATATATATATTTTATGAACATTGATATATATGGAATGAACATCTATCTATTTTTCTATCATTCTATATTGAGCTGTGCAAAGGTTTTAGTCACTTGGGGACATGGTTATCTTTAAAAAGCTATTATTTCCAAACGGAAAACTTTTATTTACTAAAACACTTCATTTACATATGTCAGTGTGTTTATTTAACCCTTTCTAAGCTTCTCCTTCTATAAACAACCCAGTATTATTATCAGTTCTCATCTAATACCTACTTTGACTGCTCAGTACCTTATTAAGCTAAATCAAGATTACTGCTGAAAGAACTGAACACATTCATACAATGTCTGGGGCGTCCAGGAAAAATCCGGAACCTAACTTTGTTCTTCAAACTGGAGCTCAAGATATTCATTATGTACATCTGTTCTAATGATATCTGGTGTTCTTACTATTGCTAAGATAATGTGCCTAAGACTTTTGCACAGAAGTATATATATATATATATATATATATATATATATATGGGTCAAATCCCAGCAATACTAAACTCTGTTCTCTCTCTCTGTTCTGCAGTAAGGAGTGCCTTGTCTCATCCTCAGGGATCGACAACACAGAAAATGGTCTGTCAGGCTCCAAATCCACACCCAAACCCACACCAAAGAAAGCATGAGACCGATATGATATGCACACGCCCATCAGCCGCCATGCTGGGCCCGTCCTGGTGGTTCAAATCTCTGTTTACAAAAAAGCTGCTTAGTCATTCAGCGCGCTTGCTTCTTATCACCGTTCCTTTTCCGCAGCAGCGTATGATTGGCTTACGGGTTGGTCGTCCGATCCGGGATCATTTAAGCTGTCAGGGCTTTCTAGCCAGTTCTACTCCGCACCTTTGAGGCCAAGTAATCGAGTGTTCATTATCTGACTTCAGCGTGCTGAGAGGTGCAATAGAGCTAAACGGAGATTAGCTGCGGCCTGTTGACTGCAAAGGTCTCCGTCCTGCTTCAGGTTAGCACTTCTCTCGGACCTTATTTAACTCTTGACAGACTCGAAGATGTAGAAGTAAAAGACCATAAAACACATAACCAAAACAGATAAAACAGTAGCTAGCTGCTCTTCGAACACTTTAGCTACCTCAACAGCTAACACTAGCTAACGTTTTTACACATCACCTCATAGCTTAAGCTAATCCCACTGAAGAGCGGCATCGGTTAGCTAGCTAGCTAGCTGGCGACAATGTAGCCAGCGTCAATAAAAAAGGCTAGTTGTTAGTTAGCTAGCTAGCTAACAGCATTAGCTGACTTTGCCTACCTCAAAGAGACTCTTATTTTGCAGCATCAAGCATTGCATCTGTAGGACAACAAAACAGTTGGCTAAATAAGAACCATTTGTAGCCAGATCATGTTAAATGTGAGGTAAATGAGAGAAGAAATGTTGAAGTAGCACATATTTATAGTTAGTCTGACAGAAAAACTAAAATTTGCACTTTCTCAGTGTTGAATTAGCGTTTTTTTAGCCTGTGTTCACACTGACAGCGACAAAAGGCTACAAAACAGAGGTTTTTACCAATTAATTTTGGCGGCGCAAACAAATTAGCAATATAGCGAACGAAGCACTGTAGCAATCTGCTTAGTCGCACAAGATGGCGCTGTTTAACTTCCGCTATAAACAGGCTTTTCAGCTGGTACTACACATTAGCTTTCCACATAAGACTTCTGCCAAAGATTATGATCACTAATCATTGAACATCGTTCAGATCCTGGTTGTCATGTATAAATAAGAGGAGGAATCGTGTGTTATTCAGAGTTGGAGTATGTCCTGTTCGTGTTTACAAGGGTAAAACGTGGCGGGAGTGTATTTAGCACATGACCAAGAGGTGAAGGAATCTAATTAATGGGACTTTCTTGGTAGTGGTGATCTGGAACTTACATCCCAGTATGACTAAGATGTTTAGAGGTCTTAGGTTTCACACAAAGCCTTAACCTTAATGCTAATATATCAGGATTTGTATGTGGGAACGCTGTAACTCCAGACACATTTACCACTGATTTTACTAGATAGCGAGAATCCAACAGCTAAATGTCCAGAGTAGAACTTTTCTGTTGTTATTACCTCTGTGAATAACCACCTATTCCCATTTCAATACATCGTAGTATGAGTGAGACGTTTAGAGTCTCCAAGTTTCACACAAAGCCTCAACATTCATGCTAATACTTGCTGGTAATGTATTGGGATTTGTATCGCTGCAAGTCCAGATACATTTACCATTGATTTACTTGATTTATAGCCATTATTCAATAGAATGATGTTATACATTCTAAAGCCCTCGTCCCTTTTATTCATCAGTCCTGATGATAATGTCTGAGTGATGCGATGTACAACAACTGAGGTGTTTAGAAGCTCCAAGTTTCATGCAAAGCCTCAGCATTACCAGTAATACAATTCCCAATGTACTTCCAGCAGGTATGTTGGAATGCAGTAGTTCCTTCTACATTTAGCATTGATTTAACTAGATACCAAGAATCCAACAGCTGAATTTCCTGAATAGAACTTTTGTTTCTTAATATCTATATAAAACTCCACCTATATTTTGAAGACTTCATCTCTTTTACTCCTCTGTGCTGGTGATAATATCTTCTGTACATTATGTGATGAACACCAGTGATCGTGATCTTCGCCATATCCTCTTAAATGTCTTGTACAAAGTCAACGGGTTGTATCAGCTGATACGCTGGTGGATGTTGTTGGTATCCGAACACTGCATATTGTGGGAGTTATACAGCGCCAACTTGTGCAGCTAGTCAAAAACAGATGGCATCTTTTCTGTTGTGCTACCTACATTCTGAAGACCTTGTGTCTTTTGCTCATCAGTGCTGATAACACGATGTTCATCCCAGTGCAAGTTTCACCCAAAGCCTCCACATTAATGCTAATACATGCTAGTAATAATACTTGCTAGTAATATATTGGGATTTGGACGTGGGAATACTATACGACTAGTCACATTTACCATTGATTTCACTAGAGCCCAAGATCTAACTGTTCTCAATAGACTATAGTCTTTATATCTATACAAATCGCCACCTTCATTCTGAAGACTTCATCTCTTTGATTCATCTGTGCTGGTGATCATATCTACATGATGTGATGAACATCAATGATCGTGATCTTCAGCAGATCCTGTTAAGCCTCATGTAGAAAGTCAATTCCTTGTACCAGCTGATATGCCGGCGAATGCATATCATGGAAGTTACACTGATGGGAATTGAGCAGGGGGGGTACGAGCTTTATCTCCAAAGTTGTGAAGGGTTCCCAGATTGTTCCTACCAGAGATAGAAGAACAGTGGCAATGCTTTCGCTGTAAATAGACTTTTTAGGGGTGAGATCTGAAAGGAACTGGGTTTGTGGTCAAACTGACTTGGTACAGCCAGTAAGGTTTGGAGTACGGCCTTGGCATTCGCTTAGCGTCAACGAAACCACAAAAACTAATGGTCAGCTTGAGTTCAGACCTGCCTACCAGCGATGAGTGACCAGCGATTTGGCCAACAAGAAGTTGCTGCAGGTGTGAACGCAGGCTTAGAGGTTAAACTCGATGTTAAAACCATTCATTCTGGTGAATTCCACTGAACCCGAGTTTGCTTAGAAAAGCTGTCCAAAATGTCCAAAGTTTGGACTGTGTACCATAGCAATATCAATGTCTCATATTTTTAAGTCTTATTTTCATTATTATTATTATTATTTCCTCCCTAACTGATATATCATGTTTCTATTTTGTAAGCAGAGATGTGAATGAGGTGGGCGGGGCCGTCTTTCATTGATTTTATGCATATATTAACATATGCTTCCAATTGTTGCGCACTTTCATCTCCCTCCATTTAAAAAAAGGCCAAAACTGGACTGTTTTTATTAGAAATGAAGAAGAAGAATATATATATATATATATATATATATTTTTTTTTTTTTTTTTTTTCACACGATGCTTGTGACAGGGATAAATATGCTATAAGCTGTTTTCATTTTTAGTTTTTAGCTTATTATTTGAATTGAGTTGGACTCAAATGATATATATATATATATATATATATATATATATATATATATATGTTGAATGCAAATATTTTGAAGATATGCCAACAATTACATTCAGATTGTTTAGCTTGTTGGAGGATTATGGGTGAATGTTCTTCAGGCAAATTTGAAGCTCATAATGAATCTATTGGACGACATATGTTTTGATATCACAGATTTAATTTGCAGGGTGAACCAATTTTGAGTCCAGCTCAGTCTATCGTTTCTAAATTGAATCTTTTTTTTAAATTATTTTTATGTGTGGATTTATTTGTTCGCTTGAGAGGAAACACAGGTGCCTGTAAACGCTTCCGTCGCCACCTACTGGTGGGAAGAACTAAATGCAGAACAATAGAAATGCAAATCTAAAAACCCTGCAAAAATGAAGCATAGATAATATACGCTGACTTCTGAATACTTGACAATCCCTAGAACCCAGTTTCCCGTAGAAAAAAAACAAACCCTGAATGAAAACTCTGAAAATGCTGCTTCGAACTACTAAGCGATGCATTCTAGCATGTCGCCGTTTTTAGAAATGCTTACTACACGACTAGAAAACAGTTTTTTTATTGTTATAAAAATGATACATGGCTTTCAAGTGGCCTCATCTCATTGAATGTATCCTCAAAACTCGCAAAACAAAATGCAAATGCAATATATCCAGGCAATAAGCACACTTTAACCCGACAAGCATGATGTCAATACAGGCTTACTAACAAACGAATGAGCGGTTGTGACTTAATGCCCAAGTTTTGTCCGGTATGAATGATATACACCTGAGAACATACTGTACATTAAGAAGATACTGCATTTTCAAACCTTCGGGTCAGTTTCAGGTCAGTTCATGGTCAGGGCCAATTCAACTTCTTTTTTTAATGCAAAGTCAATCATTTAAATTGTTATTTTTAATGAATTAAATAGTTTCGTAGTTAGTTGCTGCTAAAATAAGGCTAGAAGCTAATCTCTCATGTGAAACTGGAATTAGAAACTTGAGAACTTGGAACTCACATCATCAAACACAAATACAAGACCAGGCAGGGTCGCCAAAATACACCACAGTTCCTGTATAACCACTTAGTTTCTATTCATTTAGGTAAATATCTTCTGGTGCCACTTTAGAATAAGGCTATCTTTAAAACATTAACGAATAGTTTCAATTGGTTAGGTCCTAAAGATTTCACCAAGTGTTATAACACACACCCACACAAACATGCTCACACATGCACACATAGCATAGCTGTCCAAAAAAGAAGTTTCTCCAAAATGGTAACTTTACAGGAGAGGCCAAAAACATACATTACTTTCAATGTAAGCCAATGGAACCGGAATTTTTAAGTGATTTTTTAAGTGATAAGTATCATTGAAGGTGGTATACTGTTATTCTAACAGGTCACTGTTGCCCTTCTGTTTATTAATGATTAATCGATTTTGAGTTTTTGACATCATTTGAACACGCCAATGGTAGTTTACATTGTGTGAAAATATTTGGACCAATAGAAGTGCTCCAAAATAGGAAAGAAAATTGAAAAAAATTCTGGTTCCATTGACTTACATTAAAGGTAAAGTATGTTTTTAGTCTATCCTATGAAGCTGAAATTTACCATATACATATATGGTTATTTTATAGATATATTAACATATAATTAATAACCATTTATGAACTTTCATGAACCTTTATAAGGTGGTCTTATTTGTAAACTTGTTTTTGGCTGTTTAGCTACCCACTGCAGACATATGCAATGGTTTGGGTAGCCCTGGCATGTTTTTGTTGATTTTCTAAACGGAAATCTGGACTGTGTCTTCAACATCTGTATGATAGACATATTTATGGTAGTATGATCGAAGGAGGGGGAAAAAACTCCAGGCCAGACCACCACATCCCACCTGTTGGACTGTGGTAGAACTAATACTTCTTGGGAAAAATTCTGGGAAAAAGAAAATGTAATGCATTCATTGTTTATCCTGCTTCACCCATAATCTGAGAACTATCTTAACTTTCTAGGCGCTGTAGTAATATGGTTTACCCAGGTGGACCTAACAACTGTAACTGTATCTGGGATACCTCTCCCAGACGATCAATGGAAAGAATTAACTCATACTCTTTTTTTTAAATCATTGACCGAAGAGATCAGTAAGATGCCAATGCATGTAGGGAAGAGAGCCAATACCAAAGCATTCCCAGAAGAAGAAACACTTTTCTGCCCACCAAGTGTAGTTATAGCCAGTGGGAAGCCAGGAAATTTTTGGTTTGGTGAGCCTACATGAGGGTTCAGACATGGGCCTTCCCCAAATTTCAGTTAATTCATAAGTTACTATGGAACCTCCAACACAGAACCCCAACCTCTACCAAGTGTACATTTGAATGCACAATTGCTGTTTATTTACTGAACTGAGCACATTGGGGGGAAAAACTTTATACACTCATGTATGTTTAACTAGTGGTCTTCAAACTTTTGCATACAACTGTATATACAATTAAAATTAAAGCCAGACTTTTAGGTTAGTCTACATTGTTTCAATTTGCCTACCAGGTAAAAGTACACATATTCTTCCTTTTATTTTGGTAAGATTTTTGGTTTTGACTAATATTAGTGCATATATTCCGAAGTTGGCTACAATACTTGACCAGGAACTTCCTAGACCAAAGAATCCTGATGGCCAAAGCAGATTATCATAGATTCCCATTTCCATTGGAGGTTTCACCAATATTTAACCAATAACCAATAATTTTAGGCACTTCTAACTTGCAGCATTGGCTGAGAATTTCCAATTTGTGAAACTCTTCACTAAAGAAAAGATCTAAAGTGACACTATAGAAATCTCTATAGAATATAAGCATTAATAAGACAGTTAGGATCAGTCAATACAGGACATTACAGTATAAACCTATATTGTATAATCAATAAAACAGCACTACAGTCTCTTATGAGTATCATTACAGGTCTTTTTGCAATATAGCTGGTCTTGGGCACTTGTGATTAAAGCAGTCTGCGCTAATGCCAGTGGTGGTCAGCAAGTGTGCAAGGCCTTCCTGGGACAATAGGGGCCTCATTATACTGTCAACACCAGGATTTTAAAATCAATCGTACCTTTTACGTTCTGTGGTTGATGGACACTGGCGCAGGGATGGAGGCCGAGGGCTGACGTAATTCTGCCTTTGCACGCTCAGCAGGATTGTGACAGGACCGTCTCGGTCTGTTGCCGATTCTGCAGGCCCTTGGCAGAGATTCCTTCGGAGAGAGCGCTGCAGTAGTTCAGTCTTTGGAGAAACGAAGCCAACGAGGACCAAAGATTTTGTTGCATTTAGCTCAGAAGGAAAGAAACAAATAAGAGAATCTAAAACATCTGTTTTACGCAGCAGTGATTAATGTATATTGTCTTAGGAAAGAAAAAAAGAAAGAACAGTGAAGTACCCAGTGGTATTGCTCATTGCGGCTTGTTACGTTTATGGTCAGTAGTTACTCTGTTTAGTATTTAGTACTTTCAGGACATCAAATCTATTATAACCTTCAATCATTTCCAGGATTATGTCTAGATACATACAGTCATATACATAAATCTGAACACCTCTCATTAGATGATGTGTTTTGTTGAGTTTCTGAGAGAATTGGTGGAGATGATGGTGCAAAAAGTGAAAAATTAATCAACAAACGACAGAAAGTTAAGATGGAAGTTTATTGGGGAATTGGGTTGGAACTAGAAGGGGTTCATCTAGTGCAGGGGAGCCCTAATTAACTTCTTGGACCCCAGTAAAGGTCACAAAATCTAGATTCTGGGGAACATACATCCACACAATGCCTGGCAAAAGTAAAGGTCACATTCTTTAATATTTCATTGAACCCCAAGATCTTGGACCACTATGCAAAGTCTTCTCCAGCACATCCCAAAGATTCTCAATGGGGTTCAGGTGTGGTGGCCAATCCATGTGTGCAAATGATGTCTCATGCTCCCTGAACCCATCTTTCTCAATTTGAACCCAGTGAATCCTGGCATTGTCATCTTGGAATGTACCCGTGCCACCAGGGAAGAAACATAATCACCCATGCAGTAATTATCCAATGGGAGGCTCTTACCTATTTGCTTAGTTAAATCCAGGTGGTGACCTTTTCTTTTGGGCCAGGCAGTGTATATGCAGTATATACAATGATGAGGCTTCTGTCTTTGGGGACTAAAGAGAGCAACAGAACTGGGCTGCCTCTGGATTAAGCTGGTTCATCCTGGTGGTCCATTTAGCCCAACAGCTGTAACTTGGTCTGAGATACCTCTTTACAATTTGCTGCCACCGATTCGCAAATCTGAAAACCCAATCGATTCAAAAACCCAGTTTGGTAGATTGGTAGAATGAGAGAACTCCTCATTTTCAAACCATAGACAGCTGAGGAGGTCAGTAAGATCTCAATGTAGGCGTGAAAGGGAGCGTTACCAAACAAGAAACAAGCATTCTCAGAAGAACAACTGCCAACACATCCTCCACATGGAATCTAAATTTTATGTTTTTCCATTTTATACATTTTGGGACAAAAAATAAAATATAAAGTGTCTAGAACCCCAAATATGTTACATTCAGCAAACAAAAAGTGACTGCATTAAAACATGTTCGCTTATTTCCATCGAGAAAACCAACCGGGTGCACCCAAACCTTTGCATACACGCGTCCTAAGTGTTGCTACAATACTGTGCTGTATTTTTTTCTGTATGCAGCAACTACTTCTACTTCAGTATTTTAGTTTAACTGGCAATTTCAGAACTAGAACTTATAACGTCTGGTTTCGTCCCGTCTGGGTTATCGAGAGACGTGAACGTGGTTCTTGGTAAACGAAGCCAGCTCGAGCGGGTTCAGCCTCCAAGATAAGATCGTGTTACTGTGACAAACATTTTAGCAATAATCTAACAGTACTGTAGCTTTGAACCAAATGCATTATGGGAAGTGTAGTTCTACATACCTCTAGAAAGACTGTCTGCATACGAAGAGGGAAGAGATAGATGATAGATCGATAATGCTTTGGCAGAGTGGAAAATCTGATTGGTGCTTGAAACCTCCTCAGATGACAAATAAGAAACAGATACATACATAGAACCTCTGAGCTTATTTCATAGCACATTATATATATATATATATATATATATATATATATAGTAAATAGAACTAAGGTTGTGTGAAGAAACACACAATGTGTGAATGTTTTGACGTTATTGTTGGATGCAGTGAATTGTTGGGTGAAATGAAATGGAGTGATGACGCTTCATGAGACTTTAAGTTGTTTGCTAAGTCATTGACCACACATTGACCATTTGTGTTTGCGCACAGAGGTATTTGACCTCCACGTTTACCCATCTGTGCAATGAAACACCTACATACACACACTAGGGGGAAGTGAGCACACTTGCCAAGAGTGGTAGGAACCTTAGGTACCTTGCTCAAGGCACTTCAGTTGTGTCCTGATGGTTCTGGGGCTTGAACCCACAACCTTCCAGTCACAAGGCTGGTTTCCTTACCTCCAGGTCTTGACAGACCCATCAACCTACCTGCAAGGGTTGCTTTGGTAATGACGCAGGCATCGGTAACTTTGTAACTATGCAGATTTCAGATGCAGGAAAGATGGAGATGTTTGAGGTCTCCCACCAAGTTGCGGTTCAGAAGTCTTCCATCGCACCAGACAAACTCCATGACAAAGGAGGCCTTAGCGCTCTTCTCAGCACATCAGTCACTTTGGATAGGACATTGTCATTGTTGGTCAAAAATTGGTATTGCATTTCAAACCACCTCCAAATGTGGGTTGGGTCTGATTTGCTTTGCTGTTCATACTTTCAAGAATCAATCTGGATACGCTTTAGATAATTGGATTTGGGCTGGATGTCTGAACACGGCTTCATAATTCGATGCCCTGAACCAACAGGACACAACTGAAGAGCCCTTGAGCAGGACACCTAACTAACCCCCAACAGCTCCCTGGATGCAAATATTAGTATTCTACGTGAGAGGAGTGATCAAAAGTGTGGACCAGTTGACGGTCTTCGAGGCCTTGTTTGAATACCTTTGTTCTCATTCAGAACTATGCAAAGCATTGTAGCTTTAGGTCCAGGTTTCTTTTTCGTTCCAGTGTGAGTTATGGCTACATGAACAGGACTGAAGATGCACATCAGGTACAAGTTATCCTTGCTATCCTATTTAGAATGTTATCAGAAGCTCTGTAGGTGGGAATTAACATCTGGAGTAGCATCAGCAACGAAGAGCTTCCGCCATCAAGTCACCACTTGAGTCTTTGCCTCTGAGTTATTGGGTTTTTCTCAAATCCTAGTAAGCCGGCCATGATACCCTCGTTTAAGACGACGAACGCTGCCGCTGAGAACTTGCATTTGAAAACGACAGCACCGCTCCTAGCTCCATTTGCGTCCGCCATGTTGGAAGAAGTTTAACTTGTGTAGCAACATGGGATTGTTTTAGCAGCTGCGGAACCGTTCAATGCTTCCTTACAGTACAGCCAATAGAAGGAACCTCAGTAGACAGTATATCTTTGCTCTCCAAAATGACTACTTTACAGTAGAGGCCAAAAACCTTCTTCACTTTTAATGTAAGTCAATAAAACCAGGCATTTTTCCTATTTTGGTGAATTTCTATTGGTCCATTGGTCATAAAGTTTTACCAAACTATAATAGACAACTGTCCAGTTGAAAATGGACTAAACAGGGAAATATGAATGGTATCTAAGAATTGGGACAGACCCATTGTGTTTCGTTGTCAAGGCCAATTCGAAGTAAGTCAATAATCACAAAAGATTTTATTTTATTTCTGCTGGACAAGGCCAAATTTCATTGGTGATGATTCTGAAAAGAACCCAACGCTATAATTACATGAAGGCTACTGTCCAATCACAGTGTTCACACTTCTGGTAGGAGCAGCTCATCGAGTACGCCAACATTGCTAACCCTGAGTAAAAGCTAGTAGCTAGAATATTGGCACAAGCATAAAATTGATTTGAACGAAAGCTGGCGCTCCAACAAGTATGGTCAACTACTGTGTCTATACGTGAGCTGTTCCACAGAGTAGAGGAGTGGTACTTTATCACAGTCGCCAGGTGTGAGCAGCCATGTCGTCATGATGTCTAACACCGAACTTCTTCCTAACTTAGGAATTCTCGGTTGATAGGACGTTTGGGTTCATTCTCAGCTAGTAGAAGATCTAAACAAAGCTTTAGCTGAATGCAGCATTAACTCATACTAACTTATTAGTCATTATGGCATCTTTAGGTGAAATGCTCCTCAGTGCCCACCCATCCCGGCTTCTACGCTATCTATAGAAATGAATGTAAGACTAAAGGTAGTCTGTTTGGCGCTACACACGGTTTGTTCACTTCTGTTGCCTTAAGTGAATGGGCAGCCATCTTGTACTGACTACTGAACTGTACTGTCATGCATATACATTTCATTTGTTATTTACTGTAAATACAAAAATAGCTATACAAGTAAACCGTTTTGGATACCAAACTCGTGTCAGATCTGGTTTGTTGACTTTCTGAAGGAAAAACACACACACATATATACATATACACACACACACACACACACACCCCACCTCATTGTATCTACACACACTGTCCACTCTATCAGCTCCACTGACCATATAGGTACCAGTAAACAATGAGTGTAGATACAAGGCGATGTACCGTGTGGGTGTAAATACGATCCATTTTTGCTCCACCCTAATTGGCAGCACAGAGGGATGAAGCAAAAACTGTGGTTAATCTGGGAGGTCCAATGTCCTAGGTTGGTATAAAACACTGGACAATCCCACTGCCCTCCACACAGCAGGGTGGGGCTTGATTCCCAGCTTAGGGAAGCATACTGGACAATCCCAATGCCCTCCACACAGCAACCTAGGGTTTGATTCCCAGCTTAGGGAAGCGTACTGGACAACCCCACTGCCCTCCACACAGAAAGCTGGGGTTCGATTCCCAGCCTAGGGAAGCATACTGGACAATCCCAATGCCCTCCACACAGAAAGCTGGGGTTTGATTCCCAGCCTAGGGAAGCGTACTGGACAATCCCACTGCCCTCCACACAGAAAGCTGGGGTTTGATTCCCAGCCTAGGGAAGTGTACTGGACAATCCCAGTGCCCTCAACACAGCAACCTAGGGTTTGATTCCCAGCCTAGAGAAGCATACTGGACAATCCCAGTGCCCTCAACACAGCAACCTAGGGTTTGATTCCCAGCCTAGAGAAGCATACTGGACAATCCCACTGCCCTCAACACAGCAACCTAGGGTTTGATTCCCAGCCTAGGGAAGCGTACTGGACAATCCCACTGCCCTCCACACAGAAAGCTAGGGTTCGATTCCCAGCTTAGGGAAGCATACTGGACAATCCCAATGCCCTCCACACAGAAAGCTAGGGTTCGATTCCCAGCTTAGGGAAGCATACTGGACAATCCCACTGCCCTCAACTCAGCAACCTAGGGTTTGATTCCCAGCCTAGGGAAGCGTACTGAACAATCCCACTGCCCTCAACACAGCAGGCTGGGGTTTGATTCCCAGCCTAGGGAAGCATACTGGACAATCCCACCACCCTCCACACATCATTTATATTTACAACCCCAACATCTACATACGACCCCAACACCAACCAACCAAACTGGTGGTGCAGAAATCCAGCATACCAGGCTGTGAAGAGAACATCAACACTTTTCATTCCTTCCCAACAAACAACCCAACTGTCAGAGCTACATATTCATCTTTAAACCAGCCTGAAGTTTCTATTCAGACCAGATTCTTCATCTAACATTCCACCTTAAATGTTGCAGCTCGTACAGGAACTAGAGTGTAACTGCAGTGCCATTTAAGGTGGAATGGAAAATTCCCAAAACAAGCTGCTTTCACAGGATCCTGAACGACTTTAACTCTGCAGTCTGTACGTTTCACTCTGGACAGTTTCTCCAACACTCGGACAACATGGAGCAGCTTCAGCTCAGCGTTCAACACTGAAGAGACTGAAGAGACTGAAGAGACTAAAGAGACTGAAGAGATGAGCAGCTCCACTTTTATTAGCACCACAACCTCCAACAGTGACTGGAAGTAGCAGCCATGCTGTGTGAGTGGATCACTGTGTGCGGGTTGAAGCAGATCATCTTAAACTGAAAGTTTCACAGAGACACTAGATGTCCAGATGAAAGCGAGTAGTTAGTACAGGTAATGTTAGTGACCAGCAAGCTCAGAATAACTAGCATAGCTCACAAAATAGTATGAGGGCAGAGCTTCTTTACACACAGAATAAAGCTAGTTGGAGGATAAAGCGAGTTGGAAAATAAAGCGAGTCAGAGAATACAGCTAGTCAGAGAATAAAGCGAGTCAGAGGATAAAGCGAGTCAGAGAATTAAGCGAGTCGGAGAACAAAGCGAGTCGGAGAATAAAGATAGTCAGAGAATATAGGTAGTCAGAGAATAAAGCGAGTCAAAGAATAAAGCAAGTCAGAGAACAAAGCTAGTTGGAAAATAAAGCAAGTGGAAGAAAAAAGCAAGTCGGAGAATAAAGCAAGTCAGGGAACAAAGCTAGTTGGAAAATAAAGCAAGTGGAAGAAAAAAGCAAGTCGGAGAATAAAGCGAGTCAGAGAACAAAGCTAGTTGGAAAATAAAGCAAGTGGAAGAAAAAAGCAAGTCGGAGAATAAAGCGAGTCAGAGAATAAAGTGAGTTAGAGAATAAAGCGAGTCAGAGAACAAAGCTAGTCAGAGAATAAAGCGAGTCTGAGAATAAAGCTAGTTGGAGAATAAAACTAGTCAGAGAATAAAACTAGTCAGAGAATAAAGCGAGTCAGAGAATAAAGCAGTCAGAGAATAAAGCGAGTCAGAGAATAAAGCTAGTCAGAGAATAAAGCGAGTCAGAGAATAAAACTAGTCGGAGAATAAAACTAGTCGGAGAATAAAGCGAGTCAGAGAATAAAGCGAGTCAGAGAATAAAGCGAGTCAGAGAATAAAACGAGTCAGAGAATAAAACTAGTCAGAGAATAAAGCGAGTCAGAGAATAAAACTAGTCAGAGAATAAAACTAGTCAGAGAATAAAACGAGTTGGAGAATAAAACTAGTCAGAGAATAAAACGAGTCAGAGAATAAAACTAGCCAGAGAATAAAGCGAGTCAGAGAATAAAACTAGTCGGAGAATAAAACTAGTCAGAGAATAAAACGAGTCAGAGAATAAAACTAGTCGGAGAATAAAACTAGTCAGAGAATAAAACGAGTCAGAGAATAAAACTAGTTGGAGAATAAAGCGAGTCAGAGAATAAAACTAGTTGGAGAATAAAACTAGTCAGAGAATAAAACGAGTCAGAGAATAAAACTAGTCAGAGAATAAAACGAGTCAGAGAATAAAACTAGTTGGAGAATAAAGCGAGTCAGAGAATAAAACTAGTTGGAGAATAAAACTAGTCAGAGAATAAAACGAGTCAGAGAATAAAACTAGTCGGAGAATAAAACTAGTCAGAGAATAAAGCTAGTTGGAGAATAAAGCGAGTCAGAGAATAAAGCTAGCCGGAGGATAAAACTAGTTGGAGAATAAAGCTAGTCAGAGAATGATTCAGATGGTATACTCTAAAAAGTTTTATTTACAGTTTCTGTTAATAAACTCTTTAAGATTCTCTTTTTTTCCAAAGCGTTCTGTTTCTTTAATGTAGCTCTTGTTTTTATTAAAGTGAGTAAAAACATTTATTATTAGTTTATAAATGATTCATTCAGTTCAGCATTTAAACAGTAAATATACTGAAATATACTGAACGGTATGTGTGATGTGTTAGTGTTATATCATATATCATATTATATCAGATATCATATTTCATATTTATTATATTTATCCAAAAACAATATCCTTTCAGTATTTAGTGTACTTACAATCACCAGTCCTTTCTGGTCCTAGTGATCTTTTTTATGATTTTGGAGTTTTTTGGAGTTTCATGATTTTGAACTTATCTACAGTGAATGATCTTATTAGTTAATCCTCTCAGAAAGTATCTCCAGATTCAATTAATAGCATGTATTTAATGGCTGTTTAAACTGGGAATTAGATGGATGGAAATTAATTCAGCACATTATGGCTGGAATCCAGCTAATGCAGCTAATGGAAGCTAATGGGCCTGCTTAGGTAACCAAAACCTTCAGCCCTGGATCTTCTGTCTCCAGGACAAATATTCATTCACCCAAAGTAACTCCTACGACCCCAAACGTTCCACCTCTTATCTCAACTAACCCACAAATAAAAATAAAATTACCTGAACATGACAGATGTCGGCCCAACCTTTGCAGCTATAACAGCTTCAGCTCTTCTGGGAAGTCTCTCCACACGGTTTAGTAGAGTGTTTATGGGAATGTTTGACCAACAGTTCTTCCAGAAGACCATTAGTGAGGTCAGACACTGATGTTGGGCGAGAAGGTCTGGCTCGCAGTCTCCACACTAATTCATCCCAAAGGTGTTCTATCAGGTTGAGGTCAGGACTCTGATTGCCAGATGGAGAAGCCACCTGGCGGCATGCTGTATCTGATTTCACTGTATCTGACGCTCTGCATTGTTCTTGGTGATGTAAGGCTTGGATGCAACTGCTCGGCTATGGAGACCCATTCCATGAAGCTCTCTACGCTCTGTTCTTGAGCTGATCTGAAGGCCACATGAAGTTTGGAAGGCTGTAGTGATGGACTCTGTAGAAAGTTGGTGACCTCTGTGCTCTATGCTCCTCAGCATCCACTGACCCGCTCTGTCATTTTACGTGTTCTACCACTTGGTGGCTGAGCTGCTATAACACCACTGACAGTCCACTGTGGAAGATCCACCCCTTCATTTCTTTGCTTCCTCCACTTTCATCCCCCTCCCCTTTCGCCCTCCTTCTGACCCTCAGGACCCCTATATAAACCATGTCAGACTAGACTAGCCTAGCCTGGATTAGAGACTGGACTTCGCTGGACTGGACTGGACAAGACCAATGACCTTCATGCACGTGATTAAGAATGCTAACAGCTAAGACCGCTAACAGACTGATTGTGATCGACTGAGCTGTATTCATACAACTACACCAACGTACTAACCACTACACCACCGTACTAACCACTACACCACCATACTAACCACTACACCACCATACTAACAACTACACCACCATACTAACCACTACACCACCGTACTAACCACTACATCACCATACTAACAACTACACCACCATACTAACCACTACACCACCGTACTAACAACTACACCACCATACTAACCACTACACCACCGTATTAACCACTACACCACCGTACTAACCACTACACCACCGTACTAACCACTACACCACCGTACTAACCACTACACCACCATACTAACCACTACACCACCATACTAACCACTACACCACTATACTAACCACTACATCACCATACTAACCACTACACCACCATACTAACCACTACAACACCGTACTAACCACTACATCACCGTACTAACCACTACTAGCCTGTCCTACAGTGTGGTTTGAAACCATGAAGAAGGAGCACTGATACCACAGCAATCTGTTCATGGTTAAAAAGGTGTTGCCTGCAGACTTGGTTCTGTACAACATGATTTTACCAGCAGATGGCAGTACTCCTGGTTTTGGATGTATCAGACTTATCATATGAAGCCTACTGATCTTGAGCCAGTTCAACATTAGCGAATTTGGTTCAGTGAACATTTGGCAAAAGATAATTGTTTATGAAGTTGAATCACTTGGTGAGTTAGGTGTCTAAAAGTAATGATAATCAAGACACTCACTGAGTTGAAAGGCTTGTTTTGCTGTATTTTTATATTTACTATATTGTTTCTAGTTCACGGGTAAGAACAGTTTTACTGACTATGACATTTGGGCAAAGAAATCAACACAGAAAACATGACGCTTCAAATGAATGCTGTTTTATTGAACACAGCAGCAATAGAGAAACTATTGCTGCTGCCAGTCCTGAGATAGCAAGCAGGTCACTACAGGCCTGTACAGGATCACAGCTATACAAAGGCTTTTCAGTCCCAAGGACTATTTAAATACTGCACTTACAAGTTTATTACTAATGCAAAGATATTAGTATACTTACTATAGAAAGTAAACATGGGAAATTAACTTTATGTATGCCTATTTTTTTGGTTTACAGCCTAATAAAGAAATTCTGAATCCCTGCATGTTTTGTTGATGTCACATTTTATAAACGTTTAAACCTTACATTGCACATTTAACAAGTTAATAAAATAAAATTCCAATATCCAATCATTGCTGTCGGAAAGAAAATCTCGTTTCAATTTCAGTGACTGATCAGTTGACTGCTTGATTTTATCTATTTATTTTTCATTTTTATTTATTTTCTTTAATTTTTACAGAATTCTGCCAGCAAGGAAATATAAGAAAAACGAACAAATTAATCCTTAAAAAGAGTTTTATTTGTTACTTCTTTTAAACTAAAAATACTAATGTACTTTTTATGTATGTTTCAGTAAAAAACCTAAACACAATTCTACTTAAGTATACTCGGCTAATATTGAGAAGTATAGAGAAAAGTCTATAGAAAAAGTATAAACTTAATCTTTTGATCAAGATACTTAAGAACCTATAATTAAATATTCTTGCCTTGTACCTAAGGTCATCGAGTACAATATACATGTATGTTAAGAAATTTTGATTTACAAAGATTTGTGAATTTAGAAATGTGTCCTTAATTCTAAGTTTATGTAGGTTCTTTTTATGAGTAGTTCACTTGTAAGTCTAGATAAAATACAGTTAAATGTATATTTCAAAGAATAATAAGGTACAATTACTTAATCAAAACCTAGCAGCAAACTTTAAATTGCAAAAATAACATAGAAGTAGTAAATTACACGTTTCATGTTAAGTTTACTATACCTACGTAAGTATACTTTCAGTTTAAGGACTATTACACTAGTAGTTTATTGATTGACAGGTGAACTGGATAGTTTAGAAGACAAAATAATTAATTAATCAACTTGTAAACTAACACGAGTTTTCTTTTAGTGTCATTGCAATACAAAAGAAAACTATTAAACTAGTACTAAAACTCCTTTTCCACTTAAAGTATAATTAAAATATACATTCATAAACTAAAAAGTGGCCAATTTAGTCCCAAGAAGTATTGAAATAGTACACATGCAAGTTTATTACTGGTACATAGATATTAATATACTTACTACAGAAAGTATACTCGGGAAATACAATTAAACTTTACTTAAGATGAACTTTAACTATACATATTTCTTAGTAAAAGTTGCTTCACACCCTGAGCATAAAAACCTGCGCAAATAATTAAAATTCTGTTGATGGACCTCCAAAACCAATCTTTGTTTATTGTTCATTTTAGCTGATTTATTGCCTGATTTTATTTGTACAGAATCCAGCCAGTGAAGAACCCTAAGAAGAACCAACAAATGAAGCCGTCATGTTTCAAGTGACTCTCTTTTACAAACTCTCTATAAATAAGAGCGATGGCCGCTATGGACTCGACGACTGACCCTTGACTTTGTATCTACAGGTTCCACAAAACATGTTTATGTAAACTCAGCTTAGGAACATGGAGGTGTCAATCAGGCCTGACCGAGAAAGCAGCCAGCAGACACCACAGAAACTGGCCCGACATCGGAAGCTCTATTGGTCACTCACACGAGCTGTTATTTTTTATTTTTTTGCATAGAGAAGCAACTTTTGCTGCTAAGCGGCGGCGTCGGCTGCTAAACCAGTTGGACCAGAAGGATCAGGGCGTGTAGCGAGTAGGCCGGGTAACCTGGGCTGTGAAGGGAGTTCGGGCTTTTGGGTTTGCTGAGTTGATAACAGGGTCAGGTGACATTGCAAAGTACCAGAGAGAGAGAGGAAGACCAAGCTATAAACTTTCAACTACTTCAACTTCTGTTCATCTGGCGCTCTGATGGAGGACACACGGACCACCGTAGAGGTAGATCTTACTTATCTTTAAGTTGTTTCTAGAAAGTGAATATAGTGCAAAGTCTGGTTTTCTCTGGTCTCCATAGGAAATGCCTGGGCTGTGAGTTCTGAAGGTTCATACACTCATAGGTAACATAGTAAAGAGGACCTAGATTATAATATAAAACATCTGTACATAATAATAAGAGAGATTATATAAACAACACAATTGAACACATTTGAACTGTTTAACTTCCATTGAGCTTGAATGCAGCAACACTTGTTTCTTATCCTTTCTAGTTTCTGCTGTTTAACTTTATCGTTTATAGCTGTTTACTTCCATCATTTCCAAGTTTAGCTGTGGTTTACTGTGATTATATTGAATTGTATTGAAGTTTGTTGTATTATCTTGTCATTTTATTCTGGATTGCTGATTCAGGAGTGCATTGAGTGAAGCAAGAACCTAGAATTATTCAATTTTAAAGCTTGTCTGCGTTGCCCAATATAGAAATCATCCTAAATCTAGTCCTTATATCTGATTTCTCATTATGAGATTGCTGTAAAGATATTATAAAGTAATTGAGTATATGTTTTATGTAAGATATGTTGTATCAGTAGACCAATTTGTTCTAGTTTTAAGAACTAATGTTTGGAACATACTAAGTTATCTGCCAGTATAGTGAAATATTTGATACAGAATCATGTAAAAGTTATTAGTCATGAAATTAAGGTATCGGTTCTATGACATTTAAACAGAGATGTAATTAATAATTTGATTTGATGTCCTGTTTGTATGTCATAACGAAGTGTCTGCTGAGCCTTTGAAGACCTCAAGATCTGTTTTATTACATTAACCTTGTCAATACTCAGAAAATCACACTAAAATAGTTCAAATTAGTGCTTAATTTCCTTGTTTATGTAACAACATGAGCTAATTCATTATAGTTCATTATAATTTATGACCTGGGGAGATGGAGCTACTATGGACATTAAAGGTTTGGGGCACCTAAACTGATTACACTATACAATATGTTGTATACTTACCAGTAAAAACAGCAGATATCATTAGAACAGATCTAAATAATGCAATATAATACAATACAAAGTAACAGTATATCAGAATATCTTATTGTGAAAGAAGAAGTAGATCATATCTTGAGCTCCAGTTTGAAGAACAAAGTTAGGTTCCAGATTTCTCCTGGACGCCCCAGACATTGTATGAATGTGTTCAGTTCCTTCAGCAGCAATCTTGATTTAGCTTAATGAAGTACTGAGCAGTCAAAGCAGGTATTAGATGAGAACTGTAAATAATACTGGGTTGTTTCCACAAGGAGAAGCTTGGAAAGGGTTAAATAAACACACTGAATCTAAATGCAGTTCTGAACACATTTAAAAGAAGACATGAAACTCCTCCAGGCTTTTAAAGTACTTGCTGTTCTGTAAACTGTTTAAACTGTTTAAACTGTACAAACACATTCAAATGAGTTTAAATTAGAGGGCAACACTATGACTTGAGGCAGCATGATGACATCAATGATGAACATAAAAACAAATCTGTCATTATTGCTCAGCTGGCGAAGGTCAAAATGCCAAAATCCGTTCACCTTTAAGCACAAACTTTTAGCTTCTGTATCTTGTGAACTACAGCAGAGTCTAAATCAGGAAACTCTAGCTGGATCCTTTGAGCTCTGTCTGGTTTTGAGTTACATTGTTGGCATTAGGCTCCAACAGCAGTTCAAATAGGTCACATCAGAGACCAGAGGTGAGGGAATGTTGTCACTGTCATCAGATACATCATCATCTCTAGATGTTTACTGTTGTAGCAAAGTGGTAAGACATGGAGTTCAAGAAGAATCATGTTTCTATAACTTTAGAAATGCTGACGTCAGATACATGGTCATAGGTTTGGACGGCAAGGACAACCTATCAATGTTTGAACAAACTTGTTTACATTATCTTTGAAGGCATAATAGATCATTTGGATGTGCCTACCAAAGGTTACATCTCCAAGATAAAGTTTAGGCATGCTAGCGTTTGGTAGACTGAAAGAGAGTCCATATACCAGTCCATATACCTCATGCACTTGGGATAATGTTGTCTTTCAGATAGCTCAGTTTGCTTGCATTGCCAACACATTTCATACTTTGCAGATATCATACCAACAAAAAGCTTTTTCAGCATCCAGAGCAGAGTATTAAGTACTAAGTAGAGGGTAGTAAACTAACTAATCAGTAGCAACATTGTTTTAAAACTAGATCACATCTCCAGCCTTTCCACTATGGACAAATACAGTCTACTCATGCTAGTTAACAATGTTAACTACCAAGCTAACCCTGGCTTGATGTAAGTTAACTATGCTAGCTAACGTTAACTACCAAGCTAACCCTGGCTTGATGTAAGTTAATCATGCTAGCTAATGTTATCTACCAAGCTAACCCTGGCTTGATGCAAGTTAACCATGCTAGCTAATGTCACCTACCAAGCTAACCCTGGCTTGATGTAAGTTAACCATGCTAGCTAACGTTAACTACCAAGCAAACCCTGGCTTGATGTAAGTTAACCATGCTAGCTAACGTTAACTACCAAGCAAACCCTGGCTTGATGTAAGTTAACCATGCTAGCTAACGTTAACTACCAAGCAAACCCTGGCTTGATGTAAGTTAACCATGCTAGCTAACGTTATCTACCAAGCTAACCCTGGCTTGATGTAAGTTAACCGTGCTAGCTAGCATTAACTGCAGTGTTGATTAGATTGATATTCTAGGTGTTTAGATACACGTTCTTTTTTTGGTAAATATAGTGCTATTTAGATTAATATTTGATTTATTTACATATATATTTTTTGGTAAATACAGTGCTATTCAGATTGATATTTTAGTTATTTACATACATATTTTTGGTAAATATAGTGCTGTTACATTAATATTTTAGTTATTTACAAACATAATTTTGGTAAATATAGTGCTGTTAGATATTTAGATACATAATTATTTTGCAAAACACAATGATATTTAGATAAATAATGAGTTATTTAGATTTATTTTTGCTACGTACAGTGATATTTAGATAAATAATAGGTATTGAGATTTCTTTTGCTACATACAGAGATATTTAGATAAATAATTGATGTATTTAGTTTTTATGTGCTAAATATAGTGATATTTAGATCAACAATAGGGATTTAGATTTTTTGTGCTAAATACAGTCATATTTAGATAAATAATTTAGGTATTCAGATTTGCTAAATACAGTGATATTTAGATAAATAATACGTTTTTAGATTTTTTTGTGCTAAAGACAGTGATATTTAGATAAATAATTTAGGTATTTAGATTTGCTTGCTAAATGCGGTGATATTTAGGTAAGTAATTTAGGTATTTAGATTTGCTTGCTAAATACAGTGAAATTTAGGTAAATAATTTAGGTATTTAGATTTGCTTGCTAAATACAGTGAAATTTAGGTAAATAATTTAGGTATTTAGATTTGCTTGCTAAATACGGTGATATTTATGTAAGTAATTTAGGTATTTAGATTTGCTTGTTAAATACAGTGATATTAATTTAAATAATAGGTATTTAGATTTCTTTCGCTAAATACAGTGATATTTAGGTAAATAATAGGTGTTTAGATTTTTGTGCTAAATACAGTGATATTTAGATAAATAATAGTTATTTAGATTGTTTTGTGCTAAAGACAGTGATATTTAGATAAATAATAGGTATTTAGATTTGCTTGCAAAATACAGTGATATTTAGGTAAGTAATTTAGGTATTTAGATAAATAATTCCAGTGTTGAGATACATTGTTTTCTCTAAACACACTAGTAGCAGCTACACGAGAGGAAATACTTTAATCTGTGTTTGGTTACTCTCACTGCTCTGGTATGTATTTCACTATTTTAATTTCACTGCGATGGAACGTGTTTTTTCAGTGATGACGCTGGGGTGTGTGTTCAAACGCAAAATTGCTCCCAACACGCCTTTTACACTGATACCATAAACACATCCACACCTCACGTCCAGCATGAATCAGTGTGTCAGATGTGATACAGGTTTGTTTATTCCCAAATCAAGACACAACTTGTAACAACAGACACGCACGCCAATGTCAGTGACAACAGAACACGACGTCAAGGATTAGTGACATATGACATACGCCTGTTTCACATTGAAAACCTATTGTTACATAAGGTCTCCAAACTAACAACTTTACAGGAGAGGACGAAATCTGGCCCCACTTTCAATGGAAGTCAATGGAACCAGAATTATTTCCAAGTGATTTTGGAACATTTCTATTGGTCCATTCATTATGAAATTTTCACACAATGTAAACGGCAGCAGTCGTGTTCAAAGGATGCAAAAATAAAAATTTACATGAGTTATTTAGATTTATTTTTGCTAAGTACAGTGATATTTAGATAAATAATGAGTTATTTAGATTTATTTTTGCTAAGTACAGTGATATTTAGATAAATAATAGGTATTTAGATTTTTTGTGCTAAATACAGTGATATTTAGGTAAATAATTTAGGTATTTAGATTTGCTTGCTAAAAACAGTAATATTTAGGTAAATAATTTAGGTATTTAGATTTTTTTGCTATATATGTTGATATTTAGATAAATAATTTAGGTATTTAGATTCTTTTGCTAAATACAGTGATATTCAGATAAATAATTTAGATATTTAGATTCTTTTGCTAAATACAGTGATATTTAGACAAATAATAGGTATTTAGATTCTTTTGCTAAATACAGTAATATTTAGGTAAATAATTTAGATATTTAGATTCTTTTGCTAAATACAGTGATATTTAGACAAATAATAGGTATTTAGATTCTTTTGCTAAATACAGTAATATTTAGGTAAATAATTTATTTAGATTCTTTTGCTAAATACAGTGATATTTAGACAAATAATAGGTATTTAGATTGTTTTGCTAAATACAGTGATATTTAGATAAATAATAGGTGTTTAGATTTTTTGTGCTAAATACAGTGATATTTAGATAAATAATAGGTATTTAGATTTTTTTTTGCCAAATACAGTGATATTTAGATAATTCATTTTGGTATTTAGATTTTTCTATTGGCCCATTCATTATGAAATTTTCACACAATGTAAACGGCAGCAGTTGTGTTCAAATGATGCAAAAATAAAAATTTACATGTTTTCTTTGGACAGCGACGATATACAATATCCTCAATCCAGGCTATGTTTTCAGTCTACTCTCACAGGCTGAGCTTAATTATATTGTAAACACATTACTAACATATGTTTAATAGAAGTATTGTTAGTACACACACAGACACACTGATATGTATATATATATATATATATATATATATATATATATATATAACCTCCCACCTCCATCCTTCCCTCATTCGCGAACAAGACCCTAAGATACTTAAACTCCTCCACTTGAGGCAGGAGGTCATTTTCAACTTGGAGCGAGCTCTCCACCCTTTACCGACTGAGGACCATAGTCACGTATATATATATATATATATATATATATATATATATATATATATAAAATTGTTGGACATACACTTTACTGGCAACAGTATTCACTCACCCATCCGGATCATTGGCCTTAGGTCTTCTAATCACTTCCATGGGCACAGGTGTATAAAGCCAAGCAGCTAGACCTACAGATTGCTTCTCCACACATTAGTAAAGAGTGGGTCTCTCTCAGGAGCTCAGTGAACTCCAGCGTGGTACCGTGATGGGACGCCACCTGTGCAACAAGTCCAGTGGTGAAGTTTCTTCACTACTACATATTCCACAGTGGACTGTCAGTGGTGTTAGAACAAAGTGGAAGTGATTAAGAACAACAGCAACTCAGACACCAAGTGGTAGAACACATACAATGACAGAGCGGGTCAGCGGATGCTGAGGAGCATAGAGCACAGAGGTCACCAACTTTCTACAGAATCCATCACTACAGACCTCCAAACTTCATGTGGTCTTCAGATCAGCTCAAGAACAGAGCGTAGAGAGCTTCATGGAATGGGTCTCCATAGCGGAGCAGCTGCCAATGCCGCTGTGCAGAGGCAGTGGTGTAAAGCACGCCACCACTGGACTCTAGAGCAATGGAGACATGTTCTCTGGAGTGACCAATCATGCTTTTCCATCTGACAATCCGATGGACAAGTCTGGGTTTGGCGGTTGCCAGGAGAACTTGTGCCGAGTGTAAAGTTTTGTGGAGGGGGGATTATGGTGTGGGGTTAGTGTTGTTCAGGAGGTGGGCTCGGCCCCTCAGTTCCAGTCAAAGGAACTCTTAATGCTTCAGCAGACCAAGAGACGGCCATATAGCAAGACATAGTCGAGTGAATGTTTTTGGTGATATAGTGTACCTTCAAAGTGTGTATGTTGAATAGGTGTTTGCTTTCTGTTTACAGTGTGAAGAAACCCCCCCTCCGTATTACTCTGTGGTGAAGCCAAATGAACCACCTCCTCCATACGTGGGCGCCCAGCCAGCGTCCAGCGCTCCGGCCGTCATCCCATACTACATCAACCAACCCCTACCACACATACCTGCACCGCAACCATCTCATCCTGTTCTAGCTACTCGTACAGCCAGTGTTCAGCCAGGTAGTATATAGAGAGCCTACATAAACACCTCAGAACATACTAGAACATAACCTTCTAAGCAATATTGAGCAATTTCTATTGGTCTGGTCTTCATGAAACGTTTCCATAGAAACGTATGACTCTTTATGTAAAGTGTCTCTAATAACTGTGTATCTACAACCACTAGTGATGCAGCTGCTCTTACAGATGGAGTGCAGTAACACAGCTTATGTAATAACTGATGCGTATGTAATTATATAAGTGTCTTAATGATCCACCTCCCTAACAGTACCTGCTCTGTGGTGGTCCTGCGGGGGTCCTGACCATTAAAGAACAGAGTAATAAAGAATACAGAGAATCAGATGAACTACAGTCTGTAATTGTAGAGCTACAGAGATTTCCTATATGGTCAGTGGAGCTGGAGTGGAGTGGTGATACATGCTGATGGTCTTCAATGGGGCGGATAAGATCTTCCAGCAAGACTATGCGACACACCACACGACTAGAAATGTCCCACATTGTTTGGAAGAGCTGACCAAGACTTCTAAAGTACCCCTAATTCTTCAGACTTGAACCCTATGGATCATCTGTGGGACCACCTGGATGGTGGTGTTGGCTCTATGGATCATCCTCCACGCTCCATCCAGCAGCTGTGGGATGCACTGCAGTCAGCATGGCTCTAGATACCTGTGATCTCCTACCAGAACCTTACTGAGTCTCCTAGGCCGTCTAGCTGCTGCCCGTGCTGCACACGGTGGTCTCTCTGGATATTAGATATTAGTCATAATAAAGTGAATCCAGGTGGAATCCATATGCAATGCTGCCTATTTAAAGGACAGCCTTCCAAATCTGGACCACTCAATCCATTTTGCCGTTCTGGATTTGGTATGTAGACAGAAGGTAGTTTGAAGACCTCTGCTCTGGGTAGCCTACAGCTGCAGTTGCATGAAAACCGATGGAAAACCTAGCTGTCCTTCATTGAGTGAGCGTTTCATAAGAAACAGACCAATAGACATTTACTTATATCAATGAAACATGTTTCCATGTTTTCTTTTCTCCCAACTCATGTTCTCCACTTCCTTCAGCTAGCTCAAGGCTGGTGGTGACCCGAAGTAAGAGGGCTTGCTGCTATGGAGGCTCAGGAGGCTCGGCCATCATCCTGGTTCTCCTTGGAATAGCCATCTGGTTAGGAGGTGAGAGAACCTTCATTCAGTTGGTATATCTGGTCACTGGTGAAACAGCCGGACTTGTGGATGAAACCGGCTCACAGTGAACTATAGAGGATCTTTAAGGCGGCGCTCTGGTTTCTGTCTTGCGTAGTGCGCTACGGCCCTGCGCTGATGTTCAAAGGCACAGAAGCGGACAGCTGCCCGTCCTCGGTTGTCGCCTGCGATGGACACAGAGACTGCAAGCGGGGCAGCGACGAGTCACGCTGCGGTCAGTCAATAATTTGTAGCATCATAATGACATAATGATATTTATCATATTAATCACAATTGAAAAGAATTGTTTTGATTGGTGTGATTAATTTTTG
Source organism: Megaleporinus macrocephalus (assembly GCA_021613375.1). Classification (NCBI taxonomy): domain Eukaryota; kingdom Metazoa; phylum Chordata; class Actinopteri; order Characiformes; family Anostomidae; genus Megaleporinus; species Megaleporinus macrocephalus. The sequence continues at coordinate 6,151,293 of CM038726.1, forward strand.
ATTTATTAGTCCAGTATGGATCTGCATAGTCTTACAGTCTGACAGTAATAATTGTGAAGCGATTGTAATCCAGTATGAATTTGCTGCATGTGTACTTATGCAGTCTGACAGTAATAACTGTAGAGTGATTTTAATCCAGTATGAATCTGCAGTGTGTGTAGTGTTTACAGTCTGACAGTAATAACTGTGGAGTGATTATAATCCAGTATGAATCTTAAGTGTGTGTAGTGTTTACAGTCCGACAGTAATAACTGTAGAGTGATATTAATCCAGTATGAATCTGCAGTGTGTGTAGTGTTTACAGTCCGACAGTAATAACTGTAGAGTGATTTTAATCCAGTTTGAATCTGCAGTGTGTGTAGTGTTTACAGTCTGACAGTAATAACTGTGGAGTGATTTCAATCCAGTATGAATCTGCAGTGTGTGTAGTGTTTACAGTCTGACAGTAATAACTGTGGAGTGATTTTAATCCAGTATGAATCTTGAGTGTGTGTAGTGTTTACAGTCTGACAGTAATAACTGTAGAGTGATTTTAATCCAGTATGAATCTGCAGTGTGTGTAGTGTTTACAGTCTGACAGTAATAACTGTGGGGTGATATTAATCCAGTATGAATCTGCAGTGTGTGTAGTGTTTACAGTCTGACAGTAATAACTGGGGAGTGATTATATTCCAGTATGAATCTGTAGTGTGTGTAGTGTTTACAGTCTGACAGTAATAACTGTAGAGTGATTGTAATCCAGTATGAATCTGCAGTGTGTGTAGTGTTTACAGTCTGACAGTAATAACTGTAGAGTGATTTTAATCCAGTATGAATCTACAGTGTGTGTAGTGTTTACAGTCTGACAGTAATAACTGTGGGGTGATATTAATCCAGTATGAATCTGCAGTGTGTGTAGTGTTTACAGTCTGACAGTAATAACTGGGGAGTGATTATATTCCAGTATGAATCTGCAGTGTGTGTAGTGTTTACAGTCTGACAGTAATAACTGTGGAGTGATTTCAATCCAGTATGAATCTGCAGTGTGTGTAGTGTTTACAGTCTGACAGTATTAACTGTAGAGTCATATTGATCCAGTATGAATCTGCAGTGTGTGTAGTGTTTACAGTCTGACAGTATTAACTGTAGAGGGATTTTAATCCAGTATGAATCTGCAGTGTGTGTAGTGTTTACAGTCTGACAGTATTAACTGTAGAGTGATATTAATCCAGTATGAATCTGCAGTGTGTGTAGTGTGTACAGTCTGATAGTAATAACTGTAGAGTCATATTAATCCAGTATGAATCTGCAGTGTGTGTAGTGTTTACAGTCTGACAGTATTAACTGTAGAGTGATATTAATCCAGTATGAATCTGCAATGTGTGTAGTGTTTACAGTCTGACAGTAATAACTGTGGGGTGATTTTAATCCAGTATGAATCTGCAGTGTGTGTAGTGTTTACAGTCTGACACTAATAACAGTAGTGATTTTAATCCAGTATGAAACTGCAGTGTGTGTAGTGTTTACAGTCAGACAGTAATAACTGTGGAGGGATTTTAATCCAGTTTGAATCTGCAGTGTGTGTAGTGTTTACAGTCTGACAGTAATAACTGGGGAGTGATTATATTCCAGTATGAATCTGCAGTGTGTGTAGTGTTTACAGTCTGACAGTAATAACTGTAGAGTGATATTAATCCAGTATGAATCTGCAGTGTGTGTAGTGTTTACAGTCTGACAGTATTAACTGTAGAGTGATATTAATCCAGTATGAATCTTAAGTGTGTGTAGTGTTTACAGTCTGACAGTAATAACTGTAGAGTGATATTAATCCAGTATGAATCTGCAGTGTGTGTAGTGTTTACAGTGTAACAGTAATACAGAACCTGTTATTGGACACAGCCAATCACAGTTCTGTTGTTGTTACTGATCATGTTTAAAGTAGAAGTTGACGAGGATCATGGGAGTGTAGTATTGCACTGAATGACCTCTGCTGTCTCTGCAGTGCGGTTCGGAGCAGGAAATGAACTACAAGTCATGACGTCCAGCTCTGCCCGCTTCCTTCCTGTCTGCTCTGTGGGCTGGACCCAGAGCCTGGCTGACCAAACCTGCCGGCAACTCGGATTCAGAGGGTACATACAGACTATTTCTATACACTACTGTGTAAAAGTCTTTATCTGATCAATACGCATGTGTTCACCAGTAAGAACACCAGCTATCATTAGAACTGATGTAAATAATCATACATTGGATTGGACTCGCAGTGGAAATGATCTCCTGCCTCAAGTGGAGGAGTTGAAGTACCTCAAGGTCTTGTTCATGAGTGAGGGAAGGATGGAGCGGGAGCTTACGAGGCGGATTGGTGCAGCATCTGCAGTGAAAAGGTCCTGGTGAAAAGGCCAAGCTCTTGATTTACTGGTCAATCTACGTTCCTACTCTGTCACAAGCTTTGGGTAGTGGCTTGCCTGAGAATGCCTTGGTATCTCCCCGGAGGAGCTAGAGGAGGTGGCTGGGGAGAGGGAAGTCTGGGTCTCTCAAACCAGATCTCCAGAAAAGTGGTAGATAATGGATGGATGGGTAAATAATCATACATACAATACAAAGTAACATGAATATGTTATTGTGAGAGAAGTAGATCAGATCTTGATCCAGTTTGAAGAACAAAGTGTAGTTCCAGATTTCTCCTGGACGCCCCAGACATTGTATGAATGTGTTCAGTTCCTTCAGCAGCAATCATGATTTAGCTTAATGAAGTGCTCTAATCTGTTTGTACAGGACTTATCGGTATGGATCCTTGAGCTCAACCTCATCTTCATTTCTGTCCATGAGCAATCAGTCTGCAGACAACATACAGGGAAAGCTTGAAGTCACGTAAGTGCTTTTGACCTGAAATGATGTCAAACGACTAGCAACTTTGTTTTCGTAGTTGTTGAGGATGTCCAAAACAGTAACCTTACAGGAGAGGCCAAAAACGTTCAATGAAAGGGAATTGAAAGAGGTTTCCAAATGATTTTGGATCATTTCTATTGGTCCATTTGTCAAGAAACTTATACGGGATATGAAGAACCATTGTCGTGTTCAAATGATATAGGAAAACATGTTTATTAGATGACTGGGCGACTCAAAATATGTTGACCTAGTGATTGTGAGTTGATTGAATGTTGTAGGAACCACAATGCCTACATACTTGCTGACGGCTGGTGTTAATCATTGTGTTGTAGCTTTGGCGACTAGTTTAATAGTGTTTGTATATGTGTTTGTATGATAGTTCATCATGTCCAGGTCAGCGGACGACGTCTCTTCAGTGTATAGGTGAGGACCTACTCTACACCAGCCTTACCGTGTCTACCGTGCTCAAGCATGCTTCTTTTCTAAACTCTCTTTTTCCTCTTTCCTCTTGTTTCAGATTGCGGGCGTCCACAGACCTCCAGGATCATAGGGGGCAATGAGGCAGATGTGGGTCAGTGGCCGTGGCAGGCCAGTCTGCACTTCATGGGGTCGCATACCTGTGGAGGCTCTTTGGTGTCTCAGGACTTTATACTGACCGCCGCACACTGTTTCCCCAAGTATGAGCCACACTAAAAGAGGGTGAATGGATGGATGGGTGAAGTGGACGGAGGAGTTGGATGGATGAGTTCATGAGCAAATAAGTGGATGTTGGATGAACAAGACGATTGATAGATGAATGCATGGATGGATAGACAGATGGTCAAGTGGATGGACACCTGTAGATGGATTGATGAGCCATGTGGATGGATGGGTGGATCAACATGCAGGGTGTATGGAAGACTTGATGGAAGGATGGATATGTAGAGGGGTGGATAACTGATAGTTGGTTTTATGGAAGAAGGGAGAGAAGAATTAATGGATGGGTGAGCAGCTGGAGGATGAATGAGTCACAAGAGTTGATGGATGGATTAACTGGAAGTTAGATGAGTACAGGGATAGACAAGGCACAGAGAGTGGGTGGATGGATAGAAGTCTGGTTGGATGAATGGGTGGAAGAAGGGATAAGGCCCGGAGACTTATGGATGCATAAGATACAGAGAATAGATAGATAGATAGATAGATAGATAGATAGATAGATAGATAGATAGATAGATAGATAGATAGATAGATAGATAGAAGCGTGATAGAATGGACAAAAGTATGAATTGATGAATGGATGGATAGATGGATCTTTGGATAGTAAGAGGCTGGTTGTGTGTGTAGAATGAATGGATGGGTGGATAGGGTTTAGATGAATGAGTGCAAGGATAAATAAGGTACAGAGAGTATATTAGATGGATGAATGGATGGGTGGTAGTTGAATGAGTGTATGAATGGATAAGACACAGAGAGTATAATGGATGAATGGATGGGTGGTAGTTGAATGAGTGTATGAATGGATAAGACACAGAGAGTGAGATGGATGGATGGATGGGTGGTAGTTGAATGAATGTATGAATGGATAAGGCACAGAGAGTATGATGGATGAATGGATGGGTGGTAGTTAAATGAGTGTATGAGTGGATAAGACACAGAGAGTGAGATGGATGAATGGATGGGTGGTAGTTAAATGAGTGTATGAATGGATAAGACACAGAGAGTGAGATGGATGGATGGATGGGTGGTAGTTAAATGAGTGTATGAATGGATAAGACACAGAGAGTGAGATGGATGGATGGATGGGTGGTAGTTGAATAAATGTATGAATGGATAAGACACATAGAGTATAATGGATGAATGGATGGGTGGTAGTTGAATGAGTGTACGAATGGATAAGACACAGAGAGTATAATGGATGAATGGATGGGTGGTAGTTAAATGAGTGTATGAATGGATAAGACACAGAGAGTATAATGGATGGATGGATGGATGGGTGGTAGTTGAATGAATGTATGAATGGATAAGGCACAGAGAGTATGATGGATGGATGGGTGGTAGTTGAATGAATGTATGAATGGATAAGGCACAGAGAGTATGATGGATGGGTGGATGGTTGAATGTACAGAATAAAAAGAGAGGATGGATGGATGACGTTCGCCCTGTTGTTCTGTTGCCTCTCCAGAGACTCCGCCTCTCAGCAGCTGCCCAGTAACTGGCGGGTGTATTTGGGGGTGGTGGTGCAGTACCAGCTGCCCAGGCCGCACCTCGTCCAGCAGATCACACTGCATGAGCTGTACGACCCCCAAACCAACGACTACGACATCGCCCTGCTCAAACTCAGCCGACCCGTCGATCTGTCCAGTCAGTCCACTTAAACCCACAGCACGCTACAAACACACAGCTGAGTCACATTATTATGACCACCACAAGCTGGTGTTGGTGGTCATGATCTGGGGAACGTTTTCTTGGCATTCTCTGGATGCCAAGAAAATTGGATTGTCTTTTCTTTGGGTTGGATGGGATCTTCCAGCAAGACAATCAAGACACGCCACACGACTAGAAATGTCCCACATTTGTTGGAAGATCCGACCAAGACTTCCAGGTACTACCCTGGACCAGTGGGGAACCGTCATGGCCCTCTACGCCCCAGCCTCTGTGGCACCACTGTGGGCTCCATGCTGTGGGATGCACTGCAGTCAGCATGGGCTTCAGATACCTGTGACCACCTACCAGGACCTTATTGAGTCTCTCCTGGATGTTAGCTTAGCTCATAATAATGTGACTCCGCTATTTAACTTTACTGTACATTCTTTATAGGAGCCAGGGTTCTATCTAGAACCGTGTGTATTAGCATGCTCATGTGGCTGATTGCGAGGTGAAATGGTTCTCCAGACTGAGGGACCATGTGGTGTATATTGTTTTATCTGGAACCTTTTTTTAAATCGGTTCTTTATAGAACACCAAACAGGCTTCAGACTCGCAGCTACAGAAGAAAATGTTGATTGTGTGTGTTACTCCGTCTCAGGTACAGTCCAGCCTGTGTGTCTCCCTGCGTTCGACCGGACCATTCCTGCCCAAACAGAATGCTGGACATCTGGATTTGGCGCCACGTATGAAGGCGCAGGTATGTATTTAAGATAAGGAGCAGTGTGTAGAGTTTAAGTGTGTGTGTATGTGGTCTGCTGGGAGCAGTGTGTAGAGTTTAAGTGTGTGTGTGTGTATGTGGTCTGCTGGGAGCAGTGTGTAGAGTTTAAGTGTGTGTGTGTATGTGGTCTGCTGGGAGCAGTGTGTAGAGTTTAAGTGTGTGTGTATGTGGTCTGCTGGGAGCAGTGTGTAGAGTTTAAGTGTGTGTGTATGTGGTCTGCTGGGAGCAGTGTGTAGAGTTTAAGTGTGTGTGTATGTGGTCTGCTGGGAGCAGTGTGTAGAGTTTAAGTGTGTGTGTATGTGATCTGCTGGGAGCAGTGTGTAGAGTTTAAGTGTGTGTTTATGTGGTCTGCTGGGAGCAGTGTGTAGAGTTTAAGTGTGTGTGTATATGGTCTGCTGGGAGCAGTGTGTAGAGTTTAAGGGTGTGTGTGTGTGGTCTGCTGGGAGCAGTGTGTAGAGTTTAAGTGTGTGTGTATGTGGTCTGCTGGGAGCAGTGTGTAGAGTTTAAGTGTGTGTGTGTGTGGTCTGCTGGGAGCAGTGTGTAGAGTTTAAGTGTGTGTGTGTGTGTGGTCTGCTGGGAGCAGTGTGTAGAGTTTAAGTGTGTGTGTATGTGGTCTGCTGGGAGCAGTGTGTAGAGTTTAAGTGTGTGTGTGTGTGGTCTGCTGGGAGCAGTGTGTAGAGTTTAAGTGTGTGTGTATGTGGTCTGCTGGGAGCAGTGTGTAGAGTTTAAGTGTGTGTGTGTCTAATTGTTATTTGTGTGTTTGTGTGTGTTCAGATTTTGGCTCCAGTACGCTGATGGAGGTTGGAGTTGAAATAATCGACTCCTCAGTGTGTAACGGTGCTGCGGTCTATAACGGGCAGATCACTCCCAACATGCTGTGTGCGGGACAGCTAAACGGAATGAAGGACTCCTGCCAGGTAACCCTCACACGCTTACCTGGGTTGTTTTCACCTGTGTGCAGTAACTCGGTGCCCCATTAGCCACCACTGTAGCTCCACCTTCCTGGTTCTGAAAGCTCCTCTGAAAGCTCCTCTGAAAACTCTTGGCTAGTTAATTGTAGGTGGACAGTCATAACCCAGTTTCAACGTTGATTCAATGTTGATATGGCAACATGGTTTCAACGTTACATTGTACGCTATGATGAAAAATGAAGAACTTTATTATTTTTTATTCTCACTGAACATGTAGAAATGGAATTAAGTTCTTTAAAAGATGGAATGTTGAAGACATTATGTTGGTTCAAAATTAAAATTAAAATGGAAAAACTTTACTACAAGTTGTTATATATCGTCGCTGTCCAATGAAAAAATGTATCTCTATTTTTGTCAATTTTTAGCCCGCCAATAGTCATTCACATTGGGTGAAAATTTCAGGTTGAGTGGACCAATAGAAAAGCTCCAAAATAGCTTGCAAAAAATTCTGGTTCCATTGACTTACATTGAAAGTATATATACATATATATACATATATGTTTTGGGGAATATGTCTGGTATATACATATAAATTATTTATGAATGATTAAGGATACAGGTATTTCTAGTACTGTGTAAATAAATCTATTCCAGTGTATCAATGGGGGGATAAGTGGGCTCAGCAAAAGCTGATTGGCTATAGTCAGTACAGGTGTATGGACATTACCGATTAAGCTTTATTTGCCATCATAACTGTAACCCTCGAAGTAAAACAAAAACTTTAGCATGTCTGTGCAGCTCCTGCCATCTTGTGGCTCAGCAATGGCATTGCATCCTTATCTGCAAACCAGTGTTTCAGCCTGTAGGGCATGTAGCTAATGCAGCTTTATGGACACCACCATGTTCAGTTGTGGCTTATAAACTAAATTATGAGTGTTTGCTTGATGTTCTTGTTTTAAATTGAGCCAGTCTATCTACCTGTTCAGCCTAAATCCTCCAAAACTTCCAACTTTGGGGAGCATTCCGTTATAAACTTTGTAGTCGGAGGTCAGAAATTCCCGAATCCCAAGTATGGATCAGCTTTTTGATAGGTAGTGAAGTTGCTGAACTAGGTGGCTTAACAAACCTGTTCATTGCCTCATCTGCGACCTTTGGGTTCCAGGCAGCCGAGAAACTCCCAACAACAAGGTGAGTCTTGTAACTCACACATGCAACCTTTGAAGCAAGTGGGCGGAGCCTCTCTCTGCTGACAACCAGTCAGCTCAACCATCCAATCGTCGACCTGCTGACTGTATGTTGGGACACAAACAGTGAGCTTAATGTATTTGGACAGAATTGAGGTTGGCAGGCGATGGGACTGAGTTGCGGGAATCTCCTGGCCGACTGGATAATATCGTTTCTGGCAGCGTCGTATTATCAATGAGCGTAAACAACATCACCACAACGGCTAAGAAACGTAGCAGCAGTGATCTTTAGACCCCAAAAGTCTTTATATTTGTCCACTTTTTGGAGAAATCCAGGCCATAAACTCTCCTTCCTTCTGCAGGGGGACAGTGGCGGTCCGTTAGTGTGTCGAGAGGCCGATGGACGCTGGTATCTCACCGGAGTGACCAGCTGGGGATTGGGCTGCGGCCGAAAGAACAGGCCTGGCATTTACAGCAACGTGCACAGCCTGCTGACGTGGATCCATAGCAACATGCAGGTAAACGCCGTGAAACCATATACCCTGAACTGCAAAGATGCCTCAACAAATTTACTGATGTTGTGGTTCTAGACTCTGGCCTGATTAGTCTATTCAGTGATGCTGAGGTTCTGGACTCTGGGGTGGTCAGTCTATTCAGTGATGTTGATGTTCTGGGCTCTGGCCTGATTAGTCTATTCAGTGATGCTGAGGTTCTGGACTCTGGGGTGGTCAGTCTATTCAGTGATGTTGATGTTCTGGGCTCTGGGGTGATTAGTCTATTCAGTGATGTTGAGGTTCTGGACTCTGGGGTGGTCAGCCTATTCAATGATGTTGAAGTTCTGGGCTCTGGGGTGGTCAGTCTGTTCAGTGATGTTGAGGTTCTGGGCTCTGGGGTGGTCAGTCTATTCAGTGATGTTGAGGTTCTGGGCTTTGAGGTGATCAGTCTGTTCAGTGATGTTGAGGTTCTGAACTCTGGGGTGGTCAGTCTATACAGTGATGTTGAGGTTATAAACCCTAGGGTTGTCGGTATATCCAGTGATGTTGAGTTATTGGACTTTGTGCTGGTCAGTCTATTCAGTGATGTTCAGGTTCTGGGCTCTGGGGTGGTCAGTCTATTCAGTGATATCAATATTTTGGGCTCTGGGTTGGTCAGTCTATTCAGTGATGTTGAGGTTATAAACCCTAGGGTTGTCGGTATATCCAGTGATGTTGAGTTATTGGACTTTGTGCTGGTCACTCTATTCAGTGATGTTGAGGTATTGGACTTTGTACTGGTCACTCTATTCAGTGATACTGAGGTATTGGACTCTGGGGTGGTCAGTCCAATGTTCTGAGAACAGCAGCAGTCTTTTCTCAGTGAGGGGCTTCTTGAACAGCGACACATCCTTTCAGACCCCCATAGTGTTGAGGTGTCTTCTCACAGTGGAAGGCTGGACGGAAACACCTGCAGATGTTCTCAGATCTGAAGGTGGAGATTGATGTTCTCCTCTCTCTCAAAGATGAAAGTGCTGTTTATCTGATAGGGCCGGTTTTGGTGGTCTAGCAGGTCTTTCAGGTGGTTGTTAGTAGGGTGTAGCTTTGAATCAGATGTTTAAGACCAGAGTTTTGGAAAGGCACTCATTAGTTCCTTTGATTTTCTCCATCCTTATACAAGTCAATCTAATCTACTCTAAGTAATAGACTAGCTATGTACTTTACTAATTGCTCTGTCTCTCTCTCTCTCACTCTCTCTCTCTCACTCTCTTTCTCTAAAATAGCAAGAAAAGCCACTCTGAACACACAGCACTCCCAATGCACTTTACAAGACGTTGGACAGAAGCACTGACCAGGGAATCACCCCAGCAAACCACAATCACACATTTTATTGCTTCAATACAAACTTTTCCATGTTTGTTTTAAGTTGGGTTAATTTATTTGTTACTTTGTGCTTTTCAACCTCCATTGATTCCCTGATTACCTCGTTCTCTTTGCACATGAAGTTAATTGACACCTCGTCATGATTTGCCTGTCAGACTCGCCCTCAAGAGGTTTGTGTCCACCAGGTTGCTGCTGAAAGTTCCCAGTTGGAGGGAACTTTGGTGGGAAATGGTTGATTGTAGAGACTCAGGTGCTGTTTACAGTGGTGGTGATGGGAACCAGAGGTCATCATATATCTACAACACAAATATACATACTTTATTTACTATCCAAACCACCGATGACCCTACACGTCAACTGAGTTCTGAGTTGGAATGTTGGTAACATAGTGGGCGACTATTTTGCCATGCCCTGCGTGTACTTGTCCACCACCAATTGGTAATTTGTTGGGGAAATTACAACCAAAAACTTTTTCAACCACCCACCTAACAATATCAAGTACATTCAGGGAGCTCTTATAGATGAACATCTGGTTTCCATCACCACCGCTATGAACAGTTCTTAGTTGGTAGTGTCTCTAGAACAGAACACTTCACTCCAAACCACTCTGAATGGTTTTGTTTAGTTATTAGTCGTCGTACTCATTTCCACTTGTTCTGTAGCAAACACCATTGCACTGGCGGCCTCTAGTGGACAAAACAACTGTTGAGAGGCATCATCTTATGGATTCAGGAATGTTTTTTTTTTTTCCACTGTAGTTGTACGACTGCTTTCCTTGAGTCCTATCATTGTCATTCAGAGATTTGATGTATCTTCACAATGAATGGAATATTAGATCACTGTCCGCCAAACATCAAGACCAACAATAAACAGAAATTGTATAAGGAGCGTCCTTATTCTTTCAGTTTGTGTTAGAGACGTTTGATTCCATTCACTATCACTGAGAAGAAGATTGTGTGTCTCTCTACAGCAAAGCATTTTACAGCAAACCACTCTGAATGGTCTTGTTGACATGCTAACCATTTGATTATGCAGCCTTCAACTATTTGACTTTGGGGGGAGTGAGTATGTCTGTGTACTGATATGATACAGCTCTCATATACCCACCTGCTCTGAAGACCTTCCCTCTGATTCGTTCAGTGTGAATAAAGCTCCGCCCACACGATGAACACCCAATTGCAGGTACACATCCATGCGCCACAACTGTATATCACATCACATATATCTCCACTGTAATTGCATCATGTTTGGTGTGCCACTTACAATGCTTCAAGTACAAACCCAGATTACGGCTTTAATGAGCCCTGGAGTGATCATTGAAGCTTGTTAGGTCCCAGAAGATTGAGCCCAATGTGAGCGCAGGTCAGTGGGAGGAGTGGGGGAGGGGTGACAATGGTGCGTGGACATGGTACAAAGCATCCAGGCCCAGTGTGTGTACAACCATATATATATACCTGTACATACTAAGAACTTACTGTTCATTCTGAAAATTAAATGACCCAAGATTCACAAACCGCACAGCAATCTTCAAGACATGCCACAGAGTCTAAATTGAATTGAGGTCTGGACTTTGACTTGACCATTCCAAGCCCTTAAAATGCGCCCTTAAACCCACTTCACTGTGGCTTTACCATATGTTTAGGGTCATTGTCCTGCTGCAAGTTGAACCTCCTTCCCAGTCTCAGGTCTCTGAAGAGATGTCCTTCAATCCTTACCAGTTTTCCAGTTCCTGTGGATGGAATGCATCCCTATAGCATGATGCTGCCACCACCATGCTTCACTGTGGGAATGATGTTGGCTTTGAGTCGTACATAGCATTTTACTTTCATCTTATGGTAGACCCTTCTTGGGGAGTCTGCCAAGTTCTGTTTGGCAAAGTCTAAATTTATTTTCTTACTTTTTCCTTAATGCTTTTGTTCTGGACACCACATAGCCCCACTCTGTGGAGTGTATTGTTTACATTTCAGATTGGGATGCAATAAACAGTTGCAAGTCTTATTTTTTTTATTATTTTTTCCCGTCTTGTTAAAACACACATGACTTTTTAACTAAGCTGAGCTTAAACGGCTCTGTTCTTAAATGAAACGCAAGCAGGTTAACACCAGCCATTACACGAAACATCAACGAGGTAATGAGGCCTGTACGGTGTATATACACTGGAATATCTTTATAGTTCCAGACTGCGGTAGCCTGAAGGTCCAAAGCCTCGTCAGTCCTCTGATTGGTCATGGGTTGAAAGCCACCTGATATTGCCTTGTTATTGCCATTAGAAAGAGGCTATTTAAAGTTGCTCCAGGTGGACTGGTGCTCTTCTAAGCTTCTGTAAATCTTATTTGTATGTGTTTGTGGTAGGGAGGTATGTCCCAGAGAAACATACTTATATGTGTATGTATATGGATGGTTTTCTTTATTTTATTCTATAATACTGGAGTTGCATAATTTGGCTATTTATATGTAAACAAAGTCATTCCGAGTAGTTTAATGTGAAATGTGCCATTATAAAGGAAATTAGTTAGCATCAGAATTATTTACAGTGGTGGTGATAGTAACCAGACATTAGAAGACTTTGTTTTATGATAGTTTTGCATTTTGGTTTTGGCCTGAAATCTATTTTGAGTGTAGTAAAACAAAATAGTCCCTCGTTTTAGATTTTCGACCAATAATTTTTAATAATTAACATTACGTATAAACACTCAGAAGGTTCATTGGTGGTATGAATAGTAGATGAAATGTCTCAAAACCTAGTGAGATGCCTAAGTAGGCACTGACTAGGAAGGCAGCTGTTTAAGTAGGCAGCGTTCTATCTGACATCTCTCGTCATGAAACGCTTTAGTTAGAAACAGACTTAGTTTAGCTTAGTTTAGCTACTGGCTACCGGGCTAAGCTACCAGCTATCCAAAACAATAGCCCGAGGCTTAAAAATCTGCTAGCGTAAATGCTAATTCCTCGAGTATAAAACTGCAAAATGGTCAAAGACTGTCTTCGCTTTTGTCCGCCATGTTGGAAAAAGTTTTGCCTGCGTTGCATCATGGGATTGCTTTAGCGGCAAATCAGGTCTAAATAAGGTTTCTCAGTAGACAGCATGTTTAAGTTATGTAAGAATTGAGACAGTCTACATGTCGGGGTGCATACTATGACGTAAAATGCTGCCTATGTAGACCCTCACTAGGAAATCCAGTTACATGGGAGGAGACCAGAGAGACAGTAAGAAGTTCTAATGGGACAACACTGTCTCCTCCGAGGTTAATAACACAGTGGGTGGGTGATATGAGAAGGTGGTCTGAGGTTACTAACACAGTGGGTGGGTGATATGAGAAGGTGGTCTTATGGAGACATGTACTCTCGGAAGGTGTAGACGGTTCAGTAATGAAAAACTATAAAAGTACTGAAGCGTATCAGTACCTGCACAGTGGGAAGGTGGGCGTGTCCTCCTACACACAGACGGTGAGTTTATATTTCTGAAAGCCGGTTAAACCCAAGTCCAGCCAGCTGCCCGAGCCGTGTTAGTTACAGTCCAGATAGCCTAGCGCGGTGGACACTGATCAGAAAACAGTTACTGAACTGATAGACTCACCAGCACCGACACGTCTGCTTCCTCGGAGCTTCATAAGCGAGACAGTTCTCTGGATAAGGAAGCTCTGGTGCTGGTTCTCCTCCACAGAATGGTAGGAGCAGACATACGGAGGTTTGGGTGGAGGTTTTAAATTTAGAGCTTCAGTCATAGACGCAGGTGGTCTTCTTTGGAAGGCAGCCCCCCAACACTCTGATCTTTATGTGCTGTGTTCGTAACTCTGTTGTTCAAGACAAGTTTTCCTCTCCTTCTAATTACTGACTCCCTCTAACTGAACATGTTATGCTATTAATTTATATGTTTATTGATGTTTTGCTTGTAATTAGTATCAATGTATCCGCAGTCGCACCGGAAGTTCTAACACAAAGTAAACAAAGATGACCGCCCCAGTGTTGTCATGGAAAATAGCATGAATACCGTGTGATTATTGTTACATAAAGTAAATGTTACCTACATGTTAGGACAACTGGAATTTATACAAACCTGGATTCCAAAAAAGTTGGGACACTAAACAAATTGTGAATAAAACCTGAATGCAATGATGTGGAGGTGCCAACATCTAATATTTTATTCGTTATTATATAACGAACAGCTGGAAGACCAATTAACACTAATAAGGTTCTAGAACAACATATGCTCCCATCTAGATGTCATCTCTTTCTTGTATAATTAATCTGCAACAGTGGCTACATCAGTAGTAGTTACCTTGCTGTTACATGTTGCATGAAGTGGGACCCCATCTCTACAATGAACCACTTGGATAGGCTTGGTTGACTATTTGTATTTAATTATATCTACTTAATGCAATGTGCCTTTAGATAAAAATTAAAAACTATACTATAGAAAAAGGGTTTGTTCAAACGTTTGGATGCTAACTCTGCAGGCAACCCTGAGAACATGCCAGAGTAAGAGATGCTTGGTGAGACACCTCAGCCTTAAATGATTAACCGTCCCCAGGACGCCTCGTCTCATTGATCAACTGCCGGACCTTCATTTATGATCTACCAGCCATGGCTTTGAGATCAACCTTGCCTCATAAGGCCTTTTGAATCTCGGTTGTGTCAGCCAATTCTGGTTGCTAGCACAGTTGCAAATCTACTGGTTAACAAATAGAACCAGACCAGCCCCCAAGAAACCCACCCCAGGGCAGTTGGAGAGTTTCAAACACGGCTCCCACCTTCAAGGTACATCACCAAAAAAAGGCTGTCCTCGTCTTTAAGAAGGAAGGTAAGCAGAGAGGACTGTCGACACATTCACAGCATTGCAAGATATATCTGAGTTGCACTGGATTAAACCATCTACAGGCTATAAAACCGGAGGGAAGTAGATTAACGAAGTGTTATGAAGCCTTAATAAATGGTTGTAATACATGTAGTAAAGCGTATAGTAACTGTGTAGTTGGAGAACAACTAGCAAACCTAATTGCTTCAAATGCTTCAAATCATCCAAAGTAATAGTTTTAGAGTGTCGACAAAACAGCAAACACATTCGTAAGGCATTTCTCATTTTGGAGCTTCACTGGGAACCACATTGTTACCTAAAGCCCTCGTAGATAAAAACATTTTAGCACTGAAAAGAATTGATGATAATATTTCAAGAGCTGGAAGCTGGAATTGACTGGTATTGACAGTGACTTAATCTACAGTAAATTAATGTCTAATTTTACAGAGCGGACCAGCTCTATATATCATTGCTGTCCCAAGAAAACATTTAATTTTAACTTTTTAACATAATTTTTATATTTCTACATCATTTGAACATGCCAGCTGCCATTTATATATATATATATATATATATATATAAATTCATGTTCCATTGACTTACATTAAAAGTGAAGAAGGTTTTTTGAGGTGGGCGGCAAGGCTGACCAAGTAACACAGGGCCATAGGAATGTTTGGGCTGCCATCTAGTGGTGATGCGTGTAGATATGAGCTGTGTGGTAAATACTCAGTGCTGGTGTAACAGGTGAAGTCAGATTATGAGGTAACCGGAGAAGGAGGGCTGATGTGGTCTTCTGTTTGGTCATATGTGGTCATAAGTTCTCCTCACATGTGGTTCTGGCAGACTAAACTATACTGGTTTATCTTGTAAATAGATACCGTAGTTCGTGATGCTGTTTCACATTTGTGCTCTAGTAATACACATTTTCACTTGTTCTACATTAGTTTGAGGATAAAGTAAGCATCATGTCTACACTTACAAGTAAAGGCTGAAGTAAATACTTAAACTCTCACCTCTGACAGACCTACTTTCTGAAATATCTCCCAAAATATCCCACTGTTCTTGCGTTCATGGCTTCCTAAAAATAGTTTTTATACATTTGTCCTTCAGTGGTACTTAAATGTAGCTTTGCTGATGAATGGTAAATGGTTTTGGACTTAGAGTTGATAATAATAGCTGATATTTCAGAAGCCTCGTTCAGCTTGCACTGACGCATGTGGGATTTAAAGCTCCTGCCAAGAGAATAGAGGACAATAGAGTACACACACCCATCCACACACACGCATACCCATAATGTGCCAATAAAAAGAATGCCACAATAAGAGTCCTTGAGCGAGAATCGGATATCTGTGTGTTGGAAGATGGATGATGCTATGGGGTTGTATTTCAGGGGTGGCCAGTCCTTCTAGACAAATAGGCACAATTTCCCACAGACATATTCCAACAGAAAACTTCCCAGAAGAGTGGAAGCTGTTGTAGTTGCAATATATATATATATATATATATCATTGTTCCTATCAGTGTTCATTCCATATATATCAGTGTTTAATATGCATCATATTAGTTGTAAATAAATAAATAATGTGTAAATGTAATGTTTAGTTGTAAATAAATAAATAATGTGTAAATGTAATGTTTAGTTATAAATAAATAAATAAATAAATAATGTGTTAATGTAATGTTTAGTTGTAAATTAATAAATAAATAAATAAATAAATAAATAATTTGTAAATGTAATGTTTAGTTGTAAATAAATAAATAAATAATGTGTAAATGTAATGTTTTGTTGTAAATAAATAAATAAATAATTAGTTAATGTAATGTTTAGTTGTAAATAAATAAATAATGTGTAAATGTAATGTTTTGTTGTAAATAAATAAATAATGTGTAA
Source organism: Megaleporinus macrocephalus (assembly GCA_021613375.1). NCBI lineage: Eukaryota > Metazoa > Chordata > Actinopteri > Characiformes > Anostomidae > Megaleporinus > Megaleporinus macrocephalus. Next base: position 6,167,916 of record CM038726.1, read on the forward strand.
ATGTAATGTTTAGTTATAAATAAATAAATGTGTAAATGTAATGTTTAGTTGTAAATAAATAAATAAATAGAGTGTAAATGTAATTTTAAGTTGTAAATAAATAAATAAATAAATAGAGTGTAAATGTAATGTTTAGTTGTAAATAAATAAATAAATAAATAAATAAATAATGTGTAAATGTAATGTTTAGTTGTAAATAAATAAATAATGTGTAAATATAATGTGTAGTTATAAATAAATAAATAAATAATGTGTAAATGTAATGTTTAGTTGTAAATAAATACATAAATAAATAAATAATGTGTAAATGTAATGTTTAGTTATAAATAAATAAATAAATAATGTGTAAATGTAATGTTTAGTTGTAAATAAATAAATAATGTGTAAATGTAATGTTTAGTTATAAATAAATAAATAAATAAATAATGTGTTAATGTAATGTTTAGTTGTAAATAAATAAATAAATAAATAAATAAATAAATAAATAATGTGTAAATGTAGTGTTTAGTTGTAAATAAATAAATAAATAAATAATGTGTAAATGTAATGTTTTGTTGTAAATAAATAAATAAATAATTAGTTAATGTAATGTTTAGTTGTAAAGTACTGCCGTACTGATATAAACTGTAATGACTCTGAATAAATGTACTCTATGATCAGCAGCAACACACGATTCAGTTACTCCCATTTACACACATTAACATGTCACTCCTCACTTATGGCTGACATGTGCTCCTTTGTGAGTCTTTGTTTCCATGGTTTGGTTCCACGTGCTATCTTCAAATAATTCCCTGCAGAAGTCACACACTGTTGCGGTAATGATGATAATGTTGGAGATGATAATATATTGCTCAAAAATATACATATGTACAAATATGAAACTAAACAGTACATTTAGTTTCTTTTTAAGTTTTTATGAAACTCATATTGTGATCTTTTTAATACCAAAAATGCTTGTTTTGTATTAAAGTAATTTTAACACAAATTTATAGCCTAGGAACATAAAAGTAAATTGAGTAATTGAAGAATCACCCATATATCAATGTTCATTTTATATATATCAAAGTTCATTCCATATTTATCAAAGTTCATTCACTATATATCAATGTTCATTTAATATATATCAAGGTTCATTCCATATTTATCAAAGTTCATTCACTATTTATCAATGTTTATTTAATATATATCAATATTCATTCCATATATATCAATGTTCATTGCATATATATGAATATATATTAAATATATATCAGTTCACTCAATTGTTGCAGATATAATTGTTGAGTCTGTTCTGTGCCATGCTCTTAACTTGAAATATTATATTCTGCCATATAATATCACATGATAGTCCTACAGGTAAAACGTTTTTGGGGAGGTGTGGCCTTCACTGAACATTTCCTTTGCCGGTTCTTTGCGTCTGGTTGGATCTACATCAAAAATGAGGTGTGTAGTTTATTTCCCCCCCCCAGGTATAACATTATTTGTAAGCATTGTCAGATTAACGAGCTATATCAGGATAAATTGTACTTCTATTTAGGTCAGACTGCCATTCATCTGATAGGGATACCGATCTTTCACAAGCGCATGTCTCAGTGTGAGGATATGATCTACTGTACTGGCATTCTGTAAAAGATCTAGAACAGAAATGATCTCCTCAACCTTCTTATAACTTTATTGTTGGGAAAGTCTCTGTAGATATCGTCGCTGTCTAATGGAAAACATATGTCTCCATTTTTGTCGATTTGAAGTTTTCTACATGATTTGAACACGCCAATGGCTGTTTACATAGCACGTCAATTTCATGATGAATGGACCAATAGAAGTGCTTCAGAACAGCTTGGAAAAATGTCTGGTTCCATTGACTTACATTGAAAGTAAAATACGTTTTTGGTATTTCCTGTAAAGTTGCAATATTGGAGAAACTTTTTTATTGGACAGCAACGATATACAATAAACTGCATACAGACTGCTTACATTTAAGTGAATAGGTAAACAGTGGTATGCCATCAAGACTATAGATTAGAAGAAAGGGGAAAAGTGGCATATGGTAAGTGATACACTTTCAAACATCACCAGTGATTATTTCAACTGCAAACTGGATATTTAAATATAAAAAACTGGCACAAATACTAAACGTATTAAACCCAGTAGAACCAGCTGCTTTGTCAGCCAGGACCAGACTGCATGCAATATTATTGGCATATTCTTGAAATAGTATAATTTTGGACAGTATATTTCTTAAACTGAGTTTTTTTTATTGGTTTGGCAGCAATGTTGACCGGGCAGTGAACTAGACCACCATGGGGCATATTAAAGGGGTGGAAACGATATTTTGAAACCTGTTTTGCATCTACAATTAGCCTAAATGTGTTCAATGCGTTACTATATCATTTTAAATGATCTAGTTATGTTTACAATGACATGTCGAGGGAGACATGTGAAAGAGGGGTCAGGACCTCGCTGCCACTGCAGGATTTCCACCTAGTAATGTAGTCATGGAGGGAATTCAAGTTCCTGCCCAGGCAAACAGCGTACACACAACTAATCCAGGGTCAGTGTTTACTTATACAACAACTGATCCAGGGTCAGTGTTTACTTACACAACTAATCCATAGTCAGTGTTTACTTACACAACTGATCCATAGTCAGTGTTTACTTTCACAACTGATCCATAGTCAGTGTTTACTTACACAACTGATCCAGAGTCAGTGTTTACTTACACAACTGATCCATAGTCAGTGTTTACTTAGGCCCCTCACTGGGTTTTAAAATGAAATATGAATTTTCTCTGCATTAGGTCCAGGAAAAGACCCAAGATGCAACAGAGGTCAAATCTCCCATCCTATCAATTAAAGAAACACAACAGGTTTGCAAATAAGCTGCAAAGCATATAAATAATCATTTGATTTTAAGTGAGTGATGCCAAAAACAAAAATCTATAAAGTATTAAATGTGACTTGTTCACTTGCAGTTTATGGGCACTGCTCCTAGGACTGATCATTACTCAAGGTAAGGTATCATCTTTAACCACCAGTTTTTTAATTAATATTGCTTCACAAGTTGTTAATTAAATCCACATCATCAGCAGAGGAGCCAAGTAATGAAGTACAAATACTTTGTTACCTTACTCCATTATCAGTACTTTCTGCTTTTTACATTTACACTCCATTATCAGTACTTTCTGCTTTTTACATTTACACTCCATAATCAGTGCTTTCTGCTTTTTACATTTACACTCCATTATCAGTGCTTTCTGCTTTTTACATTTACACTCCATTATCAGTGCTTTCTACTTCTTACATTTACACTCCATTATCAGCACTTTCTACTCCATACATTTACACTCCATTATCAGTACTTTCTACTCCTTACATTTACACTCCATTATCTGTACTTTCTACTTCTTACATTTACACTCCATTATCAGTACTTTCTGCTTTTTACATTTACACTCCATTATCAGTGCTTTCTACTCCTTACATTTACACTCTATTATCAGTACTTTCCACTCCTTACCTTTACGCTCCATTATCAGTAATTTCTACTCCTTACATTTACGCTCCATTATAAGTACTTTCTACTCCTTACATTTATACACTATTATCAGTACTTTCTACTCCTTACATTTACGCTCCATTATAAGTACTTTCTACTCCTTACATTTACACACCATTATCAGTACTTTCCACTCCTTACCTTTACGCTCCATTATCAGTAATTTCTACTCCTTACATTTACGCTCCATTATAAGTACTTTCTACTCCTTACATTTACACACCATTATCAGTACTTTCTACTCCTTACATTTACGCTCCATTATCAGTACTTTCTACTTCTTACATTTACACTCCATTATCTGTACTTTCTACTTCTTACATTTACGCTCCATTATCAGTGCTTTCTACTCCTTACATTTACACTCCATTATCAGTACTTTCCACTCCTTACCTTTACGCTCCATTATCAGTAATTTCTACTCCTTACATTTACGCTCCATTATAAGTACTTTCTACTCCTTACATTTACGCACCATTATCAGTACTTTCTACTCCTTACATTTACGCTCCATTATCAGTACTTTCTACTCCTTACATTTATGCTCCATTATCTGTACTTTCTACTCCTTACATTTACGCTCCATTATCAGTGCTTTCTACTCCTTACATTTACGCTCCATTATCAGTGCTTTCTACTCCTTACATTTACGCTCCATTATCAGTACTTTCCACTCCTTACCTTTACGCTCCATTATCAGTAATTTCTACTCCTTACATTTACGCTCCATTATAAGTACTTTCTACTCCTTACATTTACGCACCATTATCAGTACTTTCTACTCCTTACATTTACGCTCCATTATCAGTACTTTCTACTCCTTACATTTATGCTCCATTATCTGTACTTTCTACTCCTTACATTTACGCTCCATTATCAGTGCTTTCTACTCCTTACATTTACGCTCCATTATCAGTGCTTTCTACTCCTTACATTTACGCTCCATTATCAGTACTTTCTACTCCTTACATTTACGCTCCATTATCAGTACTTTCTACTTTTTACATTTACACTCCATTATCAGTGCTTTCTACTCCTTACATTTACACTCCATTATCAGTACTTTCTACTCCTTACATTTACGCTCCATTATCAGTACTTTCTACTCCTTACATTTACGCTCCATTATCAGTACTTTCTACTTTTTACATTTACACTCCATTATCAGGACTTTCTACTCCTTACATTTACGCTCCATTATCAGTACTTTCTACTCCTTACATTTACGCTCCATTATCAGTACTTTCTACTCCTTACCTTTACGCTCCATTATCAGTACTTTCTACTCCTTACCTTTACGCTCCATTATCAGTACTTTCTACTCCTTACATTTACGCTCCATTATCAGTACTTTCTACTCCTTACATTTACGCTCCATTATCAGTACTTTCTACTCCTTACCTTTACGCTCCATTATCAGTACTTTCTACTCCTTACATTTACGCTCCATTATCAGTACTTTCTACTCCTTACATTTAAGCTCCATTATCAGTACTTTCTACCCCTTACATTTACGCTCCATTATCAGTACTTCATACTCCTTACATTTACGCTCCATTATAAGTACTTTCTACTCCTCACATTTACACTCCATTATCAGTACTTTCTACTCCTTACATTTTAAACATAGTCTCGTTACTCTTATTTCATTACAGCTTGTTTTCATTCATGTACATTCCAGTAAAGATTATTGATAACATGTCTTTGAAGTTTGACTTCATTACAATACTTATAGACAACTAGTCATCATATCTTCTGCTCCATGAAACACATGTTAATGTTCAGTAGTAACAGATATGCTTCTTTAATATATTTACATTGTACTAAACTACATTCATGTTCAATGGGCATATATGCAGCTGAAACAGGAAGCCTAGCGCATCCCAAATTTATCAACATTAACATTTTAATATAACATTATAGTCATTATGGCTTTTAGAAGAATTGGGTTTTTGGGGAGGTGGGCTAGTGCACTGTAGACCCCTGTGGTGCGGCCTAAGCTTTTGTCCTTAATGGCATTTTTTCCTCTTTTTTTACTTTTATACTTTAAGTAGTTTTGACATCATATTAAACCCTATGGTTTAAGAATGGGATGTCACTCAAGTTCATATGCGTGTGCAGACAGGCGAGCGAATACTTTTGGCAATACTGTATAGTTCAGACGTAGTTGACAAATGCGCATATAAATTATCGTAGTGAATGAATAAAGACAATAGTGAGAGCTGCATTCAGCCGTTTCAGATGTGACATGATTAGAAACAAACCTTTTGTACACGGTAGTCATTCAAAGTGCTTTACAAATGAGAAAATGTAAGGATAGTTCAAATGAAAATTTGATGTTGAAAAATAGAAATAAAACATGATTTAAACATGATTAGGACGAGGTATTAAAAAAAATGAAGTTCCAATAGGTTTTTAGATACAGCACAAGCAGCCCCATTTGCCATGCCACATTAACATGCCACCCGGCTCAGTCTTTCTCTACACTTTGCCTGTTATATAAGCCCTGTAGGTACATATGTAAACATTTGGACTGTTAAGCCCCATTTATATTTTTTGCTTTTGAGTCTTTGGCACAGTAGCTTAATATGCAACAATGACTCAACTGACTAAAGTGTTAGCTTTATCTTAAAGGGAACCCCGGCTGGTAACACTTGTAAGCCTTAATGTGGTGTAATGACTCTAAATTATTAAGACATGTCGTCCCTAAAAGTGGCAGATTTATTTATAAATTAACACATTATTTCTGACGTGCAATGCCTGCTGGGTAGATGAGGTCAGATGGTGTCAGCTCTAAACTGGACTGTGGTGTGAAGGAGTGAATGTTAGTTACTAACCTAGCTTAAAGAAAACCATGTACATTGTGTTGTTGATGTTGTTTCAGTGAAAGGCAGTGGGAGAGACTGATATTAGTCTAAACAGCTTCACAAACATAAACAAGGAGAATAGTTAGTGAAGCAGCGTGTGGACCAACACAGCTACCCAAAGACCCCCGCTCTGCTCTCCTCACTTCAGTCTGGATGAGTTTGAGTGGTTCAGTAGACCACCACTGGTGAGACTTGACGGATGCTGTTGGTTTGAAGCGGAGACTAAAACACAATGCAGTGCCACAGTTTCCCCACAAAGGAAGTCCAAAAGCTCCAGATTATGGAGAACCGCGAGAAGAACCGTGAACGTGAACATGCGCTGGATTCTCTCCTGAGAACGTTTAGCGTTAGCGTCAGCTGCTTCTCCTCGTTTCCTCAAACTGATCCTGAAGGTGAAAGTAGAGTCTTAGTAGTGAACATACTACTTCACTAATAAAGGAGTGTGAAGCTCAGAGACACTCCCGTTCAGTGTATCTAGCTGTTTACTGAGCGTGAATGTTTCCTGCTAGAAAGCGGAGCTCCTTTAACAGACACTCTCCTTCTCCGTCAACACCAACACACAGCTTCACAACAACTCCAGTACTGTGTCTGTGTCCACTCTCTCCTCCACCCTCTCTGTTCACCATTTACACTAACGTGGTGTGTGATGTCACCGCTGATGTCAGGAATATTGTGTTCTAGCTCAAACCGTAAATCCAAAAATCCTATACTTTTGTTCTTTGTTGTTTTATTCAGCCTTCTTCTACAGCACCCACTCCCAGTCTGAAATTCCAAGCACCGCAGATGGTAATTTCCGAGTTCATTAAAATAAAAAAAGTCTAGTGGTAGTAAATGTGAGAATGCGACTGTTTAGTCTGCTTATCTTGTGCCGACTGTTTCATTTCGTTCTAGTCATTTCCGGAAGCGTATCCATTAAAAGTGAAGTGCTGCGAATGGTTTTCAGTTTAAAAAGTCTTGCTGAAACATGTCTTTCTTTTTAAAACAGGCGCACAGGAGCGTTGCAAATGGCCAGCGAGATCCAAGGGGTTTTGTAAGGAAGCGACAGCACTGTCACCAACTGATTTCCTTTCAATTGGTTGACATTTTATGGACACCTCACCAAAAATAAGTGGATGTAAATGTAAAAGTCAAAGGTGCTCTGAAACCTTTCTGACCACAGAGCCGCTCTTGTCCAGACATTTTTGGGTGGTGAGTCCATACACGGTGGTGTAGTGTTCAGCACGAGGTGTAGTGGTTAGCCCAGTGGTGTAGTGGTTAGTATGGTGGTGTAGTGGTTAGTATGGTGGTGTAGTGGTTAGTACTGTGGTATAGTGGTTAGTACGGTGGTGTAGTGGTTAGTATGGTGGTGTAGTGGTTAGTACGGTGGTGTAGTGGTTAGTACGGTGGTGTAGTGGTTAGTACGATGGTGTAGTGGTTAGTACGGTGGTGTAGTGGTTAGTACGGTGGTGTAGTGGTTGGTATGGTGGTGTAGTGGTTAGTACGGTGGTGTAGTGGTTAGTACAATGGTGTAGTGGTTAGTATGGTGGTGTAGTAGTTATTACGGTGGTGTAGTGGTTAGTATGGTAGTGTAGTGGTTAGTACGGTGGTGTAGTGGTTAGTATGGTGGTGTAGTGGTTAGTACGGTGGTGTAGTGGTTAGTATGGTGGTGTAGTAGTTAGTACGGTGGTGTAGTGGTTAGTACGGTGGTGTAGTGGTTAGTACGGTGGTGTAGTGGTTAGTACGGTGGTGTAGTGATCAGTACGGTGGTGTAGTGGTTAGTATGGTGGTGTAGTGGTTAGTACAGTGGTGTAGTGGTTAGTACGGTGGTGTAGTGGTTAGTACGGTGGTGTAGTGGTTAGTATGGTGGTGTAGTGGTTAGTATGGTGGTGTAGTGGTTAGTACGGTGGTGTAGTGGTTAGTATGGTGGTGTAGTGGTCAGTATGGTGGTGTAGTGTTCAGCACTGTCTCCTCACAGTAAGATGATCTGGGTTGGATGCCCAGCTGAGCAATGAAACTCTTCATACTACCCACTGCGTCCCTGTATGTGGATCAGAATATTAATTTGACATTTTTAACCTGATGTTAGCAGCTCTCTCCTTTTCCTTCATCAGATGGAGAGAAAAGGATAATGAATGGCAAACGGCCTGTCCATGTGAAATGGCCTTGGTTTGTCCGACTGGTAAATGGCAGCTCTGACTGTGGGGGCTCTCTTGTGAGTGATCTTCATCTGCTAACGGCAGCCCATTGCTTTGATGAGTACGTATCACAGTTCAATCAAATACATATCAGTGTTTGATCTATGAAAACGATCCTATGTATGACCACAGGTTTATCCTTGATTTAGAGGTTTCTCATTATCTCACTTCATTAGACTTCATACAGTGTATTAGTGAATACGTACATGAAGCTAGAAGTTATGAGGTAGACACAATGAAATTATTAGTTCTCAATAATGAGTGTTATAATGAAATAAAAATGAAATAAAAGTCATTTTTTTATTCAATATTTAATAATTTTTCTCTTGGTTTCGCAGTACAGGGCCAAATGAGGACTACTGGCGGGTGTATGTTGGTGTGGTTGGTCGAAATGAAGTCTCAAAGCCATACGAAATAGTAGAGATCATCATACATGAGGGTTATGATAAGGATAGCATAGTCTTCAGAAACGACATCGCCTTGTTGACGCTCATCCAGCCTGTCCAGTTCTCTGGTTAGTCCACTCATACCTTATTATGTCCATTATTTTTGAGTCAGACTCAGTTTAATGACCTCAATTTGTAATTAAACCTAAACGCCACACATTCTGAGCTAGTGTTGGTGTAAAACATTTTGTAATAGTAGAACATTAATGGTTGTGATAATTTTCATATTTCTAACATTAGAGTTTCAAAATGTATTGTAAATATTCCTTACGTATTGCAGACAGTATCAATGCTGTGTGTCTGCCGCTTCCTGGCCATGTTTTTCCTCCTGGAACAAAATGTTGGGTAGCAGGGTTTGGAAAAAACAGTAAGTCTCTCTCCCTTTCTCTTTTTATCTCTCAGTGTATATGTAGTCTGTGCCACATTATGCTGTAAATCTCTGTATATATTTTTGTATATAGTATACTGAAGCAATGCAGCATAATGTAAATACAGTGCCTTGCAAAGGTATTCGACCCCCTTGAACTTTTCAACCTTTTGCCACATTTCAGGCTTCAAACATAAAGATCTAAAATTGTAATTTTTTGTGAAGAATCAACAATTGTGGGACACAATCGTAAAGTGGAACGAAATTTAATGGATATTTTAAACTTTTTTTAGAAATAAAAAAACTGAAAAATTGGGCGTTAATAATTTGCAGCGCCACCTTTTTCAGTGAGTTTTCAGATCTTTCCACAGATTCTCGATTGGATTCAGGTCTGGACTTTGACTTGGCCATTCAAACACCTGGATACGTTTATTTGTGAACCAGTCCATTGTAGATTTAGCTTTATGTTTTGGATCATTGTCTTGTTGGAAGATAAATCTCCCTCCCAGTCTCAGGTCTTTTGGAGTCTTCAACAGGTTTTCTTCCAGAATGGTCCTGTATTTGGCTCCATCCATCTTCCCATCAATTGTAACCATCTTCCCTGTACCTCCTGAAGAAAGCAGGCCCACACCATGATGCTGCCACCACCATGTTTGACAGTTGGGATGGGGTGTTCAGGGTGATTAGCTGTGTTGCTTTTACGCCAAACATAACGTTTTGCGTTGTGGCCAAAAAGTTTGATTTTGGTTTCATCTGACCAGAGCACCTTCTTCCACATGTTTGGTTTGTCTTCCAGGTGGCTTGTGGCAAACTTTAAATGAGACATTTTATGGATATCTTTAAGAAATGGCTTTCTTCTTGCCACTCTTCCATAAAGGTCAGATTTGTGCAGTGTACGACTGATTGTTGTCCTATGGACAGATTCTCTCATCTCAGCTGTAGATCTCTGCAGTTCATCCAGAGTGATCATGGGCCTCTTGGCTGCATCTCTGATCAGTCTTCTCCTTGTTTTGGTAGATTTGCAGTGGTCTGATACTCCTTAAAATGTTTAAAATCTTTTTGTATCCGGCTTTAAACTTCTCCACTACAGTATCTTGGACCTGCCTGGTGTGTTCCTTGGTCTTCATGATGCTCTTGGTCTTCATGACAGAACTCTGAGACGATCACAGAGCAGGGACATTTATACGGAGACTTGATTCCACACAGGTGGATTCTATTCATCATCATCAGTCATTTAGGGCAACACTGGATCATTCAGAGATCCTCACTGAACTTCTGGAGTGAGTTTGCTGCACTGAAAGTAAAGGGGCTGAATAATTTTGCACGTCCCACTTTTCAGTTTTTTATTTGTAAAAAATCGTTCCACTTCACGATTATGTCCCACTTCTTGTTGATTCTTCACAAAAAATTACAATCTCATATCTTTATGTTTGAAGACTAAAATGTGGTAAAAGGCTGAAAAGTTCAAGGGGGCCGAATACTTTTTACAGTACTCTGAGTGTGCACTATAAAACATAATAAACAATATACTGTTCTTAGTGTTACAGTATACTATATACAGCATACTGTCTGTGTGTTAAAGTATACTCTATACAGTATGCGGTGTCTGCGTTACAGTATACTATATACAGGGTACTGTGTGTGCTACAGTATATTTGTTTCATTGTATGCTATATACAGTATGCTGTATGTGTTACAGTATACTGTATACAGTATTCTCTGTGTGCTCTACAATGTACTATATACAGTATACTGTGTGTGCACTACAGTATACTATATGCATTATGCTGCAGTACACTATAAACAATATGCTACAGTATACTGTATATAGTATATTGTAGAGCACACAGACAGTATACTGTGTAAAGTATACTGTAGCACATGCAGTATAATTTTGATCTAATCAATGTAGCCCATGTAACCCCTAATATTAAGACTTATTGTTTAGTAGCTGTGTACATTTTTTACTAACAATACTCAATTATAAATGCCATTACAAAACTCTTAAAAACTGTTATTTCGAGAACAGATGCCAACTAATGATGGCCTGCATATTTTATTTGTTGGATTGAAAATTCAAGAACCATTCAAGAACATCTACTGTGAAACTATATACGGACAATAAGTAGCCATGAGGAGTGAGGGCCAAATACAGACACATGCAAGGGCCAGAATATGCGTAATGGTGGAACTTACCAATGCGTATTAATTTTTGACTTCATGCTGACTTACAAGGTTTACAGTACAGTTTTATAGTATTGGGTTTAATTAAGTTTTGTTCGTTTTATATATAATGTTATTAATGTTCTCTTCATTACCATATTTTTAAAAAGTGAGCATGTGTGAAAAGTATGTCCGTAGGTTTCAAGCTGGAAAACTGCTTCCAGTGGGAACCTTGATATGCTTTAAGTCTCTGCCAGTAACATCATGCTGTGGAAGTTAATGTACATTTGTATGTGTTTATCTTTTATGTGTGGTAGATCATATGACACGCTCCAGTTACTTGATGGAGGCGTCGGTGAAAATTATAGAGCAAACCGATTGTCAAGATGGTCATATTGGCACAATACTCCAGAGCATGCTGTGTGCAGGAGACCTGAATGGAGGCCCAGATGCTTGCAGTGTGAGTCACATACACAAACACATTTTTTCTGTAAATTGTGGGGTCATTATACCGAACCCAATCCTTACCCTAACCCTAACACTATCCTAATCCTAACCTAACCCAAACCTTACCCTAACCCTAACACTACACTAATCCTAACTTAACCCAAGCCTTACCCTAACCCTACATAACACTACCCTAATCCTAACCTAACCCAATCCTTACCCTTACCCTACATAACACTACCCTAAACCTAACCTAACCCAATCCTTACCCTAACCCTACATAACACTACCCTAATCTTAATCTAACCCAATCCTTACCCTAACCTTACATAACACTACCCTAAACCTAACCTAACCCAATCCTTACCCTAACACTACATAACACTACCCTAAACCTAACCTAACCCAATCCTTACCCTAACGTCACATAACACTACCCTAAACCTAACCTAACCCAAACCTTACTCTAACACTACATAACACTACCCTAAACCTAACCTAACCCAATCCTTACCCTAACCCTACATAACACTACCCTAATCCTGACCTAACCCAATCCTTATCCTAACCCTACATAACACTACCCTAATCCTAACCTAACCCAATCCTTACCCTAACCGTACATAACATTACCCTAAACCTAACCTAACCCAATCCTTACCCTAACCCTACATAACACTAGCCTAATCCTAACCTAACCCAATCCATACCCTAACCTTACATAACACTACCCTAATCCTAACCTAACCCAATCCATACCCTAACCTTACATAACCCTACCCTAAACCTAACCTAACCCAATCCTTACCCTAACCTTACATAACACCACCCTAATCCTAACCTAACACAATCCTTACCCTAACCTTACATAACACAACCCTAATCCTAACCTAACCCAATCCTTACCCTAACCTTACATAACACTACCCTAATCCTAACCTAACCCAACCCTTACCCTAACACTACATAACACTACCCTAAACCTAACCTAACCCAAACCTTACATAACACAACCCTAATCCTAACCTAACCCAAACCTTACCCTAACCCTACATAACACTACCCTAAACCTAACCCAAACCTTACCCTAACCCTACATAACACTACCCTAATCCTAACCTAACACAATCCTTACCCTAACCTTACATAACACAACCCTAATCCTAACCTAACCCAATCATTACCCTAACACTACCCTAATCCTAACCTAACCCAAACCTTACCCTCACCTTACATAACACTACCATAAACCTAACCTAACCCAGTCCTTACCCTAACACTACCCTATTCCTAACCTAACCCAACCCTTACCCTAACACTACCCTAATCCAAACCTAAGACAAACCTTACCCTAATCTTACATAACACTAACCTAATCCTAACCTAACCCAAACCTTACCCTAACCTTACATAACACCACCCTAATCCTAACCTAACCCAAACATTACCCTAACCCTAACACTACCCTAATCCTAACCTAACCCAAACCTTACCTTAACCTTACATAACACTGCCCTAATCCTAACCTAACCCAATCTTTACCCTAACCTTACATAACACTACCCTAAACCTAACCTAACCCAATCCTTACCCTAACCCTAACACTACCCTAATCCTAACCTAACCAAAACCTTACCCTAACACTACCCTAATCCAAACCTAACACAAACCTTACCCTAATCTTACATAACACTAACCTAATCCTAACCTAACCCACACCTTACCCTAACCTTACATAACACTACCCTAAACCTAACCTAACCCAAACCTTACCCTAACCTTACATAACACTACCCTAATCCTAACCTAACCCAAACCTTACCCTAACCTTACATAACACTACCCTAAACCTAACCTAACCCAAACCTTACCCTAACCTTACATAACACTACCCTAATCCTAACCTAACACAATCCTTACCCTAACCTTACATAACACTACCCTAAACCTAACCTAACCCAATCCTTACCCTAACACTACATAACACTACCCTAAACCTAACCTAACCCAATCCTTACCCTAACATTACATAACACTACCCTAATCCCAACCTAACACAATCCTTACCCTAACCTTACATAACACTACCCTAATCCTAACCTAACCCAAGCCTTACCCTAACCCTACATAACACTACCCTAATCCTAATCTAACCCAATCCTTACCCTTACCCTACATAACACTACCCTAAACCTAACCTAACCCAAACCTTACCCTAACCTTACATAACACTACCCTAATCCTAACCTAACACAATCCTTACCCTAACCTTACATAACACTACCCTAAACCTAACCTAACCCAATCCTTACCCTAACACTACATAACACTACCCTAAACCTAACCTAACCCAATCCTTACCCTAACATTACATAACACTACCCTAATCCCAACCTAACACAATCCTTACCCTAACCTTACATAACACTACCCTAATCCTAACCTAACCCAAGCCTTACCCTAACCCTACATAACACTACCCTAATCCTAATCTAACCCAATCCTTACCCTTACCCTACATAACACTACCCTAAACCTAACCTAACCCAATCCTTACCCTAACCCTACATAACACTACCCTAATCCTAATCTAACCCAATCCTTACCCTAACCTTACATAACACTACCCTAAACCTAACCTAACCCAATCCTTACCCTAACACTACATAACACTACCCTAAACCTAACCTAACCCAATCCTTACCCTAACCCTACATAACACTACCCTAAACCTAACCTAACCCAAACCTTACTCTAACACTACATAACACTACCCTAAACCTAACCTAACCCAATCCTTACCCTAACCCTACATAACACTACCCTAATCCTGACCTAACCCAATCCTTACCCTAACCCTACATAACACTACCCTAATCCTAACATAACCCAATCCTTACCCTAACCGTACATAACATTACCCTAAACCTAACCTAACCCAATCCTTACCCTAACCCTACATAACACTACCCTAATCCTAACCTAACCCAATCCATACCCTAACCTTACATAACACTACCCTAATCCTAACCTAACCCAATCCATACCCTAACCTTACATAACCCTACCCTAAACCTAACCTAACCCAATCCTTACCCTAACCTTACATAACACCACCCTAATCCTAACCTAACACAATCCTTACCCTAACCTTACATAACACAACCCTAATCCTAACCTAACCCAATCCTTACCCTAACCTTACATAACACTACCCTAATCCTAACCTAACCCAAACCTTACCCTAACACTACATAACACTACCCTAAACCTAACCTAACCCAAACCTTACATAAAACAACCCTAATCCTAACCTAACCCAAACCTTACCCTAACCCTACATAACACTAACCTAAACCTAACCCAAACCTTACCCTAACCCTACATAACACTACCATAATCCTAACCTAACACAATCCTTACCCTAACCTTACATAACACAACCCTAATCCTAACCTAACCCAATCATTACCCTAACACTACCCTAATCCTAACCTAACCCAAACCTTACCCTAACCTTACATAACACTACCATAAACCTAACCTAACCCAGTCCTTACCCTAACACTACCCTATTCCTAACCTAACCCAACCCTTACCCTAACACTACCCTAATCCAAACCTAAGACAAACTTTACCCTAATCTTACATAACACTAACCTAATCCTAACCTAACCCAAACCTTACCCTAACCTTACATAACACCACCCTAATCCTAACCTAACCCAAACATTACCCTAACCCTAACACTACCCTAATCCTAACCTAACCCAATCTTTACCCTAACCTTACATAACACTACCCTAAACCTAACCTAACCCAATCCTTACCCTAACCCTAACACTACCCTAATCCTAACCTAACCAAAACCTTACCCTAACACTACCCTAATCCAAACCTAACACAAACCTTACCCTAATCTTACATAACACTAACCTAATCCTAACCTAACCCAAACCTTACCCTAACCTTACATAACACTACCCTAAACCTAACCTAACCCAAACCTTACCCTAACCTTACATAACACTACCCTAATCCTAACCTAACCCAAACCTTACCCTAACCTTACATAACACTACCCTAAACCTAACCTAACCCAAACCTTACCCTAACCCTACATAACACTACCCTAATCCTAACCTAACCCAATCCTTACCCTAACCTTACATAACACTACCCTAATCCTAACCTAACCCAATCCTTACCCTAACCTTACATAACACTACCCTAATCCTAACCTAACCCAATCCTTACCCTAACCTTACATAACACCACCCTAATCCTTACCTAATCCAATCCTTACCCTAACACTACCCTAATCCAAACCTAACACAAACCTTACCCTAATCTTACATAACACTAACCTAATCCGATCCTCACCCAAACCTTACCCTAACCTTACATAACACTACCCTAATCTTAACCTAACCCAAACATTACCCTAACCCTAACACTACCCTAATCCTAACCTAACCAAAACCTTACCCTAACACTACCCTAATCCAAACCTAACACAAACCTTACCCTAATCTTACATAACACTACCCTTATCTTAACCTAACCCAAACCTTACATAACACTACCCTAACCTACCCTAATCTTACCCTAACCTTACATAACACTACCTTAATCCTAACGTTTTTTCTTGTCTTAATCTGTTTGAGGTTTTTTTTAATGTTTCTCTGTTTTTTTTACTTCGTCTCTGCTTAGCCCATGAACCTCTGTGTGACCATCTCGGTTTTGACCTGGCCTGTGTTTTTGAATACTCTTTCGGATTTGCCCGTTAATAATCAAACTCACCTTTTTCTAATATCTGCAAGCATTTGACTGGTCACAGCCACCTTACATCCTTACCCAAAACTTCTTAAAATCTTATCATAACCCTTTTCTAACCTAACCATAACCCTGCCCTAATAGTAACCTTCCCTAACCCTAGTTTTAATCCTTACCCTAAAACTTAAGACTTTACCCCTAACTTTACCTTAACTTTAACCCTAAACCTTACCCCTGACTCTAACCTTACCCTAACTTTAACCCTAAACCTTAACCCTAAACAATAACCCTAACCCTAAACCTTAACCCTAACTTTACCCTAACTTTAGCCCTAACTTTACCTTAACTTTAACCCTAAACCTTAACCCTAACTCTAACCTTACCCTAACTTTAACCCTAAACCTTAACCCTAATCGTAAGCTTAACCCTAACTTTAACCCTAACCCTAACACTAAAACCTTAACCCTAATTTTAACCTTACCCTTACTTTAACCCTAGCCCTAAACCTTAACCCTAAGCCTTACCATACCCTAACTTTAACCCCACACCTTAACCCTAACTCTAACCTTACCCTAACTTTAACCCTAACCCTAAACCTTAACCCTAAACAATAACCCTTAAACCATAACCTAAAAATTAGGTTACACCAAAGGATGTAAGGTCCTCACAGATTGAATATATGACTAGGTTCCTGCTACACACACAGACACACTTCAGTGCTTTAAATACAACTTGACAGGAACAAATAAACATCTGTTAATTAGCAGCTGGGACATTAAAAGGCCTACCTGAGTACAACTGGAGTGTGGGCAAAAGTTTCTCTAATATTTTTTAAAGCTTTCTCTCTCTTTCTCTCTCATTGCAGGGAGACAGTGGGGGTCCTTTGGTGTGTGATGCTCATGATGGTCTCTGGTATCTCGCTGGAATAGTCAGTTGGGGAGTTGATTGTGGGAGGCCCAACAAACCAGGCGTCTACACGAACGTCTCACACTACATAAAATGGATACGCGAAAAGATGAGCATTCACTCCTGCCCCCGCCCGCTCCTGCTAGAATTCGTCCTTGTCCCATCAAAAATCAGCAACATGTGTCCCGCTATCGCCCGGAAGACAGACGTCTCAGATATCCATCCATTATCTGCCACTTACCCTAACCCTAACCATACTGACCACTACACCACCGTACTAACCACTACACCACCATACTAACCACTACACCACCGTACTAACCACTACACCACCGTACTAACCACTACACCACCGTACTAACCACTATACCACCATACTAACCACTACACCACCATACTAACCACTACACCACCTTACTAACCACTACACCACCTTACTAACCACTACACCACTATACTAACCACTACACCACCGTACTAACCACTACACCACCGTACTAACCACTATACCACTATACTAACCACTACACCACCTTACTAACCACTAGACCACCTTACTAACCACTACACCACTATACTAACCACTACACCACCGTACTAACCACTACACCACCGTACTAACCACTACACCACCGTACTAACCTCTACACCACCGTACTAACCACTACACCACCATACTAACCACTACACCACCGTACTAACCTCTACACCACCGTACTAACCACTACACCACCGTACTAACCACTACACCACCGGACTAACCTCTACACCACCGTACTAACCACTACACCACCGTACTAACCACTACACCACCGTACTAACCACTACACCACCACACTAACCACTACACCACCACACTAACCACTACACCACCGTACTAAACACTACACCACCGTACTAACCACTACACCACCGTACTAACCACAACACCACCGTACTAACCACTACACCACCATGCTAACCACTACATCACCATACTAACAACTACACCACCGCACTAACCACTACACCACCATACTAACCACTACACCACCGTACTAACCACTACATCACCGTACTAACCACTACACCACCATACTAACCACTACACCACCATACTAACCACTACACCACCATACTAACCATTACATCACCGTGCCGCCGGCGTCTCAGATACTAACAGAAAAAAATATTCCATGTAGATATTATTGATGAGTTTATGAAGAAGGCATGAACAATAAACTTTAATGCAAATTGTGTGTAATTATTTGTAATTTATGGAAAGCTTTTTAATACATCCTGTTTCCCCTGTATGTATGTTTAGCATTTATAAAACATAAACATTCAACCTTTGTCAGTGGAGTGAGAGGCGGGCCCCTAGAGTCTAGAAATGCATTCAGTAGCCTTATAGACAGCTGGTATGTTCTGCTAGTTTGCAGGTTTTCATCAAACGTGAGCCGTCCACTACCCCGCATGTCCCCCATCTCATGTCCCCCCATCTCAGGCCATGTCCCCCATCTCATCAAAGTCTAGTAGGCAGAAACTTCCATTATTTTGTGTTATTTTTAATAGCTTATAATCAAATACCAGCATTTGCCAGGCGTTTTCCGTCTGAACTCCAGTGACTCGTGTGTCCCGCTGGGTGCAGCATGGTAAAGTTCATGTTTTTATAGCTCACAGTAAGTCATGAACCACATTGTTGACTTTCAGGAATACCTGTACGAAGCTTCAGCAGGTTGAGAGGATGTATGTATAGAAACGATTTGGGTGTCTATTGACCAAAGTTGGTTAATTGACATCTACTTTACCTCCATATGATTCTTTGCTCAATTTCACCTCACTTGTTAAGACACACATGACTTTCTTACTCTCCTGTGGGCCACAAGAACTCAGCGGAGCTTTAAACGGCTCTGTTCTTGAATGAAACGCAAACAGGTTAACACCGACCATTACACGAAACATCAACGAGGTAATGAGGCCTGTACGGTGTATATACACTGGAATCTTTACAGTCCCAGACTGCGGTAGCCTGGAGGTCCAAAGCCTCGTCAGTCCTCTGATTGGGCATGGGTTGAAAGCCAGCTGATATTGCCTTGTTATTGCCATTACGCCCTTGAAAGAGGCTATTTAAAGTTGCTCCAGGTGGACTGGTGCTCTGTTACGCTCCTATAAATCACAAGGGATTAAAGTCTCAGCCCAAGTAGACATTAAAAACGTGCATAAACTTGTTTGTCGCTATGACTCATTTTCTTTTTTCACAAAAACAAAATCATTCCCAATGGTTTAAAGTGAAATGTGCCAGAGTTTGAACTGTTTACAGTGGTGGTGATAGTAACCAGACGTCAGAAAACCTTGTTTTATAATAGTTTTGCATTTTGGTTTTGGCCCATTTTTAAAAGCCATACATGGCGGCGAGCTACCTGCAGAGTGTAGTAAGCCAAAATAGTCCAGACGTCCTACCTCAATCAACAATACATTCACTAGATCTGATTAGAACAGATGTAAATAATCCTATATACAATACAAAATCTTATTATGAAAGAAGTAGATCATATCTTGAGCTCCAGAACAAAGTTAGGTTCCAGATTTCTCCTGGATGCCCCAGACATTGTATGAATGTATTCAGTTCCTTCAGCAGCAATCTTGATTTAGCTTAATGAAGTACTGAGCAGTCAAAGCAGGTTTTAGATGAGAACTGTAAATAATAGTGGGTTGTTTAGGAGAAGCTTGGAAAGGGTTCAATAAACACACTGATGTATGTAAAAGCACTACTTACTCTATTAATACTGTTTAATATTTCTAATATAAAGTGTTTTGCTGAGTAAATAAACGCTTTCTGTCTGAAAAAATAGCTTTTTAAATATAATAATGTCTTCAAGTGCCTGAAAGTTTTGCACAGCACTGTATATAAATGCTGAGAAGATGGTTGTAGGTTCACTGGTGGTTTTGATAGTAAAGAAAATGTCTGTATTTGGGTTGTAGACAAGGTGACCTCTGGTTCCCATCGCCACCACAGTAAAGAAATCTTACGTTTCTCTACAAGGAAGCACTTTGAATGGATTTGTTTGTGATTTCTTAAATTTAACTTCCAACTTATGTGTGTCTGAAGATGAGAATGCCTTTATAAAAAGGATCTATTCCAACTGGTGCGTCCAAATACCATTTGAATGGTACTTCTACAGGCAACCGTGACAATGCTTGGTGAGACACCTCAACCTTAAATGATTAACTGTCACCAGAACGCCTCGTCTCATTGATATTTAACTGCCGGACCTTCATTTATGATCTACCAGCTTTGGCTTTGAGATTGACCTTGGCTCATAGGCCCAATTGGAGTTGCTTGTTTGTCATTCACTTGTGTTCCTAAGTCCCCAGTAACTAGCATGATGCAACTGCAAAGCTAAGTCATCTCATGTTTGCCTCAAACTGCTTGGAGTACATGTTTTTTGTAGGACAGTGGTATATATATATATATATATATATATATATATATATATATATATATATTAGACTGTATATTGGATTTCTTCTTTTGTGGTCTAATTGGGAGCCGGCAGCCATGTCATTTAAATTTCCTTGCCTTACAGACTTCAAACACATCAAAGGTCTCAAATATGTGAACTGAACTGCTTTTATGTTTGCAGGCTGGCCAGATGAACCTGCTTTGTTTGTTCAGCTTCGTCTTCCATTCGTCCTTCCAAGTACGGCAGATTAAACCTTAACCACTCAGTGACACAGAACGCACCTTCTCCCTCGGCTTCTCTCCCTCTTTCGTCTTGTGATAACGACGGAAAAAGGGCCCGGCTGGGGCTGGAGTCATACGCTCGGTCCTTGTAACCTTTGATATTAGCTTGGGATATCTTGGGAAAGTCAAGGTTTGGTGAACAATCAAATGCATACGACTTTCAGCCTTATGTCTAAATGTGGTTGACCAGTCAAGCCATGCTTTGGCCATTTTTGCATTTAGACCAGGGGTATTTCATTAGAAGTGAGTAAGGTCCGAAATCTCGTACTTGCCTACTACTTAGTAGTGAAATCAGTAGGTGAGCGTGGCTAGTATGTCCAAAAACCTAGTAGGCATTGAGTAGTACCCGGATGACCTACTAAATCGGCAGCCATTTTTATGTAGGCGACTATAGCTCGCTGTGCTATCCCATGATTCACCTGGTTCAGACCGTCATCGTTTCTAACGTGTGTTCTGATTCAGTGGTGTATCCTGTTTACTGAAGTAGTCTAGTATCAACATCTTATACCATCAGCTACTGAAACACCAACAAACCACACATACCGTTCAGCATATTTCAGTATATTTACTGTTTAAATGCTGAACTGAATTAATTATTTATAAACTTTATAAACTTATAAACTCTCCTGTGTGCTCGCTGCACTCTCGAATATGCTCAGATCTGATTGGCTGCACCTTTGATGATCTTACAACGCACATGATTGGTCTGTGAGGTTACTGTGCTGCAAAGCCCGTATACCATAAAAACTAAAAAAGATCCACCGCTTACAATAAACACTACAGAAATTAAATCATTCTCAATAGTTTATTGCTTTGGGTCCGCATTGGACAACGTCTGGGTCCAGACCCGGACGGTGGTCCGTCTATAAGTGACCTCTGATTAGACTAATGCGGCTTATTTGGGGAAGAAATTAGTGGCAAATTGAAATGAGATCCACAAATGGCATTGGTTTTCCATTGTAGCGCCTTGAATTTGAGCCAACATGAGAAATCAAACCTATTTCAATTATATATAATCCACTGTGTTATCATGTAATAGACAGAGAATGTGTTTAAAAGGTGATACAAATGAGAAAAACAGCCAAAGATACATTGCACCGATTGAACGTCGCTCAAACTCATAACAGAATAGCAATACATGTAGTTATTAAACACTGAAGTTGTGTCAGAACTGAATACAAGTCACCTTGAAAAGCAATCAGCTCATGACTGATCGACATTGAAAGCCTGGATGCCAATTGTACTTGAATGAAGTTGAAAATAAAGAAATAAAGTTGTATTTATTGATTTGCTTGCAATTAGTTGCTGAATCACTTCATCCAGGCACGTTGTTGACAGTTCAAGTGAACACAATTCAAGAGACAAGCAATAAGAGAATGCCAATCCTGAACTAACTTTGTTTCTTTACTATCTTTACTGAGATATGACTGCCTTCCTGTCCTCCTGAATACTGTTGGAGGACTGACCATCAGGGCCTCCTCCTTACCTGGTACCAACAAGTTCTCCTCTTCATTCGGGCCATCTGCTACATCCTCAACTGCACCATCATATGTACCACATGTGCAGTTTCTAAAGCTTTTACTGTCCAGACTCAGATTCTAAACTGTAAATGTTCAACCAATGGAGTATGAGTCTCCACTTGTGAGTCTAGGTTCCTCCCGAGGTTTCTTCCTCCAGCCTTGATGGAGTTTTTCCTTGCCACCAACGCCTGGCTTGCTCACAGGTGGATACAAGCTATGACTTCATGTTTTCATGGTATTTAAATAAACTTGACTTGACTTGAAATCAGGTGGGGTGGAGTTACCCAGAATGCCTACCTTCATTCGAAATTTTGTTTCTCTTTATTGGCTCTTGACGTTGTTTTCAAACAAACAACACATTCACACATGGCATGTGGGTAACACACAACTTCGGATGCGCCATGTATGTTTGAGACGTCGTTACCATGAATGTCGTTGGTGTCTCTGCATAGTAGTAACGTTGTAACAGGACTTGATCTACTGCCAATTCTAAAGTTGGTGTTGGTGTCTGTAGCTCTGAAAAGTCTTTCCGAAAGAATTTTCTTTCAAATCTTAGATTGTTGAGAAGATTAAAGTTGAGAAGCTTTGGATCTTCACAGTCAAAAGCATCGCCCTTTTGCTACACAATACCTATTTGCACACTAATGACATAGCTAAGCTAAATACAGTAATAGCAAGCCATCACCAAGCCTGAATTTTGTTCACTTTTGTTGATAGAAGGTTTTATAGTTACAACTTTGGAACCACACAACGTTTTCTGGTTGGAATGAGGAGCATGTGAAGATTCAGCTGTGCTAAACTGTTGGCGAGTGAGCTTCACAAAACATCAATAGGCCTTCACGGCATGGAGGACAATTCATTCCATGTGCTTCAAGATTTGTAGGTTCTGGAATTGAGGTTCTAGTGGCATTCATTGTTAACAAACCTTAAAAAGTCGAGAGTCACTCTTTTAATTACATTCTTTCATTCCACTAATCTTGCAGCCAGGTCTTCATTCAGCTCTCACAGTCTTCTTAATGTGGTTGAGAACACTTATCTACACCAGTTCAAATTTTCCTACAGGGTTACAGGGGGCTGCTGGAGCGCAACCCAGCACTCACTGGGTGGAAGGCAAGAAACACCCTGGACAGGCCACCAGTTCGGTCATATTCACATCTAGGGGAGCAATTGTCCAACTCACTTGACTGCATGTGTTTGGACTGTGGATGAAACCAACATAGAGATGGGGAGAACATACAAACCCAACACAGAAAGGTCAAAGTTGCTGGGGATTTGAACCCAGGCCACTATGCTGTGAGGCAACCTTCCTACAACCAATGACTATTGACTTACAGTGTTTGCCAGCTACCTTAGTGCTATAGCTCCAGAGCTGAACTGTAGAAGCAAATTTTGGACGCCATAAATGTCTTCACTGATCAACTACGTCTAGGACAAGAACTGTGGAAATTCGATTAGAACTTTTGGCAACCCACTCCTTTACTACTCCTGCTTTGCCATTGGCTAGACAGTCATTTGATGTCATAATGGAATATTTCCTACAGATTAGACACCTTGACCTTCTCACATGGGTCAAAAAAGAAAACACGCCTCTACACACTCTTTTTTTTTCTCTCCTCCCTCTCGAACAGGCACTCACTCCAAAGACCCTGCCAGCTTTCTCATCAGTATTAACCCACTTTGTCTTACACACTGAGCTCCACACGGTGCAGCCACCAGCATTAACAACCTACAACCTACAGACCCTGAACGATGGGGGGAGGTGAGTCCAGTGTGTGTGTCTATGTATGTATGTGTTTTAATCTATGTGTGTAAGTTGAAACTGAAGCCAGATTATATATATTTTTGTACATTTTATTCTTTGTGCATTAATTCAGTTCAGGTCTATTCCGTTCAGCAATGTTTTGGATTTTGTAATCGATTGACTTAAGACATGCTTTGTGTCTGACGTTTGCTTCTTCTGTTTTGCACTGGACCTACAAAGCCAATACAATGAAAATCTATGGAACCCAAAAGATCCTCATTACTCTTGTGCAGGATTTGACTTGACATTTATTATAAAATGAGCTATTCTTTCACACTCCACTTATTTCTCTTTCTCTTTTATTGAACTTTCATGCAATCCATGTACAATACCGTTCTAACATTTTACATTTGTCTGGTAGTGTATCTAAAACGTTTGACTGGTAGTGTACTAAAACGTTTGTCTGGTAGTGTATCTAAAACATTGGAGTGGTAGTGTACTAAAACGTTTGACTGGTAGTGTACTAAAATGTTTGACTGGTAGTGTAACTAAAACGTTTGGCTGGTAGTGTACTAAAACGTTTGACTGGTAGTGTACTAAAACGTTTGTCTGGTAGTGTATCTAAAACGTTTGACTGGCAGTGTACTAAAACGTTTGGCTGGTAGTGATCTAAAACGTTTGACTGTCTGGGTTTAGCTCATCACCAAAATGTGGTGCAGCTTTGAAACAGCCCCAAAGAGAACGAATGACTAACATGAGAGCAGCTGAGAACCAGGTAACCAGAAAAAGAGCTTTCCCAGCCAAATGATTCGTATCAGGCCGACAAGCTGTTGGTTCTGCAACAGTGAATCTAAGTAAATTAGTGATTTTTAATTGCAGAGCTGCTGGGTTGGGCTGGATGCTACAACTTTCATGTTGACTTGACTTGTGGGTGGAACTCCAGGGGGTAATAATCCAAACCTGGAGAAGTTCATAAGCTCTTAAATTTAATGACGACCAGGCTGTAGATTGTTTGTATATGAAGTGGGTCACCATGAGCTGAAAGCTTATAGCTGTTGGTGCAAATCACTACAAAGCCCAGCCTACTTTATGCAAATACATCATACATCCATTGAGATTCTTGGTGATGTCAACCAATCCTGACTGCAACCTTAGTTACTGATCTACAGGGGCACAAATGCAACCAAACCTGTAGTCTGGCCCCAAAAATCCCCCTAAAGTGGATTTTCAAACGTCGCTCCCACCTTCTAGATACATCACTAATTGCATTGGGCTAAACCATTTATGGGCTGTAAAACTGGAGGAAAGTAGATACACAAAGTGTACTAAGCCTTAATAAAGAGTTGTAATGCATGTAGTAAAATGTATAGTTGGGGAACAACTAGCGAATCTAGCTATCTTACGAACATGGAAAGTCAAGCCATCCACCTCAGCATCGATACCATCATACAGTTATAGTTTTAGAGTGTTGACATAACAGCAAACAAATTTATAAGACTTTTCTAATTTGGGACTTTAAAGATTTTAGAGCTTCATAAAGAACCACATATAGATAAAAACATTTTAACACAAAAAAAGAATTAATACTCATCCCTAAAGTAATGAACTTATTACTGGCCGTCATGGGCTGGAGGTTACGGAACCAGCCTTGTGACCAGAAGGTTGCTGGTTCAATGCCCTGAACCGACAAGACATGACTGAAGTGCCATTGAACAAGGTACTTAACCTCCAACTGCTCCCTGGGTACTGTGGATGGGGCTGCCCACCTCTAACTGCCCTCTATTGTATGTGTGTTTTACTGCATAGATGGATACAATGTGGAATGTTTGCAAACACAGACAGCAAATAGTTCTAAATTTCAGATTATATATACTAATATTATATTATATATTAATTATGTTTGTTTCTAGGGACAGAGGACTTCTCTGACAGTGACTTCACATACGGTAAGTTGATGTGTATCTTTACAGAGCAGTTCTCACAGCAGTAGCTCTATATTCTAGTAGTGCTCCATAGAAGTGCACTGCAAGACTGCCCAATACAAATAGCCGTAGGAATGTTTGTGCTGCCATCTAGTGGTGATGTGTGTAGATATGAGCTGGGTGGTAATTACTCAGCGCTGGTGTAACAGGTGAAGTCAACTGTACTGGTCTGTGTTTTTGCATGTAAGACTATGAGGTGATCAGAAAGGGAGGACTGATCTTCGCTGCGGTGGTCTTCTGTTTGGGCATTGCTATCATTTTCGGTAAGTAGCTTCACTTTAATGTCAGAGAATTTCAAAACACAATTATAGAGAGTTTAGCACAATGATACAGAACATACAGCTGTTAGGGGTAACTATATACTATATACTAAATACTATATACTAAATACTACATATTATATTTTATATACTGTATAATTATATACCATATACTAAATACTACATACGATATTCTATATACTGTATAGCTATATACTAAATACTAAAAACTACATACAGTATTCTATATACTGTATAACTATATACTATATACTAAATTCTATATTCTATATACTGCATTATTATATACTATATACTAAATACTACATACTATATTCTATATACTGTATAGCAATATACTATATACTAAAAACCACATACTATATTCTATATACTGTATAACTATATACTAAATACTATATATTATATTCTATATACCGTATAATTATATACTATATACAAAATACTACATACTATATTCTATATACTGTATAGCTATATATTAAATACTATATACTAAATACTATGTACAGCATTATTTTTACTGTATGGCTATATACTATATACTAAATATTACAAGCTATACTCTATATACTGTATAGCTATATACTATCTACTAAATATTACAGACTATATTTTATATACTGTAAAGCTTTGTACTATATACTAAATACTATATACTACATTCTATATACTGTATAGCTGTATACTATATACTAAATACTATATATTAAATTCTATATACTGTATAGCTATATACTAAATATTACATACTATATTCTAAATACTGTATGGCTATATACTATATACTAAATACTGTATACTATATTCTATTTAATGTATAGCCATACACTATATACTATTTATTACAAAGTTCACCTTCAAATTATATAATTTGTAAACACAGTATACAGTCATTTAAATAAAAACTAACAGGTAAACACTATCTATCTATCTATCTATCTATCTATCTATCTATCTATCTATCTATCTATCTATCTATCTACATTCATAGTCATATCAGAATATTATGACCACATTAAGCCTCCTTCTACATCACAGGCCCCACTTTGTACACCACTGAGGACGTTTATTTGTCTTATGGCTATTAATGTGTTTTTCTTTGACAGGCAAAAGACTGACCTGTGGGAACAAACGAGGAGCAAAGTAAATCTCACAAACACACTTACTGCTGTACGCACACAGAGACACTGTAGTAAGGAAGCTCTTCTAACTAGGGTTGCCACCTTTTCAACAAGCCAAGCCTGGAGATCCTCTCCACATGACCCCGACACACTGAAAACACACTATCGGCAGTGATAGAAGTTTTATTAAGGTGAAAATCAGACAAACATTGACTGGTTTGTTGAAAATAACCATCCTGTATAGCTCAGTGGTGAACATTAGACTGCAGATCAAATCATTTAAATCTGGGTGGCCCCTGGCTGAAAGGGTTGGAATTCAGTATGATATAGCCAAGAGTGTTTGTGGTTGGTATGGTGTAACCACCGTACTTGCTGCATTCAAGTGACGTGGAAAAATAAAAATGATAAAAATTGAGTTTTTTCTCTGGAGAGCGACGTTTTGCTTAATAACACAACTGGCCAATGTTATTGCTTTTATTACTTCAACCAACAACAGGCGAACATTGCGGTAATAACAGACATAACATAAAATAGGGGGACATTACATTGGCGAGAACTTGATGGGTGGCAACACTAGTTCCAACTGTAGACATTTGATGAGTAGGGCTGGGTATCATTCCCATGTTCTTGGTAATCAAATTAATAAACATGTCTTGAACTTGACACCAACTCCTCAACAGAGAAATTATGATGGAGGGGAAGACGGTTCACTTGGCTGGGGACATTGTAGCACCTAACATGATCTGTTCTGTTGACGTACCATAAACACACTGAATTTTGATACCCAGCTCTATTAATGAGGACATAATAGCAACACAAACCAATAGATACACATACACATAACAACACATCCAGCATACCAACCGGCTCTGCTTGTTCTTCTGTTATATTCAGGCCTGTGAACTTAGACGAGCTTTAAACTCTGTGTGGTTGCAGTGAGACAGTCTTGTACAGCAGGTACGTCTTTCTGGTCAAAGCCTTTCATCTTTCCATCTGCTGATATGTAAGCTTAGAATTCAAGGGATGCCAAGGTCAGACCCAAAATGGTAATTATTTTTCCTTTTTCCAGTAGCACTTGTCCACTATAGACTAATTACTAGTTGAGCTGTAAACTACACCATCAGAGTGAGACAATCAGCAGAAATGTGATAGAAGTCCATTAGATAAGCTCTGAAATGGGTAGAAAATTGGTAAATCAATGGACCATGAAGTCCTTAAACTCTTAAGAGCTGGCTTTGTGGCCATATACTCTGGGAACTAACTGCAATGGCAATAGCGTTTCATCATTAAAGATCTTATGTGGTCTAGGCTTAAGATTAATCTAGGTTTGGCCAACCGGGCCAAAGGTTCTCACTGTCTTAACTACACAATGTACTAGATTCAAAGAGGTTACTACACAATGGGGACGTAAAAATCCATCAATCTGTATTGATCATTCAAATAGCAAACGATCTGGTGCCATTGATGTGATGTGTAAATGTCAATGCACTGATGAGTTAAAACTGTACGTTTCTCAACCTATGGGCTGTGAAGCTACCCTAGCACTCCATGTTAACGCCAGTCATAGAAACATAAGTAGGAAAAACAAGCTTACTTTAAGACACAAATGTTAACAAATGATGAAGAATATAAAAATAAATATAAATATAAATAGATGTGCAACTTGCAGGCTGCAAATTTTGGTTTCTGTGTTGAACTCAAATGAACAATCAGATCTTTTTCAGGTGTTGCAATGATTTTAAAATGGACTTAAAGGATTAAAAGCATATTGAACTAATGCTTATTGGTCTTCTTTTGCTGGTCAGGTGATAAACTGCTTATTCTAAATATCATCACGAGCTAAACGTGCTAATATAAGTTTGCTTTTCTCTTTGCAGGTATTCCAACATGTAGCAGTCAATCCTACCACTGATGAAGATCAATCATCCAACACCTGAAAACATGAGATTCAGTATAAAAAGCACTGACCAGCAAATTCATTCTACTAAATGTTTATATAAGCTATGAATGTGTGTTAATAAAGAATGATCTCAGCTTTGATTTATTGTGTTCTGCATTATAAAGATTATGCTTATATACATACATATATATATATATATATATATATATTGTTGCTGTATAACAAGTAGAGGAAAGACCAAAACATACTTTACTTTCAATGTCAGTCAATGGAACCAGAACCATTGGCGTGTTCAAATGATGTAGAAAACTCAAAATCAACAAAAACGGAGATAACAATGTCAAGATATATACATATATATATATATATATATATATATATATATATATATATATATATATATATATATATATATATATATATATATGGAGAAATCCAGCATTCCAGACTGTGACGGAAGGGTCTGCACTTTTTTTTATTTCTTCCCAACGAACCCAACTGTCTACATGGTTACATGGTTGATATTCATTTTTAAACCAGCCTGAAGTTCTTATTCGCCAGATTCTTCATCTAATGTTCCACCTTAAAGGTTGCAGCTTGTACAGATGCCAGAATGGAATTGCAGCACCGTTTAAGGTGGACAATCTATACAACAAGGGTCTTTAACAGGATCCTGAACAACTTTAACTCTGCAGTCTGTACATTTCACTCCGGACAGTTTTTCCAACACTCGGAGCAGCTTAAGCTTCAGCTCAGCGTTTAACACTGAAGAGACTGAAGAGACGAGCAGCTCCACCTTTATTAGCACCACAACCTCCAACAGAGACTGTAAGTAGCAGCCATGCTGTGTGAGTGGATCACTGTGTGCTGGTTGAAGCAGATCATCTTAAACTGAAAGTTTCACAGACACACCTTTAATCTACTTTGTGTTTGATGTCCAGATGAAAGAAAGTAGCTAGTATAGGTAATGTTACATTGTAGCAGCTCCAAGTAACCAGCATAGCCAACTAATATATGCTTCATTTTATTTTCTGTGTGATCGTTATGCCATCTCACTATAAACCAGCCAATCAGAGCAAAGCTTATCTAATTATTTATGAGCTTTAGCAAAAAGTGTTTAATTCTAGGATCAAATGATAGGTTTTAGACGAGAGTGTAAAATCTGGGCGACCAAAGTCAAACATATCTTCTATGTAGAACATCAGAAGACAATTTAAAATCCTGAATAAATGTATTTTATGACACCTTTAAACATACAGTTTATCCCAAAATCCAACTTAATTGTACCACTACAGAACCAGAAAAGTAAAAAAAGTAAAAAAGGAAATAATCTCAGTCTATTACACATGTCTAACATCATAATAAGACTATACAGTATAAAACATACAGTTAATTAACTATTAAGGCACAATTGTGTAATTACACCAGTATAAACTAAAGTGGATAGAAGTGTATATACATAAGTTGCACTACTGTAATCAACTGTAAGAGTGAATGCATCACTAACAGCTGCTGATGCATGTGTTGCCATTAATATTGTTCATGAAATTAAACAATTCATTAATAAAAAAAAAATATCAAAATTTCGGTGGGGTTGCCCTTTCTGGTAAAAGTGCCCCACAAAGGCCATAACACAAGCGTGCATGTGTGTCTGCGCTGTGGTCTTGAGATTTTGAGACATCTCAACCACTAAATTATACAGACTTCAAAACTAAAATTTAAAAATAGTGGTGGGATTGCCTTTTCTGGTGGAAGGTCCTCAAAAAGGCAGCAATACAAGCTAAGGTGTGTGTGCTGTAGCGTTATATACAGTTAAAAACTGAAGTAAAAAAAATATGGGTGGGATTGCCCTTTCAGGTTAAATCACCTCACAAAGACAGCAATACAAGCTTGCATGTTGTTTACATCTCAACCACTGAACCACTGGGTGGGATTATATAGATACTTAAATTTTAAAATTTAAAACAATTTGGTGGGGTTGCCTTTTTGGACCACAGACTTAAACAGACTATTTAAAAATAAGGTGGGATTGCCCTTTCTGGTGGAAGCGCTTCACAAAGACAGCAAAACAAGCTCACGTGTGTCCGCGTTGAGACTTTGTTTACATTTCAAACGCAGACTTACACGGACTTAATTTTTTAAATTTACAGCAATTTGGGTGGGATTTCCCTTTCTGGTGGCAGCACCCCACGAAGGCAGCGATACAAGCTCGCGCGCTTGTGCGTGCGCGCGCTGTAGTGTTGTGCATGCGCCACTGGGCGAGTCTCCGTAACTCTCCCTTTTTTTCTCCAGGAAAAAAGAAGAGAGAGAGAGAGAGAGAGAGAGAGAGAGTTGGGGCGGAGGGGCCGCCATTATCGGGAAGCTGGAGAAAGCCCACCGCTCAAATCCCGTGCAAGCACGACCACGCGTTCAGGGAGCGCTCGCGCTGCGTCTCGCGGCTCGGGCTCGGCTATGAGGCGGCACCGCTGCGGCTTCGTCGGAGAGCGCACGCGAGCACGCGCGTCTGTCTGAAAGCCCCGTCGGTATCAACGGCCACAACAAAGGGACGGCAGCGCTGCCGGTCCGGAGCGGAGCAACGTGGTGGTGGTTGTGGTGGCGGCGGCGGCGGTGGTGGTTGAGGCCGGACTCGGCGGCGGAGATGCGTGTTCCGTGGTTCCTCGCGGACACCGGCAGCAGATGACCAGCAACGGACATTTTCTTCATGGACGTTTTCTTTCATGTCCGTTACGTTAACGTTCCGTTACGAGCGGCAGGTTTAAGCTGAGGTAAAAAAAAATTCAATAACATTAATAATAATAATAATAGCGGGCTGCTCGCGCTGAACCAGCAAACGCCGCCCCTCCAAAAAAGACAGTGCCGCTAAATGTCATTAAAGAAAAGAAAATATACGAGTTACGGTCAGTTTGTGGTCATTTTCATCGCCTTCTGCACCTAAACCGGCTGGCCTGGACTGGGAGGAGAGACTGGACAGCGAAAGGGAAGGACGGACGGACTCGGTAACGGTATTTATATGGTTCGTTTATTTTTAAATCAAAATAAAACCGTTAAAATCATTTTTTAAAAAATAACGAACGTTCTATAGAATAATGCAGCGCGAGCTATTGAGCTAGAAGTTAGCTTCTCGCTGGAATTTTCCGTTCCACCTTAAATGGCGCGGCAGTTCCATTCTGGCCTCAGACGCCAGAATGGAACTGCCGCGCCATTTAAGGTGGAACGGAAAATTCGCCAGAGAAGAAAGGCGTGTTTGGGGTAAAATCGCAGTCATGCTAGCTAAGCTAGCGACAAACGCTGAAAGTGAACGCTGACCGCTGAGCCGGCTTGGGACTCGTTCCTCACGCTTTTTTATTCGTGTCGTTGTTCTACAAACACATTTTAACCCGCTTTTCCATCTTTTTTCGCTTATAACGCGAAACGCTGTCCGTGCTAGGCGGCTAACGTTATTGTTCGCATCACACGCGCTAGCCTATGACAAACGGCAGCAGCCCTGTCATTACCGCGACCCACAAAACTGCCATTTAATCTTCGCTTTCTTGCTCAGATTCCATTTTTTGTGTGCTTTTGGGGTTTGTAAGCAACTCACAATTGTCTCTGCCGGCGCCGTTTGCTTATTTCAGTGCGTTTAAACCGCTTCTTACTGTGTGGAAGGCGCACTCCACCGTGTTTTTTGAAATTTCTCAGTAATTCAGGCCTTGAGAGTCGTTCAAAGGGGTTTGAGATGAAGTGTTGGAGAGAGAGTTTTAATTTTTTTCTCTAAAATTCGACGGTCGAGATCTTAGAGCGATGTTGAAGGGAAACTCCACCGATTTAATAACAATATAATAATAATTCAGTACTTTATGTCTAAACAGAGTCATTCGGAGTGGTTTGAGGTGAAGTGGTTCAAGAGGACTCTCCAAATTCTTCTCAAAAATTCAACCGTTGAGAGCAAAGTTAGTCAGAGCGATGCTGATGAGGGGCTCCATCAATTTTTCAATATTTCTCAATAAATCAGTGCTAAGCAGAGTTGTTCAGGGTTGTTTGACGTGAAGTGGTGAAGTTTTCAAGTTTTTTGTCTAATTTAACACTTGAGATGTAAACAAAGTCAGTGAGAATGGTGGTCCATTCTAGAGGAATCAAGTCGGAATTGTTCACAGTGGTGGTGATGGAAACCAGAAAGTTGTTACAGGGAATGGTTATGAATATGCTGCCTGGTTACTGAGAGTTTTTTCCCCAACTTTGGTAGTTTGATAGTAATTTCCCTAAAACTGCTTACAGTGGTTGTGGTAGGAACCAGACGTCAATACCTTAAAAAGCACTATTACAGAAAGTTATTACAAAATGCTTATGATTGCACTGCCTGATGCAGGAGGCGTTTGTTATGCAGTAGCTCGAGATAAGATTTAGGCCTAAGTGTATCTTCATGATAGCAGGATACATTCAGGGTGCTATAAGGCAAAATAATTCCAAGGGCAAACATATTTTGTTCAGATTTATCACTATTGTACCCTTATGAATTTTCCAAATAAGACGTAGAAGACACATGTACGTTCACTGGTGGTTTTGATAGCGAATAACAGACATTATAGTCTATATTTGGGTTGTAGACATGGTGACCCCTGGTTCTCATCACCATCACTGTAAAGAAATTAGAGTAATTGAGCCGAGGAGTCAATGAGAGGTTGACCAGTGTGTTTTTTAAATCCAGTATTGATTATTAGTAATCACAGACACTGATAACTGATATCTGGTGCATGCATGAGCCCAGAAAGAAAATTGTGTAAAGCCTAAACTTGTAAATGTATTGCAGTAAAATTATCACATCTATACAGTCATGCAGTAAAAACTCTCACTACTTTGTAAAAAGCACAAACAATAAGGAGAATATGAATGCTAAAAAACAAAAACATATTTTATGTGATAACAAGCAGTAGCTGGATGTTAAATGTATTAAATGTGTTCTGCACTGTGTGATGTGAGGTAAATGGAAATGTTACATACTCACAAATGCAGAACTAAAACCACTTTTACTGGCAAGGAAGCAAGTTCATCTGCCGACTCCGATATAAAAAATGCTGAATATTGTCTCTGATAAACAGTCAGACCAATACCACATACATTAAAGCACCCAGAATGACTTATGTTTACATTCCAATGGTTTAAGTATGCAGAAATGTTGAAAAAGGTGTTTTAGATGAACTTAACATGTGTTAATAATCTTTACACTTATTAATACAGTTATTGTAGTGTTTAAAGTTTATTCCATCCAATGCATTATCTTGAGGAGCATGTCTGTAAACAGATTTAAACAGTATCTATATATCAAGTAATATGGGTTAGTAGCTCGTTAGTAGCCAAGTTTATGTAGGTAGTCAGTGTAATTTAATACACCTATTACTGGCATCTTCTGCACAACATTTGAGTCTGAGATATAAAGGTTGGGTTGTTACTGTTTTGTTTTATACTTGATTTGTCCTGAAATGTGCTGCTGAAATTTGTTTTGGCTAGATTCTGTCTTTTCAAACAGTGATTGTTAGGGCCGACTCAAATACAACCATTGCTGCTCATTATGTTTGTATTTGTGTCATTTAGTATTCAGGCACTAAATGATACGAATACAAACTTATATAGACCAGGAGTTTCCCCTTATTATTGTAAAATCTGATTAACTGTAGTTATAAGATTATTAAGTGCATATAAACAAACTCCGTGTTAGCTGTCAACTTGTTTAGTCATGGAACTGGATCAGGCCAAGATAACGGGCTAGCTAATAAGTGTAGCTGATCACTATGAGATGATGTAAACAATGATCAATCTAGTATAAAACGTTGAGAAAATATTCTTGTTTGAAAATTATTGTATTATTGTATTATAGCATGCAACTGCGGTGCCATTTAAGGTGACACTGAAAAAAACGAAACAAGAGAAGCTGACAAATAGGAAAGCAACTTCGGTATTAAATCCACAGGTAGGATAGTGTGTTGGTCTAAATGTCGTTATCAAAAATGTTAAGATGTTTTGATAACCTAAATCAGTATTTTATCAGCACCTTTCGAGCATTGGCAGTCATGTCAACAATATCCTGATAAAGCTGATAACCATGATAATGATAATAATGGTTAAAATCTTATACTCTAAATGTTCATATGTTTAATCTCTAATGACTACCGCTTAAGAGGCATGTATAAATACATTAGAATCAAATAAAATCAAGTGATCTGAAATAGTGTTCCAGTATGTCTTTGGAAAAACACCAACAAGTATTGGAAAATGTTGATAGGAGCAGCCCTAGTAATCATGCAACCTTGGCTATTGATGTGTGTATGTTCAGATACTTTGAGACCCACAGCACACCTTTCTGTCATCACTCTAAGGGGTCAGCATTTAGGAAATGTAGTCTAGATCACTTTTACTTACAATACTTGAACAAGTTCCCTTATTCACTTACATTAAATTTAGTAGTTGGGTGAATCAAGGTCAAGTACGCTTTATCAGCTATTGACTATAGTATACTATGTTATATGACACTTAAGCATTGTGTTAGGAATAAAGTGTGAAAAGCTGAAAGTGAAATGTCACCAAAAGCAAAATATAGACCAAACACAAGCAGCATGTTGTCATTGTCTAAAAAAAAATAACATGTATCTCAATTTTTATTATCTTTACATGATACAGAAAGATACTGTCATTGCATTATCAAACAGTTAAGTATTTTCGAGAGATCTTCATCTTCACCTGATCTAGCTCCTCAGGGTTTTGCAATTGTTGAAACTGAAATCTCCAGGAAGATAGATCTCCAGGAGCTGTGTTTGCGATCATGACAATAGATCAACAGCGTAATCTTAGTTCTGTTATATTTCCACTCACGACAACAACATATTGGCAGGTTGGAAATATGCTCCAATATGGCACAGAAAATGAAAACCAAGATGAACCTAACAGATTTAGCGAAGTTCCTGTTAATGAGCCTCATGAATTGGAAATGGCATAGTCATATTAATTATGCAGGTAATTTAACTGATTAACACTGGCATTCAGTCAGTTATTGAATGCATATGGGGGAATCAGGCTTCCCAGAACTGCTGATTAAAATGTAGGGGGTGCAAAGGTTGGAACATCTTATAGTACACTTGGCCATGGTGGGATATGGATACTGCTGCAGATAGGATATGATAATGGAGCTGTAGCACAGTCACTGCGTTAAGAAACAGAAACAGTTCACTTATACATTAGAAATCTTTATATCTGGCTGTTTTTTCCCCCGAGCAAGTTTTCTCTGCTGACTAACGTCTGATCATGACTATTTGTGGGAAGTTTTTTTCTGATGGATAGTGAAGTGTCAGCATAACCATAATGATTCATTAGACTGACTTCTTTTTTGTTATGGCTGTATAAAGTGTGAGATGTTACTTTTGGAATAAGCCTGTTGAAAGTAGCGAACTGAGCACAAACTGCCCGATAAAGGAACAACATATTGCTGACATTGCATATTAATTGTTACAGTGATGTATAGCTGTGCACAACATATAGATCTAAAAATATATACCTAGATTTAAAAAAAATGCAGTCATATTAAAAGCTTTTAACTAGCGCTGGTGTAAACATCTTAAGTGAGCAAAGAAGCTCTGATTTTATTACATCATGTTATTGATTAGAGTGATACTGGATCCGCACATCCATCAGTGTCGTCATTCGTTACTGTAGCACTTAGTGCCCAATGTGATTGCTGCCATATGCAAGCATACCTCTTCTCACATATGCTTCAGGTTTTACTCTCAGCTAAAGATGTCATTATTTAATGTTTACTCCTGCAATGTAATTTCAAGTGTGTCATGTTTTTTTTCAAGTGTTTATACGGTACAGAGACAACACCATATATGAGTGGGACATTCTAGCAAAGAGTTACGATGTTTCAAAATTAAGAATGTAGTTAATCAGTGTTTTGTAAGTATTGACAAGGTCTATGCGCCCAGAAAAGCATATTTGGATTTTTATGCATTATGCATTAAGGCAAACAGGAGAATTCGTTGTTTTTATTAAAAGTATGTCATTTTTTCTCTCTCTTTTCAGGATGGCCTTCGCCAAAAGACAACCAGTCCACACGTTTGATAGTTACAATCAAGCCTGTCATTCCCAGTCTTCGCTGTTGCAACTTTGTACCCCAGTTCCTCAGTAATATGGGCAAGAAACATGCCACCATAGTTATACAGAAGTGAAGGAACGATTGAACTGCCAAAGCAGAAATAAACCTGAGGCAAATGTGACCAAACAAAAGGGATCTTCACATTACGCTTTATGGACACGTTTCAGAGAGTCAGCCTGTGTCGACTTTTGTGGCATGGCAAAATGAGTGCCTGCATACGATGATGGCTAAAAAGCAAGATTCGCGAGCGCCCACCTACAACCTAGTTGTTGTTGGTCTTTCGGGCACGGAGAAAGAAAAAGGCCAATGTGGAGTCGGCAAATCTTGCCTTTGTAATCGCTTTGTCCGCCCAAGTGCAGATGACTTTCATCTTGATCACACATCTGTGTTAAGTACCAGTGATTTTGGTGGCCGAGTTGTCAACAATGACCATTTCTTGTTCTGGGGTGAGGTGGAGCGGACTTTGGAAGACAGCACCGACTGCAGGATGCATGTTGTCGAGCAGACCGAGTTTATTGATGACCAGACATTTCAGCCACACCGTAGCACAGCGTTACAGCCTTACATCAAAAGAGCTGCGTCCACAAAACTGGCGTCTGCAGAAAAGCTCATGTATTTCTGCACGGACCAGTTGGGGCTGGAACAGGACTTTGAGCAAAAGCAAATGCCTGAAGGGAAGCTGCAGGTGGACGGCTTTCTTCTGTGTGTTGATGTGAGTCGAGGAATGAACCGCAACTTTGATGACCAAATGAAGTTTGTCACCAACCTCTATAATCACCTAGGCAAAACAAAAAAGCCCGTTGTGCTGGTGCTGACCAAGTGTGATGAAGGTGTTGAGCGATACATTAAGGACTCTCACACATTTGCTATCACTAAGAAGAACTTGCAGGTTGTTGAGACATCAGCTCGGTCTAATGTCAACGTGGACTTGGCTTTCCTTACTCTGATCCAGCTCATCGATAAGGGGAGGGGCAAGCCGAAGATAATACCTTATTTTGAAGCACTGAAGCATCAGAGTCAATTAATTGCCACTGCAAAGGACCGCTATGAATGGCTGGTGAACCACATAGTGAAGAATCACAACGAAACATGGCCCAATGTCAGCCGACGCATGCAGACAGCACAAGAATACAAAGAATATGTCTTTTTAGAAGGTACAGCTAAGGCAAAAAAGCTTTTCCAGCAGCATATCCATCGACTTAAACAGGAGCACATTGAGAGACGTCGTAAGGGCTACTTAAGTACTCTCCCCTTGGCCTTGAGTTCCTTAGTATCTGAGCTTGATGAAATTGAGCATTTAAGCTGGTCTGGGGTACAGAAGGTGCTTGAGTCCAAAAAGGACTTTGACCATTGGTTTGTTGTGCTGGAGGATGCACCCTGGGAGGACACGCCGCATCTCGACAATATGGAAGATGAACGCATTCCCTTCGATGTGCTGGACACGACCGCGGCAGAAATCATCTTTGATGCACACCTTGAGCATTTACGTAATGAGAGCAGGCGGGCTGAGATGCGACATGAGTTCAAGATGAAACTGGCATCTTCCCCTTTTGTCACACCCGGAAAGCCGTGGGAGGAGGCCCGCAGCTTCATAATGAATGAAGACTTTTACCAGTGGCTGGAGGAGCCGGAATACTTGGACATATACAACAGGCATCAGAAGGTGATTATCGACAGGGCGAAGGAGGATTTCCAGGAACTACTTCTGGAGTATTCTGAGCTTTTCTATGAACTTGAAGTGGACGCCAAGCCAAGTAAGGAAAAGATGGGAGCGATTCAGGAAGTACTTGGGGAGGAGCAGCGCTTCAAGGCCTTACAGAAATTGCAGGCAGAGAGGGATGCTTTAGTATTGAAGCACATCCATTTTGTGTATCACCCAACCAAGGATACCTGCCCTAGCTGTCCGCACTGTGTCGACAACAAGATTGAGCAAACTTTAGCGTTATGCTTCCCCACACGTTACCCTTCCTTTGGAAAGTCTCACATAAATGACAGCAAAGCAGATAGGATCAACCTTGTCATCTTGGGAAAAGATGGTTTAGCAAGAGAGCTGGCTAATGAGATTCGAGCTTTGTGTACCAACGATGACCGCTACGTGCTTGAAGGGAAACTGTATGAGCTAATACTTAGACCCATTGAGGGCAACGTGAGGCTTCCTGTCAACTCCTTCCATACAGCCACATTCACACCTCATGGGTGCTTGTGTTTGTACAATTCAAAGGAAACTTTGTCTTACGTTGTGGAAAGTATTGAGAAGTTGCGGGAGTCTACACTTGGCAGGAGGGAAAACCACATAGCACAACTTCCCCTCTCTCTCTTGTTAGTCACTAAAAGAGGTGTGGGGGCATTGAGTGACATTGGTGGAGAGACTGCCCAAACCCTAATCTCTCAGGGTCAGCAGGTAGCCATAAAACTACAGTGTAACTTTTTGGAACCTGCATCCCCTGGCTCGGGCTATGGACGTAATGTGAATGAAAGGCAGATAAACCAGGTCTTAAAGTGTCTTCTGGACTCAAGGAGGAATGCTGTATTCCGCAGCAGTTCCCCGCCCCCACCACCTCTGCCTCCAAGTATCAGGGACTTGCAACAGGACCAGAGTCCGGAGGCAGACTTGCGTATTGTCATGTGCCTAATGTGCGGAGACTCCTATGATGTAGACCAACTTTTTGCACCCTTCTTGCTGCCTCAGCATTGCAGGCCAACCTCTCCCCATTCCAGCGGTACTTCTGTCCTTCTGGAACAGACAGTCAGTGGCCATCGGCAGACAATTGAGCTGTCCCTCCTGTCATATCATGCATCTTTTACCATGCGTAAGAGTCGGCTGGTACATGGGTACGTAGCTGTTTACTCTGCTCGTCGTAAGGCCTCGTTTGAAACCTTGTGTGCCTTTCTCTGTGAGGTTTCGGACATCATTCCAGTCCAGCTGATAGCTGTAGGAGAAACCCAGGCAGAGCTTACAGACTCTGACTTTGCGCGAGAGCTGCTGACCCAGGGTGAGGATCTGGCCCGTGAAATTGAGGGTCGTTTTACCAGTGTGATCTGTGGACCAGGTGGAGTTGTTGGCGGACTACACAGAATAGATCTTCTACAGCCATTCTTCATGGAGGTCTTAGAGAAGAAGACGCTCGTTGAGGCCACTCATATGTACGATAATGCTGCAGAAGCCTGTAGCATGAATGAGAATGTGTATTCACCCCAGTGTGGTTCCCCTAGCCCTGTCACAATGCTGTTAGATTCTGAGGAGGACATGGAAGCCTCCCCGCCTTACCACGATGGCACCCTCACCTCTCACAGTGGATTTAGACTGCCTGATCTTGATTCAAGTGACACGTTTTCTGTTATCTCTGAACTTACCACCTTTGAGAACAAGCTGAACAACAAAGTCCCTCTACAGGTGAGACCCAGACCCAGTGTCACTTTTGACCTCAGAAAGCACAACTTTAATCCCTACACGGACCCAGTCAGCCATCGGCGATCCCTTACCTCCAATGTGACCTGGCCCCCTGGCGGGGATGGAATCTACGATCCTTCAGATTATGCCGAGCCAATGGATGCAGTTTCAAAGCCTCGACCCAGCCACGAAGAAAGCATCTACTCGGTGCCACATGACAGCACACAGGGTAAGATCATCACAATCCGGAATTCCAACAGGATGCATTCTAATGGAGGAGGCAACGGCTCTGACAGCGAAGGCGATGGAAGCTCGTTGGAGCGTCGACGCAAATTCTCTACAGCGGGAGTGAAGCCACGACTGTACCGGGATCGCTCCAAACGTCTAGGCAAGTTCAGTAACTTCCGCACCAGTTTTTCCATCGGTAGTGATGATGAGCTTGGTGTCCTTCCAAAGACAAAGGAGGATGAAGTGACAGCGCTGAAGGGAGAATCACTTATTGAGGAAGGGGAAGATCCTAAGAAAAGAAACATTCTGAGGAGCCTTCGTCGGCCAGGCAAAGTGAGGACCTCACAGTCTTATATCTCCGTAAAGCCTCGATGAGATCATCTAGTCTGAGCTTAGGCTTTGACGTTCAAGTGTACTAATGTCGTTCTTTATGTCTTGCTTTTTCTTACAGAAAACCAGGCCAAAGCCTCGCCACTCTATCTCTAAACCTCTGGAGAGTACTTATTTTGGGGTGCCTTTGGTTAATGTTGTGTCCCCTGACAGACCTATACCACTGTTTATCGACAAATGTATCCGCTTCATCGAGGCAACAGGTAATATTACCTTTTTAAGAGTTCATTTTTTTTATCTTGAGGTGATTGTCATCTTCCATGCAAGAGATTAGATTCACTTGAACATAGTTAAGCGTATTAAATAAGAGCCTCTGAACGTCTTGTTATTCAGATCAGTTTCAGCATCATCTTTAGTCAAATACAATTAATGTTTCTATAGTTAGCTGTTTCAGGCGAGGGAAAAACATCAGACCTGTGCAGAACAGTCGGTACAAAGGATTGGGAACTTCTATTTCAATCATTTCTCTGTTCTTAGTTTCTTTTATCATCAGTTCTTGTTAGCTAACTTAATATTCTTCAGACAAAAAGTTATATGCATGAATAGGGTATGTATGTAAACATTGATAGTTTGAAAACTACTTAATTCTGTGGTGTAAAAAGTCCACACATTTCTGGTTATTCATTTCAACATATTTACATATGTTCAGCCAACAGGCGTTTAGCTCTGTCAATCCACAGTGACGTAGTGTTTCAGTGTGAACTGCTTCCTGAGTGAGGCACAATACATGACAACCAGTCAGGCACAGTAATGACAGTCGTTTGTTTAATTGTAAGAGAATAAAGGATGAAGGCACATTGGTCACGTAAATAGGAGTCACGCCTCGTTTCGCTACATAAAACCAAAAGATTTTCAAAAGGGACCTCAGGGGCAGACGTATATAGAACATATGTAGGAACTGGA
The DNA here is from genome assembly GCA_021613375.1 of Megaleporinus macrocephalus. NCBI lineage: Eukaryota > Metazoa > Chordata > Actinopteri > Characiformes > Anostomidae > Megaleporinus > Megaleporinus macrocephalus. Next base: position 6,210,920 of record CM038726.1, read on the forward strand.
CCTGATGAAGTTTGCCACTCTCTTTCTCTTTGTTTTCTTTTGTACTGCAGTTCTCCTTTGGAATGGTATTCAGTGTGAATCATTTTGGCAAGAAATCACAATGTGTCAGCGAGTTGCTTTACAGTACTGCGTGCTATAATTCAGTCCTAAATGGTGCAGTAGCTTACTTCCTCCTTTTTCCTCGTGTCACCGACGAACAGATTGCGTACTGTCTGACACCCATACAAAAGTGCTGATCTTGCATATGGAACAACAGCACTTTTGTACTAAACTAAGAGTGTCAGAAAACGTAGCCTTCAGAGTCTTAAGTTCATATGATAGTGGACTGATTTTGTGTCGAGTGACGAATACCCTTAATTCTGAGGCAGAGACGTTTGGACATATGCTTAATCTCTCTTTCAGGTTTGACTACAGAGGGTATTTACAGAGTTAGTGGGAACAAGGCGGAGATGGAAGGCATGCAGAGACAGTTTGAGCAGGGTGAGTACAAACCCAACAGTGTCCCTTCAGATCAATACATGGGGAGTCAAGTGTCATTATAGTTGGATTTACTGTCTCTCTCTCTCTCTTTTTCTCTCTCTTTCTCTCTCCGTGTTGCGTTCTCTCGACCTATAGATCATGGTCTGGATCTGGTAGAGAAGGACTTCTCGATAAACACAGTCGCCGGAGCCCTAAAGAGCTTTTTCTCTGAGCTGCCTGAGCCACTTGTTCCATATGGTGCACAAGTAGAGCTGGTGGAGGCTTTCAGTAAGATCCTTCTTTTATTTATAGTTTGATAATAATTTATATAATACCACAAACCGAGTGTGATGCAATACAAATAATAAATCATTAAACGCATTTTCAGACCCTGAATACCTGCTTCTTAATTACCCAGACTCTATCTACATGCTACATGCTGAACCGCACCCTTCTACTGTTCATAACAGTGGAGAAAAAGATAAAAACGAATAAATAAATAAGTAAAAACAAATGAAAAGCCTTAATCTTTTTTATGTTAAGAAAAAAGGGACCTGATTTTGTTTTTGTTTCATCAACCAGCTTCCATGCATGTTGGCAGCACAGCAGTTGGTATGTTAAAGATTCATTAGTATTGATTCCAGCTGCTCTTACAGTCGAATCCAATGCAGTTAACTGCGGAGTATAAAAGCCAAGTGACCTAACCAGTTAAAGCAATTGGTCACTACTTTCTGTGAGGCAATTTTTATTATACACATTCTAGTTTTCATTCAGCGTTAGCCATGTTAATTTGTAGATTTGATATTCGTTACACTGATCGCTCTTGGGATTTGCTCTGACACGGTAGTTCAGGGTCTTAATAGGTGTCTGGAAGACCTTCTCCTGATGATTTCCTACGGATTTAAAGCCCATATCCGGAACTGCTGTAGCTAATGTTTTCCTTGTTTTAACGTGACTGATGTAGCTCATGAAAGGTTTGCTAAAGATAGCTCCTTAGTTCAATCAGGTGTATTACAGCAAGGAAAAAGCAAGACTGCAGCAGCCATGTGGCACCCCAGGGTGAAACAGCACAGTATCTGCAAAGTTAGCCTTGAGCTGACTATATTTTTTTCTAAATATGAACCTGTTGGGCAGCATTTTTTCAGGAATCCTTTTCTTTTAAAATCAGTTCTCAAGTAGCAATATGGAGATCAGATTGACTACAATTACTTTCTAAAGTCCAACGTTACAGTAGCTTGTAAGTGTGATAATGTATGTTTAGGAAAATCCCCCTACTCTGATGTAGTTTAAAGGTTGGAGGAAAAACTGCAGGTTCTTTTAGGGGCTGACAGTTGAAATGGGTTAGAAGGATACTAGCAAATGGTCCTGAACATCATAACTGTATTTTTGAGACTGTTTGTTTTTGCATGATGTCTTTGTATAAACCATATTGGCTATTGTTATGAAAGAATACTGATGGACCAAAAAAATATATTCTTGTCTTTGCACTTCTGCAGAGATCAATGATCGAGAGCAGAGGCTGCAGACCATGAAGGATGTGCTGAGAAGGTTTCCCCGTGAGAACTACGAGGTCTTCAAACACGTCATGAGCCACTTGAACAAGTAAGTGTCTTCCTGTCCCCAGCGATCACAAGTCCTTACCAGTTCCTGTTCCAAAAATAAGCTTTGATTCCTAGATCTTCATGCGACCACACCATGGCATCGCAATGCAACGGAAGTTGAACTGCATTGAGTTTAGTAGGTTAGAAGCAGTGGTCCAGATTCCATACAGGGCAAATAGTTTTTCCACTTATTGTTATTGTTCTGTGTATGTTTTGAAATGTTCTAAATCCTACAAAACCAGTCCAGGTGAACTGTTGTGAAACTAGAGATCTCTGAATGATCAGAATCGTTCTTTGTTTTCTTTCTTTCTTAGGGTCAGCCAGTGGAACAGGGTGAACCTAATGACCAGTGAGAACCTGTCCATCTGTTTCTGGCCCACACTGATGCGGCCTGACTTCACCACCATGGACGCCCTGACGGCCACGCGCACCTACCAGACAATCATTGAGTCCTTCATCCACCAGTGCGCGTTCTTCTTCTACAACCAGGCCCCTGCCGAGTCTCCCACGGGACCCTTCGGGACCCCAGGGCCGCTGGTGCCCTCTGCTCTGCCCCCGTCGCCCACCGCCGCCCCGTCGTGCGTCCCCCTGCCCCCGCACTTCAGCCCACTGCTGCAGTCTCCCCCGAACTCGCCGCCCCAAAGCCCCCACACTGTCCCACCAGAACCACAGACACTGTGAGACAGGGAACGTGTAGACGCGCGCACACACCCTTAACCGTTTACTTTGAACTTGCCTAATGCCGACGTGTTCGCGACAGTACCTATTAGTCATACCCCTCACGCATGCACACGCTGCAGTCTTTATATAGACACTTGAAAAAGCGCAGTACATATACTTAGGTCAGTGTTGCATGTGGCAGTTGGATACAGTGCTTCAACACTGTATTGTGTTAGTGAATGGTGACCGTTTTGCACACTCTTGAAACAGTAGCGTGCTGTTGATGCACACTCCGAAGCTGGGCGTACACTACATACTTAATAAACTGTTTTTGGCAAAAACGAAGAGCAAAGAAAGTTCAGTTCTAGCGTTTTCTTGTACCTCTTCTTAATCTGATACATCTATTAAACAATAATACAAAGTAGACATTGGGACTCTATTCAGCTGGTTTACCATTATGAAAGAAATAAATACAAAGAAGTAAATATAAAATTAGTTTCTGTTGGGTTAAAAATGCAGTAAAAGGAATGAAGGTTAGTAGCCCATCATGCTCCAAACATTCGGATCTTCTGGATTTAAATAAATGTGTCATCAGATATTAGTTTGAAATATTGGTCTAAGTCATTAACTAACTAATACTTGATAACACATTTATTTGAATCCCGGAGATCAGAACATTTGGACAAAGATGGGCTACTGGATTCAAATAAATAATGTGTTATTGGACATTGGTTTAAAATATTGGTCTAATGCATTCGCTTGTCTGACGCCAATATTTTTAATAAGAATTATATTCTCATGTATGATTGTGCATCCCTAAAAAGGGTTACCACAAGTTTCAGCTTTGAAAAAGTATTTGATTTTAGACACATACAAGAAGCCCAGCAAAACAATAGTATGTGGATATGTGGTTATATATCATTGAATGTCAGCAAGCCACTCCTCCGGCTACATCGCACATGCCCAGTCTCTACATGGCCCTTTTCCTTTTTCTGTCTGAGAAATGATGAGACGAAGGTCTTTATGAAGCCATGTTTACCAGATTGAATGTTCTCAATTAGGGGGCGCCAGAAAGAGGAAACCTCGCACTAGCAGGACCTCAAGCATGTGCGCATGTTTGTACTTTATATGTACGTGAAGTAAAATGAAATGTTTACTCGAGTATCAAAATAGCCATTAGAACGTTTGATAGTGACCACCGTGTTTAGAAGACCTCCAGATACTCCTGAGCAACGCTGACCTGATTGTGAAAAGGAAGTTTTAAAAACAGATCAATAGCAATGTAGTGTACGCCCAGCTTTCCATAACTTCTTCAGAGTACGCACAGCCACATGATGGCATTCACCAAAACGTTCGTAGCTCTGTGTGTACGTTCTCGCACAAACACAGGTGATCCTCCACATTTCTACTTGCATTCACTGCATCCTCCCATCTGTTTGATCCTCCCTGCGTTATGGGGCGCTGAGCAGGTGGATCAGGACGTTTTTCCTTTTTAACAAAAGCAAAACAGTGTGCAGTTTTTCCGATTCCCCTCTTTCTCCGTCTCTCCCTCACTCCTTTGCCGGTTTCCTGAAGAACTCTGGCTGCTCTTTGGTCCAGAATAGATGAAGAAGATACAGCTGGGATGTGCATTTTGAATGGCGTTCCATCCCTCCAGGCACTTAACACTCCTTTCCTGAAGATTCTGTCCGACGAAGATGAACAAACTTTGGGAGAATATCAAAAAATTAAAAAAAAGAAAAGTTTTATTTATTTATTTCGATGAATGGCATCACTGCTGCTGCACCCCCATTTGCCACTTTTGTCGGACCGTGCCGACAACCTTCCACCCGCTTTGTTTCCGACGTACCCGATCCCTTTCCTGAAAGACAGCGCGAGGATCGAAGGTTACGTCGCGTTCCTCCACACTCTTTGACTTGAAGTCTCTCGACGTGCTAAGGCGCGGCGTTTGTGAAGTTCCGCTCATCGGTTCCTGTGGACCTGTGCCCTTAAATGCAGCCAATGGGAGCGTACCCGCTTTTGTTCCGAGACCTTACCTTTTGTTCCTGGAACGCCGGGGTTTGTTTGGCTGGATCTCGTAACGTCAGACGAATCCGTTGAGGGGATGCACTTTAACGTCGGGTGAAGGAAGTGCCCCAGGGCTTTTGCTGAACTTTTGAACTTTTAAACTCTTCAAACTAGGAACCTCTTCACCAAGGGCGCACCCGAAACCCTCACAACCTTAACGTAGGATACAAATTCCAAAAACCACATCAATAGGCCTTCAACGGACGCCCCCTCTGACTGTTTAAAGAAAAGAAAAGAAAAGAAAAAAAAGAAACTGCACCATTTTCACTTACTAATCGAAAGCACTTTGATTTTCTTGATTTGACGTTTTGCCTAGACCTGTTTTGTGAAACATAACACTGAATTTCCATTTGGTTGAAGTCCGAGCCCATGTCCGGGACGATTTGGGACCTTTCACAAGGCTTTCTATGTGTCTTCGTCCTGGATTTTTCTTGTACATGCGTGTCATTGAGGCTAAGCCATGACTAATGTAGACATTAACTCATATCATGATTGTTTCAACATCAACGTACTCATATTTCAACAATGTACAGCAGTCCCGCTTCTCTGCATCTGCCATCGCGTACACCGTCTCAGCTCTCCAGAGTATCAGTGCATTTCCTGAGATCCATATGATGTATAAAAAAAAAAAGATCCAGCGACTCATTATGTGTAGATTGTAAATGACTTTACTCTTCTCTTAAAACATGAAGCCTTTCTGAAACTGAGATTTGTAATATACAGTTTGCTTGAAATGTCCCTTCCCTTTTGTTTTTCTTTTATTTTCCTTTGAAATCCAGCCAAGGTACAGTAGCTTAAGTACCAAAGTAGTGCTCAGTGGCCAGCTAGACTCAGACACTAGTTTGAATGAATATTTTGTTGATTTGACTGGGGTGATAACGCTCATCTAGGTTCAAATACTTGACACGTTGTTCGTACATGCTTTCTTTCAAACGGGAAACTCAGCCTCTTGGATGAAATATGAATGTTTTTGATCATGTGTGTTCTTTCAATAGTTCTACAGCCGGAAGAAGCAAATTCGAGAACTCGTTCGGCTGCACAGCAGGTGGTCTGCCCAGACTTCCCCCACAAATGTGTCTTTTCGTAGGGACTGCAGTTCGGACGGCGCAACGTTAGTCTAATTTTGACACAATTTTGCCATCACAATGTGACTGAGGAACCAGTCGTGTAGCGTGACATAATTAAAGAACAGCCATGTGGTATCTGCGATGCCCCCAACGAAAGGTTTTGCGAGTGAGGATTAACCCTAACCCTACCCTATACTGCGTTCCTTCAAGTTGACCAATAGAAGGGCGGCTGGCGCTCATATGTAAACATGGAAAAGAAAAAGAGGGGATGCAGCAACAACATCTGCTCAGAACAGCTAAGCACTAACCAGAGCTACTAAATAATCTCTTACTACAACCACAGTTTAACTCACATCTGTAAAAGTCAAACTGACGTTACCTCGTGTTCTCTTTGAAGGACAGACAGCTTGTCTATATTTCGTTTGCTATGATTAACAGTCCCTTGTCCCTCCTCTGAGACAACCTACGAAGGTTGCAGATTGGTCGGCATCAACCGTGTAGCATTGCCAATCTTGTGACCCAAGACGGCACGGAGTCTTATCGGAACTGGCATAAAACCGAAGTCAGCTTTTTGTCAAAATACCTACATTTGGAGTACTTTGTTCATTTCAAACACGCTTTGGTACGAGTTGTTTTAATCGAGGACTCGTAGAAGCTCCCAGACTTCAGCTGCTAATGCTAAAGATGCCAGTGTCTATGACTTTGAAAGATTGTAGCCTCCACTGCTCTAGCATAGCTGAAGTAACTTTGCCGATAATGTTTTCAGTGTTGTCCTTGCCATACCAACAAAACCGCAAAGTCCGTCTACAGCCTATTGATACATGCATAAATCTTTAGATTCAGATGAAAACTGAAGTCCCAGATGCTTGTTGTAGCTCTAGGACCCCAGTATGTGTAAGATATAGATTTATGAATACAGGATAACAGCTCATCTACCCTAGAGACTTAACTTGGTTAACATGGTCCATGAGTATGCCAACTTTTAGCCCTACTCAAGTAGGCCAACAGCTCCACAGCATATGTGACCCACCAACCCAGGATGAAGGGTTAGGGTTAAGGTTAGGTTTAGGGAGCTAAACCTGTTTTGTTGTGTGCAGGTGTTGTAAGCTGCTGACCTGTTAGCTAGTTTACGGCTTGCACACCACAGAACAGGCCAAGCTCTGGCGTACCGTCCTATTACTGTCCCTAACCCTAAAAGGTACTGACTGTGTATTAGCTGGTCAATAAGGTCAATGTTTTACTTCTATTTACTTAAGAAACCACGTCCTCCTAAAAGATTTCGGCAGTGAAAGTGTCCCGCCTTGTGGTCTGCAAAACCTGACCTCACTGCGACTGGACGTTCTTGATTGCCGTCCAGTGGCTTCTTTGAAAGAACACATTTGTGGGCAGAGCATGGGTAGGTCATTAGCTCGAAGAGTCTGAGGAAATCTAGAAGTGGTCTTGATGAGGTCAAATTTGTTTCTTTCGGGCTCCAGTGACGTTCTGGGAAAGTGCACCAGCCGAGTCGATACAGCCTGCCCCGAGTGCGTGTTTATGTTCCAGAATGTTCTAAAAGTTGCTGATGCTGATTGTTCAGTGGGCTGGTAATTAGCTGTGATTTGATTTGAAGGTAGAATCCGTCACACGCTCGCTTTTTACATCCTGTATGATTTTCAAAAAACGAAACAGGGTCTCCTCTCCGTTCACGTCATCCAACCGTGCCGTGTCGCTCTCCGTCGCCTCTCAGAAGCGGAGGGCCGTTTTAGCGTCACTGCTAATGACCTGGCCCATGATGCTTACAATCAGGATGCATACAGAGAGAAATGATACGGGGTTATTTTACAGTTTTCCCCCCCAAAGCAGGACAGAAGTAGCAGAGCTGGCGCGGTGGGACGAGGGTCTCGGGTGCTTTTGGGTAAAAACTAACTGCAGAAGGGTTTTTTGTTCCAAGCCAGGCCTATTTTTCTGATGTAGGTGGGGCTCTGTTGTCTGCTGCCCTCTTGTGTCCATAGCGTGAACTGCAGACGAGTCAGGGTTCTGTTTTCCTGTTTGTATGAGGAAAGCCACCTACCAGTACCAGGCAAAAGTTTGGTGACACTCGTGATGTGAAAAAAATGAATAACATGAACATGCGAAGGCCACAGACGGTCTTAACATTGGCACACAATCAACTATGACTGTGTTCAAACTTCTGACTTGTACAGTTTGGAACCTCGGCCTGTAAATTCATTGGGAGAACACCGCCCCCTGCTGTTAGCAGTGAGTTTTAAATGTATAAGGTCATGCTGGAAGGAGGCCGTCCTGCTTTCTGGGAGACGTGGTCTTGGGCTATGAGTGCGAGTGGTGGCTGACTGTGTGGCTGCATCACTTGAGCTCTTGCAACTTCTACAACAATCACAGTAGCGAGGCAGATTGTTCTTTTTTTTATTGAGGTAAATAGAAACGTTCCAGTGGGTGTTCATTTGTGCGTGTGAGATGTCTAATGTTTTTGCCTTTTACTCGATGGATGCTGTTTATTTTGATACCGAACAACAAAAAAAAGGTTTGTTTTGGTTTTTTTTTGGGTTTTTTTTTTTGGTCCTTTCTTTTTGTGGACGGATTTTAGAGTGGACTCAGTACCATGCATGATTGAAAACCCTTACCTGGGAGAAAGGGTCGCCACTTTTCAGTATTTTGAAAACCATGAAATTATGAATAACATGTATTTAAAGATGTAAATGGTGTGAAATGAAAAGAAGCATCAGCAGAGCTTCTCCTGGAGGAGAGACAGGAGGGCTCTATGTGAGCTGTACCATAGACAATAAATCAGTCCTGTTACATGAATTGAATACGGTGATGGTGTCTTATTGTCTCGTAGGAACCAAGTGTTACAGTATATATAACTATTTTATTTATTATCCAGATTAATCCACCTGACTGTCCCAATGACACTGGGATTGGCTCCAGACCCTGTGACCCTGACTAGCGGGACAAAGCGGATGATGGATGGATGTTCCAGACCTCAAATTTCCCTTTAAATACACAACTTCTTTCTACACCCAGTGGCCTCCTCACTACACCTCCTTGTAACTAGGGCCTTCCACTCTATCAGCTCCACTGATTATATAGGAGCTCCACTTACACACTGTAGTTCATCTGATTCTCTGTATACTTTATTACTCTGTTCTTTAATGATCAGGACCCCCACAGGACCACCACAGAGCAGCTACTATTTGGGAGGTGGATCATTATCAGCACTGCAGTGACACTGACGTGGTGGTGGCGGTGTGTTAGTGCGTGTTGTGCTGGTGTGAGTGGATCAGACACTCCCACTACTTGCTGGTCCACCTTGTAGATGTAAAGTCAGAGACAGTAGCTCATCTGCTGCTACACAGTTAGTGTTCCTCTAGTTCTTCATCAGCAGACACAGGACGCCGCCCACAGGACACTGCTGTCTGGATAGTTTTGGTTGGTGGACGATTCTCACACCAGCAGTGATACTGAGGTGTTTAAACACTCCATCAGCAGCACTGCTGTGTCTGATCCACTCACACCAGCACAACACACACTAACAAACCACCACATCAGTGTCACAGCAGTGCTGAGAATGATCCACCACTCAAATGATACTTGCTCTATGGTGGTCTTATGGGGGAGTAATAAAGTATACGGAGCATCAGATAAACTACAGTCTGTAAGTGTAGCTCCTATATGGTCAGTGGAGATGCTAGAAGGTGGGACTTGGAAGTGGCTGGTGGGTGTATGTATTCTGGTAAAACGCCTTCAGTCCACTAGATGGCGCCATTGAACGGCTCTTGCTTTTGGAAGGAGTTGAGCTGACCAGCACTGAAGATCAAATAGATCATGCAGGTATTAGTTGTTAAAATTGTTTAGCAATTTCCTCACAGCAAAGGAGACTTGGTAAGAGACGTAGGACTTGTACAAGTTTCACTGGCGTCCATTGCCTTCTGACATCTGGCTACACGAGAACAGGTACCCAGCTGTCACGGTGCCTTAAGATGTCTAGACAGAAACTGAGGACTCTTAAGACTCTCTTAAGACTCTCTTTGTCTTGAACGTGTTGAACGTGATGAACGTCTTAAGAGAATGAAGTCATCATTTCGTGTTTCTTGAAGTTGAGACTTGACTTAAGACATCACTTTGCCTTGAGCGGACCAGTGGCCCCGACCAATGTGGGTCCCTAGGCGAGATGTTGGTTGGTGCCCCTTCCATCAGCAATCAGGGGTAGAACTTCAGGTAGAAGTTTAGGTTGAACTTATCTACTTTGCTGTAGCTACATATCAAAATCAATGAAATAAATGAAAATGAAAGACTTATATCTATATATGACAGAAGGAAAAACATTTTATCGACTATTATAAGAAGGGCCAACACTGGCTAGCCAATTAGACTAGAATCCCAATAAAAACGTTTTGTGTACTAATTCTTTAATGAAGGTTATGTCCCAACACCTGACTCATCTTTCCAAAGGTCCTTAATGAATGTAGGATGGGAGTAACTGATACCCTCTCTTACTAGCTAGAAGCTATTTATTAAATTTGTGAACGCTAGCTAGTAGGTATCAGGACCCATGGAGAGAACTGACACACGCAGAAGGTGGGGGAAAATAAAGGGTCTTTAATAGGGCAAACCAGGAGAGTAATACAATAAACAAAGGCAGTAGATAAACAAAGCATAAGTCGGTAACACATTAAACGCTCAGAGCTGCAACAAATAAACAAGTGAAGACCAATGATGAAGACCAGGTGTTGCCAATACTCTGGCGACGGAGCTCGTTTGGTCGCCAACGGACACACAATGCGACTTCATCTGCTGGTGGCCTCTGGGAAAGGAGGCGCAGGACGGGACAGTAGGGATGTAACGAGACACTCTGGGATGTAAAGATTCACGATGCTGGCCTCATGATGCGATTTCCTCACACAAATTATGACCCACATAGTTTCCTTTTATTAAACATTTTATTAAACATCCTTTCATAAACAGTGATATGACTATTAAATCATTATTAAGTGAAATAAACCAAAGTTTTAATCTATCTTTCCTGTCGGCTCCACCATGTTTGTTGTAGCTTGAGAGGCTGTTCGTAGTGAGCGGTCAGTCACAAAACCAGGTGCCATCAGACAATAATGTTTGGCCCATTACACATTTTGCTTTTGCATTGGTTGTTTTTTTTTTTTTTTTGGTTGTTTTTTTTCATACTTAAAAAAATATATATTTTTTAATATTTAAGAAAATATATAGTATCATTTAGGAATTTCTTTCCATGTAGGGGCTCCTATGGATGGAAGGCAGCCCTATTATTTGTCCATACAGCCTAGGTGATGGCCTTGAGGCATAGATATGTGGAATCCTTGAGAGCCTGTTATTTATTGATATTGAGTGCTCAGTTCCAGAATGCCATGCACCTGAATGTCCTATTTTATGGGCGTACATATCAGGTAACCATTATCTACTGGACATAAGACAGAATCCAAACTATAGGTAGTGCTGCAGGGGCCTTACGCTCTCCAACAACTCCTTTACACTCAAGCATCATAGCGGTTTGTGTCCAGTCAGTCTCAGTGGCTCTAGATCCAACTGGCGCCCCCAGGATGGGCCAGTCTGGTAGGCTGATTCAAGACCAGAAAAGTTGGGACAGTCAGTGAAATGCAAATCCAATACAGAAAGCAGTAACTTGCGATGATGGGAACCTGCATCCTGAGAGTGAGAGCCAACTTTGATTGGTGGACTGGCCTATATCTATGGGTGTGTCTCAGAACCTAGTGAGTGTCTAAGTAGGCTGTCTAGGTAGGTAGCTCTGTAAGTAGCAGCGTTCTCTCCTCATCTCTCCTCATAAAACAGATTACTGAGACGCTCTAGTTAGAGAGAGACTGCATCACGTTGCATCATGGGATTGTCTTAGCGGCTGAGGAAGCATTCAATATTTCCTTAAAATCAGGTCTAAATAAGGTTCCTCAGTAGAAGCATGTTTAAGGTATGTAAGAATTGGGACAGTCTACATGTTGGGAGCGCATACTATGAAGTAAAATGCTGTCTATGTAGACCCTCACTAGGTTTTGAGACAGACCCAACATCTATCTGCTATAAAGGATTGACAGAAGAAGCTGTGGGGGTCAATTGTGGTGTAAACTCTGGCTTTGGGTGTAAGACAACCTCTTTATTTTGCTCCCTTTGTCTTATATTACAAGTTTGCAGTTTGGTAGGGGCTAAAGACCTTCATTTTTATTGAGGTTTTGCAGTAAGGGAGGCAGATTAGTTTAGCGTTGTCCTTTATTTTGTATTTTCTTTTGTTAGTTTAGTTCTGATTGAATAATATAAGTTAGTATGGGTTTGTTTTTTATATTTTGGGCATGTACTTATCCCTGATGGTTTTGCTGCATGTTTAAGAAAACACCTAGGCTTGTATTGTTCAGATTGGTCGTTTGTGTTTTGTCTAGAGACGGGGCAGGAGGGGAAACAGGTTGTCCACCTTATATTTGGACTGGCTTGTCCAGCCATAACGCCTTAATTTAAATTAAAACTGTATAACACATGAGTGCTTCATCTGCTGAGCTTTGAGATCCTAAGTTGTGATTATTATTATTTATAAAACGTTTTATTGTTTACAAAACCAAGAAATACGGCTTTAGCTCCGCCCACTGTTCGGAAATGGTGGACAACAACCTCAGAAGATGCTCTTTATTTTTGGCTGCAGTAATTGGATGTACAGTGGAGCCCCCGCACACAAACGGCCCAAAGACCCCTAAATATCCAGAAAGTGGACTAGGGTTAGGGCGTGTAAGGAAAGCAGTGAGAGGTGTTCAAGAGCCTCCCGATATGTGGAGGTAAACCAGGTAAGCGCAGTTACTCAGCCTGTTTTAGCTGATGTTAGCTAACGTTAGCTTCACTTGCTAAGTTCTGCGCTCAAGTAATGCTAAGCTAACGTAGTTGAATTAGGTAGATTTATAGGACAGCACCCCTAGCATTTGCCTATACCACCTATGGGACGGCCTTGAGGCGTATATATACTGAATTCCTGAGAGCCTGATACATTTGTAAGGCTGTCCGGAATGTAACGGTATGTAATGGTATTGAGCATTCAAGTTATGCTAAGCTAATGTAGCTGAGTTATGAAGATTTATAGAGTCGTATGAGTGCAAGTTCCACTTTAATCATATTTACTACAATAACTGTACCTCTATATCTGAGTGTAGCTGGTTGCTAGGCTGTTGACATGAATAATGTTGGTTATTTAGCTAGATACTGTTTAGGCTCAGGATGTGCTACTTTTGTCTTTAACTGCTTTTTCGTCTTTAAAGCAAATTAAGCAGTGAATTTCATTTTAAGTCACGATTATATATTTTCAGTATCTAAAACAATGTGAAATCACCAAGGGGGTCCAGAAGTGGTGATTAGCCTATAAACGCAGTTATGCTTAGAACAGTTATGCTTTAGCAGTTTAGCAGAGTTCAAATGATATCGTAGCTGCTTCTTCACACTCAAAACCTTTTGTTTTAAAAATTGTTCTTTAAGAAACCAAACATAATCTTCTATGATGTCCACAAATAATCTTTTGCTGTACCATTTTTTAGGATTTTTGCAGTGATACGTTACAAAGACACACCTGTATACATATGGTCCATATTTTCCATAATAAATTGAACATATTGGGGGTAACTACAACACAAAATGTGGCATGTGCAAAACTTATTTTACATTGTTTTATAATTTATGTTCAGTTTTTCATCATAATATGTGAATATATATTATAATATGTTATAATATGAAACACACCTCCTGTTGTTTCCTAAATGTTGAGCCATTGTGCAAAATGTACACCACCAATCAAAAGCGTGGACATACCTCACTGAATATATATGTATTTAAATAGCAAAGTTGGAGCCCAGGTATAAAAATATCTCTATAACAAACATTTATTTAGCTATAAAACCCCCAAACCTGTTTATCAGAACAAGATCTCAGCATGTACACTATCTTCTTCAGTCCTGTTAGAGAAGCAGCTCATGTGGCTCCTCATGAAGCTGCTGGTCAGAATGTTCAAAGTATGTAAACCTGCATCAGAGCAAATGAGCTCATTTCTAAAAGAGCCTCTACACATTCTTTAAACACAACCAGACGTTTAATTCTGCTCCAGGAATAATTCCATACCTCTTATTCTATAGTTCTGATCTCTTCACACATATTTACTAATATTATTACTATTAATATAGTGTTCAGAGTTTTGACCAACAGAATGCAAAGCTGTGAAAATCCTTTAAACCCTATCCACAAGATGTGTGTATGTTTAGTATGGTTGCAAATTCCCTTCAGTTGTATGTGGTTTTTTACTCTGGCACCACTAGGGGGCATTTTTAAGCCTGATGGCCAGATGAAGCCTCTTGAAGCTTAAAGCTTTCCCTCCAGATGGTTCATTACTCGAAGCTTCATGTGCACACGAACCCCCCCTGCTGGCTAAAACTTTTATTGTCATTTCAACTATTTGCGAGGGCCTCTTGCAACGTTGTCAGCATGGAAACAAGTGTATACATAAAACACCTTAATTTCATTTTCTGTGGTTAATTCATTTGTTTATTTGATCTGTGTTTGATTGTGCGGGTCTGTTAATTTAAAAAAAACCTGCCATTATGATTTCAGTCAGTAAATAAATCCAATAATACGTGAGATATTGATGTTGAAACTGTTGCAGTGGTTTGAAGAGATGGGACAGTGATTGTGGGGTGATGTTGACTTAAAAGTTTTTTAAGAAACAATAAATCACGCCAATACTCGAACCACGTCCTGAGCCACTGAGGCTTCAGACGTCATCAGTGACGTTACCCGCCCTTAACGGAGCAAGCCTCCACACACTCTTCATAAACGACTTTCTGGATTTCTCGACACAAGCTCCGAAGCATCGGTATCATTTGCCCATCACTAATGTTAGGATGTATCGCCCAGTTATAGGTGTTGTCTAAGCCCAGTGGCAACATGTTTAGTTTAATGTGACTTTAGTCTTATTAATCGGTCCATGTAACTAACAAAGCATATATATTAGATATAGCTCATATATTTATTGTACATAGCTTATCTAGCCATTATTATAGATAACCACACATACTTCTGTAACTCTGTTCATTCCTGCCGAGCTGCTGGTTATAAACAGTGCCCAAAACTGCATTCTCTGTCTCCGTGTCAACTCTCTTACCAAACTGCTATTGAGGAATCCCAGCAGAAGCTGCCCTAATTTACTAAAGAGCTATCTAACAAGTATTATAGTACAGTACATAGTATATAGTATATAGTATAGTATTGTTAAACAAGTTTAAAGTGGACAAAGCTTTGATATATTAATGAGCATGTTAGCACTAAGGCTTGTTCATAATCATTAGTTGACTTAGAATTTAGAACTACTAAACATTAGTGTTGACTGTCACTGCCATGTCCTTCCCTCACTGACCGCCACTGCCGTTCCTCTCCTCTGCTGACCATCACTGCTGTTCCTCTCTTTCATGGTTAGTGGAGGAGAGGAACAGCAGTGGTCAGTGGAGGCAAGGAACAGTAGTGATGGTCAGTTGAGGAGAGGAACAGTAGTGATAGTAAGTAGAGGAGAGGAACAGTAGTGATGGTAAGTAGAGGAGAAACAGCAGTGATGATCAGTTGAGGAGAGGAACAGCAGTGATGGTCAGTAGAGGAGACAAACAGTAGTGATGGTCAGTAGAGGAGAGGAACAGGAAGAGAAGGAAGGAGGAAGAAGAAAACACAAGGATACCTAACTTACCTTTAGAGTTTCCAGATTCCCAAATACAGATTTACATACATTATTCTAATTGATACAATAATATTAATACTTATTATCCACCATTTAAATTAATACAACCTCATTACTTTATTAATCATATTAATTATGGTATTTAATATTCATTCATTAGTATTAACATCAATAATAATATTAAACTGTAATTAATACAATGTAATATTATTATTATAATTATTATTGTTCTTCTTCTTCTTATTATTATTATTATTATTATTATTATTATTAATGAGTGTATTAATCTAATAGACATATGAATCAGTGTGAGAGTTTATGTTTTACTGTGTATGATTATTTATATTGTTCTGAATGTTACAGTGAAAATAAACATCATTCAGTCTCAGTTCTGTTTATTACAAGCTTTTATTTACTGACAGGAAGCAGTTCTAAAGTGCAGCTGTTCATTGGCTGGACATTCTAGCAGGACATCTCTCATCACCTGGACTTCACTCTTTCTTTCTAAACACAGAACACAGTCTTCTCCAGGACCTTCTCCAGAACTTCTCTTTGTCCTTCTCACCCACAGCCTTCTTTCTCTCCATCCTCTGCTCGTGGGGAGTCTGGCAGGCCTGGTTCTTCTGTGGCTTCTGCTTTAGACTCTTCAGCAGAACATTCAGTCTCTGGATCTGGACCTCAATGTGTTCTTTCTCCACATTCCAGAGCGCTCTTTCCTGCAGCATCTCCTCCTCCTTCTTCAGCAGCTGCTCTTTCAGCTGCAGATTATCTTCTTCCACCTTCTGGAGATGTACTGCAGCTTCCACTGACTTTTCAGCCCTCACTTTGTCCAGCTCCTTCAGGGCCTCCTCTCTGGCCTGCTTCATTTCTGCATCCTTCTTCTTTAGCTCCTCATTCAGCTGGAGAACAATGGTCATCCACTTCTCACTCTCCAGCTTTCTCTTTCTCTCTGTATCCTCTTTCTTCTCCTCCTCATTCATCAGAGCAGCCAGCATTTTGTTCTTCTCGTCCAGGTTGACCTGCAGCACCTCGACTTTGGTCTGGAGAGTAGCAATAATAGTTTTGCTCGCTCTCTCGCTCTCCTCTCTCTGGCTGTCCATGTGGAGCAGGAGTTTCTTAACTTCTGCACTCTTGGTCTGCTCCATCTTCTCCTGCTCCTCCTGTTCCTCGCTTCTCAGCTGTTCCATCATTTTTCTGTCCCGCTGCCTCTCCTCTTTCTCGGTCTCCAGCAGGATCAGAAGGCCTTCAACCTCTCGCAGGCGCCGATCATGCGCTGCGTCCATTCTCTTATTGTCCTCAGTGCATTCTGTGAGCTCAAACTGCAGCTTCTTCTTCTGCTGCAGGAGCTCCGTGCACCTCACCTTCACTTCAGTCCAGGCCTTCCTATATCCAGCTCTGCCGAGGAGCAGTATCTTCATGTCCAGGTGGTCCATAGCTCTTTCTAGGTCTTTCTCCATCGCTTGTTTTTATCTTACTATGTAACACGTAACGGTTTGTATCGCTCGTGAACCTCAGCTGAGAAACAAGTGTGGAAAGATTGACGGTGCGCGTCTTTATATAAACTTTCGGAGGCGTGACGTCACAATGAGAACGTTCGCCTCCGAGAGTCTGTAAACAAAACTGAGAACTTAGGAGGAGAGAGGCGCAGCGTCATTGGTACAGTCCGAGAGACGAAGAGGGGGCGTGGTCTTACGATCGCGCGCTTTAACCATAAGTTATTAATAATCATTGCTGACACTGAAACTTCAACCTGGATGAAAATGATGATTCTGATCGAAGATCAATAACAGAACCTGTTATACATTATTATTATGATTATTGTTGTTGTTTATTTTTTATTGTAATGGTCGTTATTATTATTATTATTATTATTATTATTATTATTATTATTATTATTATTAATTAGGGGGAGCCAGTCCAAGCTTCAATCCCAGCTTCAGTCCCAGGCAGGGTACACCATGGACAGGTCGCCAGTCCTTCCTCATAGCCAACACACTCTGATTTATAATAATAATAATAATAATAATAATAATAATAATAATAATAATTATTATTATTATTATTATTATTATTATTAATAATAATAATAATAATAATAATAATAATAATAATATTAATAATAATAATAATAATAACAATTTATTTAAAGGGTTGTATAATAATAAAAATAATAACAATAATAATAATAATAACAATAAATAATAATAATAATAACAATAATAATTCATTTAAATGAGTGTAATAATTATTATAATAATAATTATTATTATTATTATTTATTTAATCTATGATTCTTATTATTACTAATATTATTGTTGTTGTTGTAAAGCACGTATGTAATGTTTTTTGTTTTTTGTATTTTACATGAATCTGTGTTTGGTATTTTGTATTGTTTTGTCATTAATTTGTATATTACATATTCTGGCAAAACAGAAGGATTTACTTCAGTTATTATTTCTACTACAAGAATATTAATAATACGTATAATCCACTGTGTCAACTCATGAATTTCATTTGTAGTAATTGTGGTATGAGATTATTTATTTCTAAACATAAATATTTTATTATTGTTATTACATAATAATAATAATTTACCTAGAACATTATCAGTATTTGTATTATTTGATCAGAATTGTTATTATTAGTGTGTAAACTGTATGTGTGTTTATATATATATTTATATATACAGTGTGGATCTGATTGACTGCAGCTCTGATGGAGAGGGAGGAGTAAAACTATATGTGTATCTGTCAGTGTCGTTTCTTCTCTTGTTTCATTGTACAGATCTACACTTTTCTGTTTAGAGCTTTTCAGAATTGGGTCCTGTATGAGAGGAGGAGAGAAAGAGAATGAGAGGAGGAGAGAGAGTGAATGAGAGGAGGAGTGAAAGAGAACGAGAGGAGGAGAGAAAGAGAATGAGAGGAAGAGAGAGAGTGAATGAGAGGAGGAGAGAAAGAGAATGAGAGCAGGAGAGAGAAAGTGAATGAGAGGAAGAGAGAAAGGGAATGAGAGGAAGAGAGAAAAAGAATGAGAGGAGGAGAGAGAGAGAATGAGAGGAGGAGAGAAAGAGAATGAGAGGAAGAGAGAAAGAGAATGAGAGGAAAAGAGAAAGATAATTAGAGGAGGAGAGAAAGAGAATGAGAGGAGGAGAGAAAGAGAATGAGAGGAAAAGAGAAAGAGAATTAGAGGAGGAGAGTGAATGAGAGAAGTTCACCAGCCGCCGTTTCCTCTGCACTTCATTCAGTTTAACAGGTGTGTTTCTCTCCAACTCCTACATTTTAAAATCAGTACATAAAAAGTACTTTGTGGTGTTTAATGTGTATTAAAATGTTCTGTTTGTGTTTAAACGTATTAGAACTGGACTGTATCGTAACTATGGTAACCTTCACTGCATCCTGAACGTCTCCTCAGATCTTTCTCTCTTTCACTCTCCATTTCATAGATGAAGGTTAGTTAACTTTAAATAAGTAATCAGTACTTTCTGGTTTATTTACTGATCAGTGAAAAGTCGCAGTAACGTTATAAAGCTTAATGTTCACAAACGGTGCTGCTAGTTAGTTTGTTAGCTAGTCTGCTAAGGAGATTTAGTTCAGGTCGTTTGTGTTTGTACATATTTACACACAGCAGTTCGGTTTTAGCCCAAAGTGAGTACGAGTATTTATATTTTCACATCAGTTTTAAAAACGAGTAACATTTGTGTTAATCATTGTCGTAATGAAACACATCTTTTTAGTTTTACCTTTAAAAACACACAGCCGGGGCGGCGGGAAGCGCGCGAGAGAGAGAGAGGAGAGTAAACGGCGGGAGAATGAGCAGAAAGAGCGAGTCAGCACATTGAATAATAGCAGCTATGCTATGTGGCTACTGCGAATATGTAGTAAACTGTTCTGCTAGAACTCGTTTTTTAAACAATGTCTAATTAGAAACTTTCAAGCGAGGAAGAGGAGAGAGTCGTAGCTAACTCTGGTGACGCTGTCTAAATGTGTGTGGGTTGTTGACATATTTGGCTGAAAAAAAAGTTTTAAAAAAATCTCAAATGTACGTCATGGAAATCACTGGGTTATATTCTACCAACTCGTATATTTCCAAATATATATGTGGTCTCGTAGATTTTTTTCCTGAAATTTACTATTATTTACTAGTTTATGGTCTTAGTGACTAAAATTGTTACATGGTGTGACATGAACGTTATTGTGGGTTAAATTAAAAAGGGGTATAATGTGGTAATGTAAGTTAATTTATCCTGATTCTTTATCATTACTTTATAAAATATAGCATTTCTCATGTGCAAATATGTTACCTTTTGCATTATTTTACTTTATCAACACTCATAGGAAGATGTTTACTCATAATCTTTCAATATACTTCAAATTATTTTGGGAATACCTTGTTATAAAAGTGGTGTCACGCCATATGATCAATCACACCACACAACAATCTGTATGCAAAAATCTGTATTAGCTGCATTTAACAAACAACCAAACTTGGTTTGACAAGTGACTGAAATCATTTTCAGTTACAGCAAAATCACCAAATTGTTGAAGAACAGTGAATTCTACTGAACATTGTGAAGAATGTTAATAAGATATTAAATAATCCATTTACTGTATTCATTAGATTTTGCACATTTTATTTTAATCTGCTGAATATTAGCTACATGAATTTGAATGATCTTTAGTAAATCATTGAACATTTTTTTACATTTAACGCATGAATTAGTTTAAAAATGAGAATCAGTAAAACAATGATCTAACAGCAAGCTGATGATGCATCAAATTCAATCATATACACAAGAATTTCAGAAACACACTGCAAAAAAATAATTATATTAATAATGTATTACATGTACTTTTGCATTGAGGAATAATTGAGTCTGCATGTATGTCTGAGTAAATGAGTGAATCTGTCTTTGTGTCTTTGTGTGTGTGTGTGTGTGTGTGTGTGTGTGTGTGTGTGTGTGTGTGTGTGTGTGTGTGTTTGTGTGTGTGTGTGTGTGTGTGTGAGAGAGAGAGAGAGAGAGAGTGACTGCTCATGCAAGTGTGTGTATGTTTTATTGAGCTGAGTGTTTCAGGCATAATGTGCTTTTCAACTTGGTCTCAATATAACTGCATTTTTATTAAACATTTTATTAAACATCCTTTCATAAACAGTGATAAGACTATTAAATCATTATTAAGTGAAATAAACCAAAGTTTTAATCTATCTTTCCTGTCGGCTCCTCCTCCACCATGTTTGTTGTAGCTTGAGAGGCTGTTCGTAGTGAGCGGTCAGTTACGAAACCAGGTGCCATCAGTCAATATTGTTTGGTACATTACCCATTTTGCTTTTGCATTGGTTGTTTTTTTTGTTTTGTTTTGTTTTGTTTTGTTTTAATATTAAAAAAAAACAGTATCATTTAGGAATTTCTTTCCACGTTGGCGCTCCGATGGATGGAAGGCATCCCTATTATTTGTCCATACAGCCTAGGGGATGGCCTTGAGGCATAGATATGTGGAATTCTTGAGAGTTATTTAATGATATTGAGCGCTCAGTTCCAGAATGCCATGCACCTGAATGTCCTATTTTATGGGCATACATATCAGGTAACCATTATCTACTGGACATAAGACAGAATCCAAACTAGAGGTAGTGCTGCAGGGGCCTTACACTCACCAACACCTCCTTTACACTCAAGCATCATAGCGGTTTGTGTCCAGTCAGTCTCAGTGGCTCTAGATCCAACTGGCGCCCCCAGGATGGGCCAGTCTGGTAGGCTGATTCAAGACCAGAAAAGTTGGGACAGTCAGTGAAATGCAAATCCAATACAGAAAGCAGTGACTTGCGATGATGAGAACCTGCATCCTGAGAGTGAGAGCTAACTTTGATTGGTGGACTGGCCTATATCTATGGGTGTGTCTCAAGTGTCTAAGTAGGCTGTCTAGGTAGGTAGCTTTGTAAGTAGCAGCGTTCTCTCATCTCTCCTCATAAAACAGCCTACTGAGACGCTCTAGTAAGAGAGAGACGCAGTTGCATCATGGGATTGTCTTAGCGGCTGAGGAAGCATTCAATGCTTCCTTAAAATCAGGTCTAAATAAGGTTCCTTAGTAGAAGCATGTTTAAGGTATCTAAGAATTGGGACAGTCTACATGTCGGGAGCGCATACTATGATGTGAAATGCTTTCTATGTAGACCCTCACTAGGTTTTGAGACAGACCCAACATCTATCTGCTATAAAGGATTGACAGAAGAAGCTGTGGGGGTCAATTGTGGTGTAAACTCTGGCTTTGGGTGTAAGACAACCTCATTATTTTGCTCCCTTTATCTTATATTACAAGCTTGCAGTTTGGTAGGGGCTAAGGACCTTCATTTTTAATTAGGTTTTGCAGTAAGGGAGGCAGATTAATTCAGCGTTGTCCTTTATTTTGTATTTTCTTTTGTTAGTTTAGTTCTGATTGAATAATATGAGTTAGTATGGGTTTGTTTTTTATATTTTGGGCATGTACTTATCCCTGATGGTTTTGCTGCATGTTAAATAAAACGCCTAGGCTTGTATTGTTCAGATTAGTCGTTTGTGTTTTGTCTAGAGACGGGGCAGGAGGGGAAATGGGTTGTCCACCTTATGTTTGGACTGGCTTGTCCAGCCATAACGCCTTAATTTAAACAAAAACTTTATAACACATGTGCGCTTCATCTGCTGAGCTTCGTTGTATTTTGGAGGTATACTGCTCATCAATCTCAAACACATAACTACAGCGGAGCTTGAGATTCTAACTTGTGATTATTCAAATTTATAAAACGTTTTATTGTTTACAAAGCCAAGAAATACGGCTTAAAAGACTCTTTAGCTCCGGCCACTGTTCGGAAATGGTGGACAACAACGCCAGAAGATGCTCTTGCGGTAATGCGCAATGGCAGAAAGGTGTTGTTATTTTTGGCTGCAGTAATTGGATGTACAGTGGACCCCCGCACACAAATGGCCCAAAGACCCCTAAATATCCAGAAAGTGGACTAGGGTTAGGGCGTGTAAGGAAACCAGCGAGAGGTGTTCAAGAGCCTCTGATATGTGGAGGTAACCAGGTAAACGCAGTTACTCAGCCTGTTTTAGCTGATGTTACTTGCTAAGTTCTGCGCTCAAGTTATGCTAAGCTAACGTAGTTGAATTAGGTAGATTTATAGGACAGCACCCCTAGCATTTGCCTATACCACCGATGGGAAGGCCTTGAGGCGTATATATACTGAATTCCTGAGAGCCTGATACATTTGTAAGGCTGTCCGGAATGTAACGGTATGTAATGGTATTGAGCATTCAGGTTATGCTAAGCTAATGTAGCTGAGTTATGAAGATTTATAGAGTCGTATGAGTGCAAGTTCCACTTTAATCATATTTACTACAATAACTGTACCTCTATATCTGAGTGTAGCTGGTTGCTAGGCTGTTGACATGAATAATGTTGGTTATTTAGCTAGATACTGTTTACACTCAGGATGAGCTGCTGTTGTCTTTAACTGTTTTTTTGTCTTTAAAGCAAATTAAGTAGGGAATTTCATTTTAAATTTTTATATTTTCAGTATCTAAAACAATGTGAAATCACCAAGGGCGTCCAGAAGTGGTGCTTAGCCTTTAAATGCAGTTATGCTTAGTGCAGTTATGCTTTAGCTGTAGTGTGGTTGTGGTCAAGGCCGTTAAATCTTAGTCCAAATGATATCGTAGCTGCTTCTTCACACTCAAAACCCAGAAATTTTTTTGAAAAGTTTTGAAAATTGTTCTCTTCTATGATGTCCCCAAATAATCTTTTGCTGTACCATTTTTTAGGATTTTTGCAGTGATACGTTACAAAGACACACCACTATAGATATGGTCCATATTTTCCATAATAAATTGATCATATTGGGGGTAACTACAACACAAAATGTGGCATGTGCAAAACTTATTTTATATTGTTTTATAATTCATGTTCAGTTTTTCACCGTAATATGTTAATAACAAACACAACTCCTGTTGTTTCCTAAATGTTGAGCCATTGTGCAAAATGAACACCACCAATCAACTATCTTCTTAGGTCCTGTTAGAGAAGCAGCTCATGTGGCTCCTCATGAAGCTGCTGGTCAGAATGTTCAAAGTATGTAAACCTGCATCAGAGCAAATGAGCTCATTTCTAAAAGACCCTCTAAACATTCTTTAAACAAAGCCAGATGTTTAATTCTGCTCCATGAATAATTACATACCTCTTATTTTATAGTTCTGATCTCCTCACACTTATTCACTAATATTATTACTATTAATATAGTGTTCAGAGTTTTGACTAACAGAATGCAAAGCTGTGAAAATCATTTAAACCCTATCCACAAGATGTGTGTATGTTTAGTATGGTTGCAAATTCCCTTCCGTTGTATGTGTTTTTTACTCTGGCAACACTAGGGGGCATTTTCAGGCAAGTGTTGGACAGCTCTGGGGCGTCCTTAGCACATGGTGTGTAGCTGCAGCAGCTAGCTAGAAGCTCACTGTTTCCCTCAGTTCAGTTTGTGCGTTCGGGAAGATTTTAGTTGACCATTTTGATAAATCTGCCTCAGTTACAGTGTTGTTTAAGGCTGTCTATATGTCTAGTAGTGATGGCCAGATGAAGCCTCTTGAACTTAAAGCTTTCCCTCCAGATGGTTCATTACTCAAAGCTTCATGTGCACACGAACCCCCCCTGCTGGCTAAAACTTCGATGGCCTCTTGCAACGTCTTCAGCATTGAAACAAGTGTATATACATAAAAGCCCTTAATTTGATTTTCAGTGGTTAATTCATTTGTGGTTAATTTGATTGTGTGGGTCTGTTAATTACAAAAAATTGCCAATCTGATTTCATTCAGTATATAAATCCAATAGTACGTGAGATATGGATGTTAAAACTCTTGCAGTGGTAAGAGATGGGACAGTGATTGTGGGGTGATGTTGACTTAAAAGTTTTTTAAGAAACAATAAATCACGCCAATACTCGAACCACGTCCTGAGCCAGTGAGGCTTCAGACGTCATCAGTGACGTTACCCGCCCTTAACGGAGCAAGCCTCCACACACTCTTCATAAACGACTTTCTGGATTTCTCGACACAAGCTCCGAAGCATCGGTATCATTTGCCCATCACTAATGTGACTTTAGTCTTATTAATCGGTCCATATAACTAACAAAGCAACATTTTGAAGGATGTTTATATATTAGCCATTATTACAGATAACCATACATACTTCTGTAACTCTGTTCATTCCTGCCGAGCTGCTGGTTATAAACAGTGCCCAAAACTGCATTCTCTGTCTCCGTGTCAACTCTCTTACCAAACTGCTATTGAGGAATCCCAGCAGAAGCTGCCCTAATTTACTAAAGAGCTATCTAACAAGTATTATAGTACAGTACATAGTATATAGTATATAGTATAGTATTGTTGAACAAATTTAAAGTGGACAAAGCTTTGATATATTAATGAGCATGTTAGCACTAAGGCTTGTTCATAATCAAGTTTCAAGTTCAAGTTTCAAGTTTATTTGTCATTTGCACATCATGTCAGGACATAACATGCATTGAAATGCTTGGGGTGAGACTCAGATAAACTCTACAGCAGGGCAGCATTATAATGTAAAACAGTGCAAACACACAATAAATAGACAATATTAAAGTAAAAATAAGCTAAAAACATACATATAGTTATACTGAAATATATAAAGGACTATACAATACACAAGATATATACATAGGATATACAGGAGGGTCATCTGTGAAAAAATGTTGCATAGGCAGGTTCTAAGTAGATATATTCATTAAAGTGACTTAGTGATATTGTCCATAGCAGCGATATCAGAATAAATAATATAAAGTGTAACAATGTGCAGTGGTCGAGTGAACGGTATTGGGGTCTTTCAGCCTCACAGTTTGTTCAGGAGCCTGACAGCCTGAGGGTAGAAGCTGTTCAGTAGGCGGGTTGTTCTGGCCTGGATGCTGCGGAATCTCCTGCCTGATGGCAGTATGGTGAACAGGCCGTGTGCTGGGTGACCGCTGTCTGACCTGATCTTCTGGATTTTCCTCAGGCAGTGGGACTGGTAGATGTCCTGTAAGGCTGGTAGTTTGTTGCCTATGATGTATTCTGCTGTCCTCACCACTCCTTTTAGGGCCTTGCGGTCGCAGGCAGTGCAGCTGCCGTACCAGACAGTGATGCAGCCCGTTAGGATGCTCTCTATAGTGCATCTATAGAAGCTGGTGAGGATATCAGGAGGCAGTCCAAACTTCCTGAGCCTGCGCAGGAAGAAGAGACGCTGACGGGCACATCTCACAATCGTGTTAGTGTGGAGGGACCAGGTGAGGTCATCAGAGAGGTGAACGCCGAGGAACTTAACACTGCTGACTCTCTCCACTTCAGCCCCGTTGATGTAAAGGGGAGAGTGACCACCCTTCTGCTGCTTCCTGTAGTCCACAATCATCTCCTTCGTTTTGCTGATGTTTAGACGGAGATTGTTGTCGTGGATCCACTCTGACAGAGCGCTGACCTCGTCTCTATAGGCTGTTTCATCTCCATCTGTGATGAGGCCTAGGATGGTAGTGTCATGAGCGAATTTGAAGATGAGGTTGGAGGAGTGTTTGGCTACACATTCATTAGTGTACAGGGAATACAGGAGGGAGCTGAGTACACATCCCTGGGGGGCCCCCGTGCTCAGAGTCAGAGTGGAAGAGATGCTGTCACCCACCCTCACCACCTGCTGTCTGCTCGTCAGGAAGTCCAGTATCCAGTTGCAGAGATGAGAGTTCAAACCCAAGTCTTTGAGCTTCGGGATGAGTTTGGCTGGGATGATTGTGTTGAATGCTGAGCTGTAATCTATGAACAGCATTCTCACATACGTGTTCTTTCTGTCCAAGTGTGAGAGAGCAGTGTGTACAGTTGCAATGGCGTCGTCTGTGGATCTGTTGGAGCGGTATGCAAACTGGTGAGTGTCCATATTGGCAGGAAGCATAGAACAGATGTGAGCTTTGACCAGCCGCTCAAAGCACTTCATAGCTGTTGATGTCAGTGCAACAGGGCGGTAGTCATTCAGGCAGGTGACAGAAGGTTTCTTGGGAACTGGAACAATGATGGTTTCTTTAAAGCACGTAGGAACCACTGACAGTCTTAGGGAGAGGTTAAAGATGTCAGTGAAAACCTCAGCCAGCTGGTTGGCACATGCTTTAAGTACACGACTGTGTACACCATCAGGACCTGGTGCTTTGCGTGGGTTAACTGCCCTGAAGGATTTCACCACCTCAGACAGAGAGATGGTCAGTGTGCAGCTCTCCTGATGTATTGGGAGATTTTCGGCAGGGGAGGTGTTGTTTGCCTCAAAGCGAGCATAATGTGCATTAAGCTCATCTGCAAGTGAGGAGGGTGACCTCCTATCACGACTCATATCTCCTTTATAATCAGTGATGGTGCGCAGTCCACTCCACATACGTCTGAGATCAGAGCAGAGGAAGTTGGATTCAACTCTGTCCCTGTAGTTCCGTTTGGCTAGCCTGATGGTCCTCTGAAGGTCATATCTGGCCTTCTTGTAGCTAGCCAGATCACCAGAGTTGTAGGCAGAGGTTCGAGCTCTTAGTTTGGCACGAACCTCAGCATTGATCCAGGGTTTCTGATTGGGAAATGTTCTGACATTGATTTTTGGCACAATGTCGTCAGTGCATTTACTGATGTAACTTCTGATGGAGTCAGTGTATTCGTTGATGTCACTGCCAGCTGCATCATGAATCATTAGTTGAGTTAGAATTTAGAACTACTTACCATTAGTGTTGGCTGTCACTGCCATGTCATTTCCTCACTGACCGCCACTGCCGTTCCTCTCCTCTGCTGACCATCACTGCTGTTCCTCTCTTTCATGGTTAGTGGAGGAGAGGAACAGCAGTGAAGGTCAGTGGATGCGAGGAACAGTAGTGATGGTCAGTAGAGGAGAGGAACAGCAGTGATGGTCAATGGAGAAGAGAAAAAGCAGTGATGGTCAGTGGAGAAGAGGAACAGTAGTGATGGTCAATGGAGGAGAGGAACAGTAGTGATGGTCAGTGGAGGAGAGGAATAGTAGTGATGGTCAGTGGAGGAGAGGAATAGCAGTGATGGTCAGTGGAGGAGAGGAACAGCAATGATGGTCAGTGGAGGAGAGGAACAATAGTGATGGTCAGTGGAGGAGAGGAACAGCAATGATGGTCAGTGGAGGAGAGGAATAGCAGTGATGGACAGTGGAGCAGAGGGATAGCAGTGATGGTCAGTGGAGGAGAGAAAGAGTAGTGATTGTCAGTGAAGGAGAGGAATAGGAAGAGAAGGAAGGAGGAAGAAGAAGAGAACACTAGGATACCTAACTTACCTTTAAAGTGTCCAAGAACAGATTCCCAGATTCAGATTTACTTACATTATTCTAATTAATACAATAGTAATATTATAAATAATTATTATCCACTATTTAAATTTAAATTAATACAACCTTATTACTGTATTAATAATTAATTGTGGTATTTACTATTCAATCATTAGTATCAATATCAATAATAATATTAAACTGTAATTAATAGAATGTAATTTTTATTATTATTATTTGACAACATTGTTATTAATCGTATTATTTTAATGTCTTGATTGTGTATATGTATATTTATATATACAATAACTGTATTTTACTACTAAAATGTTAATTAGTATTAATATGAATGATATTTAACTGTAATTAATAGAATGTAATGTTTATTATTATTAGTGAGTGTATTAATCTAATAGACATATGAATCAGTGTGAGAGTTGATGTTTTACTGTGTATGATTATTTATATTGTTATGAATGTTACAGTGAAAATAAACATCATTCAGTCTCAGTTCTGTTCATTACAAGCTTTTATTTACTGACAGGAAGCAGTTCTAAAGTGCAGCTGTTCATTGGCTGGACATTCTAGCAGGACATCTCTCATCACCTGGACTTCAGTCTTTCCTTCTAAACACAGAACACAGTCTTCTCCAGGACCTTCTCCAGAACTTCTCTTTGTCCTTCTCACCCACAGCCTTCTTTTTCTCCATCCTCTGCTCGTGGGGAGTCTGGCAGGCCTGGTTCTTCTTTGGGTTCTGCTTTACACTCTCCAACAGAACATCCAGTCTCTTGATCTGGACCTCAATCTGTTCTTTCTCCACATTCCAGAGCGCTCTTTCCTGCAGCATCTCCTCCTCCTTCTTCAGCAGCTGCTCTTTCAGCTGCCGATTAGTTTCTTCCACCTTCTGGAGATGTACTGCAGCTTTCATTGAACTTTCAGCCCTCACTCTGTCCAGCTCCTTCAGGGCCTCCTCTCTGGCCTGCTTCATTTCTGCATCCTTCTTCTTCAGCTCTTCATTCAGCTGGAGAACAATAGTCATCCACTTCTCATTCTCCAGCTTTCTCTCTCTCTCTCTGTCCTCTTTCTTCTCCTCCTCATTCATCAGAGCAGCCAGCATTCTGTTCTTCTCGTCCAGGTTGACCTGCAGCACCTCGACTTTGGTCTGGAGAGTAGCAATAATAGTTTTGCTCGCTCTCTCGCTCTCCTCTCTCTGGCTGTCCATGTGGAGCAGGAGTTTCTTAACTTCTGCACTCTTGGTCTGCTCCATCTTCTCCTGCTCCTCCTGCTCCTCCCTTCTCAGCTGTTCCATCATTTCTCTGTCCCGCTGCCTCTCCTCTTTCTCGGTCTCCAGCAGGACCAGAAGGCCTTCAACCTCTCGCAGGCGCCGATCATGCGCTGCGTCCATTCTCTTACTGTCCTCAGTGCATTCTGTGAGCTCAAACTGCAGCTTGTTTGTCTGCTGCAGGAGCTCCGTGCACCTCACCTTCACTTCAGTCCAGGCCTTCGTATATCCAGCTCTGCCGAGGAGCTCTATCTTCCTGTCCAGATGATCCATAGCTCTTCCTAGATCTTCCTCCATCACTTGTTTTTCTCTCACTATGTAACACGTAACGGTTTGTATCGCTCGTGAACCTCAGCTGAGAAACAAGTGTGGAAAGATTGACGGTGCGCGTCTTTATATAAACTTTCGGAGGCGTGACGTCACAATGAGAACGTTCGCCTCCGAGAGTCTGTAAACAAAACTGAGAACTTAGGAGGAGAGAGGCGCAGCGTCATTGGTACAGTCCGAGAGACGGAGAGGGGGCGTGGTCTTACGATCGCGCGCTTTAACCAAAAATTATTAATAATCATTGCTGACACTGAAACTTCAACCTGGATGAAAATGATGATTCTGATTGAAGATCAATAACAGAACCTGTTATACATTATTATTATGATTATTATTGTTGTTTATTTGTTATTGTAAAGGTCGTTATTATTTATTTATTTGTTCTTTTATTTTATTTTATTTTATTATTATGTTTATTATGATGATGATGATTATTATTATTATTATTATTATTATTATTATTATTATTATTATTATTATTATTATTAATTAGGGGGAGCCAGTCCCAGCTTCAATCCCAGCTTCAGTCCCAGGCGGGGTACACCATGGACAGGTCGCCAGTCAATCCGCATAGCCCACACACACTCTCGCACACACTCTGATTTATAATAATAATAATAATAATAATAATAAAAAACAATAATAATTTATTTAAATGACTGTTGTATAATAATAATAATATTAATAATAATAATAATAATAATAATAATAATAATAATAATAATAATAATAATAATTTATTTAAAGTATGCTTCTTATTATTACTAATAATAATGTTGTTGTTGTACAGCAGGTATGTAGTGTTTTTTGTATTTTGAATTTTACATCAATCTGTATTTGGTATTTTGTATTGTTTTGTCATTAATTTGTATATTACATATTCTGGCAAAACAGAAGGATTTACTTCAGTTATTATTTCTACTACAAGAATATTAATAATAAGTATAATCCACAGTGTCAACTCATGAATTTCATTAGTAGTAATTGTGGTATGAGTTTATTTATTTCTAAACATAATTTTTTTATTATTGTTTTTACATAATAATAATAATAATTTACCTAGAACATTATCAGTATTTGTATTATTTGATCAGAATTGTTATTATTAATGTGTAAACTGTATGTGTGTTTATATATATATTTATATATACAGCGTGGATCTGATCTACACTTTTCTGTTCAGAGCTTTTCAGAACTGGGTCCTGTATGAGAGGAGGAGAGAATGAGAGGAGGAGAGAAAGAGAATGAGAGGAGGAGAGAGAGTGGATGAGAGGAAGAGAGAAAGAGAATGAGAGGAGGAGAGAGAGAGTGAATGAGAGGAAGTGAGAAAGAGAATGAGAGGAAGTGAGAAAGAGAATGAGAGGAAGAGAGAAAGAGAATGAGAAGAAGAGAGAGAGTGAATGAGAGGAGGAGAGAAAGAGAATGAGAGGAAGAGAGAAAGAGAATGAGAGGAAGAGAGAAAGAGAATGAGAGGAAGAGAGAAAGAGAATGAGAAGAAGAGAGAGAGTGAATGAGAGGAGGGAGAGAAAGAGAATGAGAGGAGGAGAGAAAGAGAATGAGAGGAAAAGAGAAAGAGAATTAGAGGAGGAGAGTAAATGAGAGAAGTTCACCAGTCCACCGTTTCCTTTGCAGCCTTCATTCAGTTTAACAGGTGGTGTTTCTCTCCAACTCCTACATTTTAAAATCAGTACATAAAAAGGTACTTGTTGGTGTTTAATGTGTATTAAAATGTTCTGTTTGTGTTTAAACGTATTAGAACTAGACTGTATCGTAACTATGGTAACCTTCACTGCGTCCTGAACGTCTCCTCAGCTCATTCTCTCTTTCACTCTCCATTTCTTAGATGAAGGTTAGTTAACTTTAAATAAGTAATCAGTACATTCTGGTTTATTTACTGATCAGTGAAAAGTCGCAGTAACGTTAAAAAGCATAATGTTCACAAACGGTGCTGCTAGGTTAGCTTGTTAGCTAGTCTGCTAAGGAGATTTAGGTTCAGGTCCATTTGTGTTCCGTACATATTACACACAGCAGTTCGGTTTTAGCCCAAAGTGAGTACGAGTATTTATATTTTCACATCAGTTTTAAAACGAGTAAGCATTTGTGTTAATCATTGTCGTAATGAAACACATCTTTTTAGCTTTACCTTTAAAAACACACAGCGGGGCGGCGGGAAGCGCGCGAGAGAGAGAGAGGAGAGTAAACGGCGGGGAGAATGAGCAGAAAGAGCGAGTCAGCACATTGAATAATAGCAGCTATGCTATGTGGCTACTGCGAATATGTAGTAAACTGTTCTGCTAGAACTCGTTTTTTAAACCAATGTCTAATTAGAAAGTTTCAAGCGAGGAGGAGGAGAGAGTCGTAGCTAACTTCTGGGGACGCTGTCCTACATGTGTGTGGGTTGTGACATATTTGGCTGAAAAAAAAGTTTTAAAAAAATCTCAAGATGTACGTCATGGAAATCACTGGGTTATATTCTACCACTCGTATATTTCCAAATATATATGTGGTCTCGTAGATTTTTTTTCCAGAAATTTACTATATATATAAACTAGTTTATGGTCTTAGTGACTAAAATTGTTACATGGTGTGACATGAACGTTATTGTGGGTTAAATTAAAAAGGGGTATAATGTGGCAATGTAAGTTAATTTATCCTGATTCTTTATCATTACTTTATAAAATATAGCATTTCTCATGTGCAAATATGTTACCTTTTGCATTATTTTACTTTATCAACACTCATAGGAAGATGTTTACTCATAATCTTTCAATATACTTCAAATTATTTGGGAATACCTTGTTATAAAAGTGGTGTCACGCCATATGATCAATCACACCACACAACAATCTGTATGCAAAAATCTGTATTAGCTGCATTTAACAAACAACCAAACTTGGTTTGACAAGTGACTGAAATCATTTTCAGTTACAGCAAAATCACCAAATTGTTGAAGAACAGTGAATTCTACTGAACATTGTGAAGAATGTTAATAAGATATTAAATAATCCATTTACTGTATTCATTAGATTTTGCACATTTTATTTTAATCTGCTGAATATTAGCTACATGAATTTGAATGATCTTTAGTAAATCATTGAACATTTTTTTACATTTAACGCATGAATTAATTAAAAAATGAGAATCAGTAAAACAATGATCTAACAGCAAGCTGATGATGCATCAAATTCAATCATATACACAAGAATTTCAGAAACACACTGCAAAAAAATAATCATATTAATAATTATTGCACATTACTTTTGCATTGAGGAATAATTGAGTCTGCATGTATGTCTGAGTAAATGAGTGAATCTGTCTTTGTGTCTTTGTGTGTGTGTGTGTGGTGTGTGTGTGTGTGTGTGTGTGTGTGTTTGTGTGTGTTTGTGTGTGTGTGTGTGTGTGAGAGAGAGAGAGAGAGAGAGTGACTGCTCATGCAAGTGTGTGTATGTTTTATTGAGCTGAGTGTTTCAGGCATAATGTGCTTTTCAACTTGGTCTCAATATACTGCATTTTTATTTAAACTTTTATTAAACATCCTTTCATAAACAGTGATAAGACTATTAAATCATTATAAGTGAAATAAACCAAAGTTTTAATCTATCTTTCCTGTCGGCTCCTCCTCCACCATGTTTGTTGTAGCTTGAGAGGCTGTTCGTAGTGAGCGGTCAGTCACGAAACCAGGTGCCATCAGTCATTATTGTTTGGTACATTACCCATTTTGTTTTGCATTGGTTGTTTTTTTTTGTTTTTTGTTTGTGTTTTGTTTTGTTTTAATATTAAAAAAAAACAGTATCATTTAGGAATTTCTTTCACGTTGGCGCTCCGATGGATGGAAGGCATCCCTATTATTTGTCCATACAGCCTAGGGATGGCCTTGAGGCATAGATATGTGGAATTCTTGAGAGTTATTTAATGATATTGAGCGCTCAGTTCCAGAATGCCATGCACCTGAATGTCCTATTTTATGGGCATACATATCAGGTAACCATTATCTACTGGACATAAGACAGAATCCAAACTAGAGGTAGTGCTGCAGGGGCCTTACACTCACCAACACCTCCTTTACACTCTAGCATCATAGCGGTTTGTGTCCAGTCAGTCTCAGTGGCTCTAGATCCAACTGGCGCCCCCAGGATGGGCCAGTCTGGTAGGCTGATTCAAGACCAGAAAAGTTGGGACAGTCAGTGAAAATGCAAATCCAATACAGAAAGCAGTGACTTGTGATGATGGGAACCTGCATCCTGAGAGTGAGAGCTAACTTTGATTGGTCTCACTGGCCTATATCTATGGGTGTGTCTCAAAACCTAGGAGTGTCTACAGTAGGCTGTCTAGGTAGGTAGCTTTGATAAGTAGCAGCGGTTCTCTCATCTCTCCTCATAAAACAGCCTACTGAGACGCTCTAGTAAGAGAGAGACGCAGTTGCATCCATGGGATTGTCTAGCGGCTGAGGGAAGCAAATCAATGCTTCCTTAAATCAGGTCTAAATAAGGTTCTCTTAGAAGCATGTTTAAGGGTATCTAAGAATTGGGGACAGTCTGACATGTCGGGGAGGCGCATACTATGATGTAAAATGCTTTCTATGTAGACCCTCACTAGGTTTTGAGACAGACCCAACATCTATCTGCTATAAAGGATTGACAGAAGAGGCTGTGGGGGTCAATTGTGGTGTAAACTCTGGCTTTGGGTGTAAGACAACCTCTTTATTTTGCTCCCTTTATCTTATATTACAAGCTTGCAGTTTGGTAGGGGCTAAGGACCTTCATTTTTAATTAGGTTTTGCAGTAAGGGAGGCAGATTAATTCAGCGTTGTCCTTTATTTTGTATTTTCTTTTGTTAGTTTAGTTCTGATTGAATAATATGAGTTAGTATGGGTTTGTTTTTTTATATTTTGGGCATGTACTTATCCCTGATGGTTTTGCTGCATGTTAAATAACACGCCTAGGCTTGTATTGTTCAGATTAGTCGTTTGTGTTTTGTCTAGAGACGGGGCAGGAGGGGAAATGGGTTGTCCACCTTATGTTTGGACTGGAGCTTGTCCAGCCATAACGCCTTAATTTAAACAAAAACTTTATAACACATGTGCGCTTCATCTGCTGAGCTTCGTTGTATTTTGGAGGTATACTGCTCATCAATCTCAAACACATAACTACAGCGGAGCTTGAGATTCTAACTTGTGATTATTCAAATTTATAAAACGTTTTATTGTTTACAAAGCCAAGAAATACGGCTTAAAAGACTCTTTAGCTCCGGCCACTGTTCGGAAATGGTGGACAACAACGCCAGAAGATGCTCTTGCGGTAATGCGCAATGGCAGAAAGGTGTTGTTATTTTTGGCTGCAGTAATTGGATGTACAGTGGACCCCCGCACACAAATGGCCCAAAGACCCCTAAATATCCAGAAAGTGGACTAGGGTTAGGGCGTGTAAGGAAACCAGCGAGAGGTGTTCAAGAGCCTCTGATATGTGGAGGTAACCAGGTAAACGCAGTTACTCAGCCTGTTTTAGCTGATGTTACTTGCTAAGTTCTGCGCTCAAGTTATGCTAAGCTAACGTAGTTGAATTAGGTAGATTTATAGGACAGCACCCCTAGCATTTGCCTATACCACCGATGGGAAGGCCTTGAGGCGTATATATACTGAATTCCTGAGAGCCTGATACATTTGTAAGGCTGTCCGGAATGTAACGGTATGTAATGGTATTGAGCATTCAGGTTATGCTAAGCTAATGTAGCTGAGTTATGAAGATTTATAGAGTCGTATGAGTGCAAGTTCCACTTTAATCATATTTACTACAATAACTGTACCTCTATATCTGAGTGTAGCTGGTTGCTAGGCTGTTGACATGAATAATGTTGGTTATTTAGCTAGATACTGTTTACACTCAGGATGAGCTGCTGTTGTCTTTAACTGTTCTTTTGTCTTTAAAGCAAATTAAGTAGGGAATTTCATTTTAAATTTTTATATTTTCAGTATCTAAAACAATGTGAAATCACCAAGGGCGTCCAGAAGTGGTGCTTAGCCTTTAAATGCAGTTATGCTTAGTGCAGTTATGCTTTAGCTGTAGTGTGGTTGTGGT
Source organism: Megaleporinus macrocephalus (assembly GCA_021613375.1). Classification (NCBI taxonomy): domain Eukaryota; kingdom Metazoa; phylum Chordata; class Actinopteri; order Characiformes; family Anostomidae; genus Megaleporinus; species Megaleporinus macrocephalus. The sequence goes on from CM038726.1 coordinate 6,246,510, forward strand.
CAAGGCCGTTAAATCTTAGTCCAAATGATATCGTAGCTGCTTCTTCACACTCAAAACCCAGAAATTTTTTTGAAAAGTTTTGAAAATTGTTCTCTTCTATGATGTCCCCAAATAATCTTTTGCTGTACCATTTTTTAGGATTTTTGCAGTGATACGTTACAAAGACACACCACTATAGATATGGTCCATATTTTCCATAATAAATTGATCATATTGGGGGTAACTACAACACAAAATGTGGCATGTGCAAAACTTATTTTATATTGTTTTATAATTCATGTTCAGTTTTTTCACCGTAATATGTTAATAACAAACACAACTCCTGTTGTTTCCTAAATGTTGAGCCATTGTGCAAAATGAACACCACCAATCAACTATCTTCTTAGGTCCTGTTAGAGAAGCAGCTCATGTGGCTCCTCATGAAGCTGCTGGTCAGAATGTTCAAAGTATGTAAACCTGCATCAGAGCAAATGAGCTCATTTCTAAAAGACCCTCTAAACATTCTTTAAACAAAGCCAGATGTTTAATTCTGCTCCATGAATAATTACATACCTCTTATTTTATAGTTCTGATCTCCTCACACTTATTCACTAATATTATTACTATTAATATAGTGTTCAGAGTTTTGACTAACAGAATGCAAAGCTGTGAAAATCATTTAAACCCTATCCACAAGATGTGTGTATGTTTAGTATGGTTGCAAATTCCCTTCCGTTGTATGTGTTTTTTACTCTGGCAACACTAGGGGGCATTTTCAGGCAAGTGTTGGACAGCTCTGGGGCGTCCTTAGCACATGGTGTGTAGCTGCAGCAGCTAGCTAGAAGCTCACTGTTTCCCTCAGTTCAGTTTGTGCGTTCGGGAAGATTTTAGTTGACCATTTTGATAAATCTGCCTCAGTTACAGTGTTGTTTAAGGCTGTCTATATGTCTAGTAGTGATGGCCAGATGAAGCCTCTTGAAGCTTAAAGCTTTCCCTCCAGATGGTTCATTACTCAAAGCTTCATGTGCACACGAACCCCCCCTGCTGGCTAAAACTTCGATGGCCTCTTGCAACGTCTTCAGCATTGAAACAAGTGTATATACATAAAAGCCCTTAATTTGATTTTCAGTGGTTAATTCATTTGTGGTTAATTTGATTGTGTGGGTCTGTTAATTACAAAAAATTGCCAATCTGATTTCATTCAGTATATAAATCCAATAGTACGTGAGATATGGATGTTAAAACTGTTGCAGTGGTAAGAGATGAGGACAGTGATTGTGGGGTGATGTTGACTTAAAAGTTTTTTAAGAAACAATAAATCACGCCAATACTCGAACCACGTCCTGAGCCAGTGAGGCTTCAGACGTCATCAGTGACGTTACCCGCCCTTAACGGAGCAAGCCTCCTCACACTCTTCATAAACGACTTTCTGGATTTCTCGACACAAGCTCCGAAGCATCGGTATCATTTGCCCATCACTAATGTGACTTTAGTCTTATTAATCGTCCATATAACTAACAAAGCAACATTTTGAAGGATGTTTATATATTAGCCATTATTACAGATAACCATACATACTTCTGTAACTCTGTTCATTCCTGCCGAGCTGCTGGTTATAAACAGTGCCCAAAACTGCATTCTCTGTCTCCGTGTCAACTCTCTTACCAAACTGCTATTGAGGAATCCCAGCAGAAGCTGCCCTAATTTACTAAAGAGCTATCTAACAAGTATTATAGTACAGTACATAGTATATAGTATATAGTATAGTATTGTTGAACAAATTTAAAGTGGACAAAGCTTTGATATATTAATGAGCATGTTAGCACTAAGGCTTGTTCATAATCAAGTTTCAAGTTCAAGTTTATTTGTCATTTGCACATCATGTCAGGACATAACATGCATTGAAATGCTTGGGGTGAGACTCAGATAAACTCTACAGCAGGGCAGCATTATAATGTAAAACAGTGCAAACACACAATAAATAGACAATATTAAAGTAAAAATAAGCTAAAAACATACATATAGTTATACTGAAATATATAAAGGACTATACAATACACAAGATATATACATAGGATATACAGGAGGGTCATCTGTGAAAAAATGTTGCATAGGCAGGTTCTAAGTAGATATATTCATTAAAGTGACTTAGTGATATTGTCCATAGCAGCGATATCAGAATAAATAATATAAAGTGTAACAATGTGCAGTGGTCGAGTGAACGGTATTGGGGTCTTTCAGCCTCACAGTTTGTTCAGGAGCCTGACAGCCTGAGGGTAGAAGCTGTTCAGTAGGCGGGTTGTTCTGGCCTGGATGCTGCGGAATCTCCTGCCTGATGGCAGTATGGTGAACAGGCCGTGTGCTGGGTGACCGCTGTCTGACCTGATCTTCTGGATTTTCCTCAGGCAGTGGGACTGGTAGATGTCCTGTAAGGCTGGTAGTTTTTTCCTCAGGCAGTGGGACTGGTAGATGTCCTGTAAGGCTGGTAGTTTGTTGCCTATGATGTATTCTGCTGTCCTCACCACTCCTTTTAGGGCCTTGCGGTCGCAGGCAGTGCAGCTGCCGTACCAGACAGTGATGCAGCCCGTTAGGATGCTCTCTATAGTGCATCTATAGAAGCTGGTGAGGATATCAGGAGGCAGTCCAAACTTCCTGAGCCTGCGCAGGAAGAAGAGACGCTGACGGGCACATCTCACAATCGTGTTAGTGTGGAGGGACCAGGTGAGGTCATCAGAGAGGTGAACGCCGAGGAACTTAACACTGCTGACTCTCTCCACTTCAGCCCGTTGATGTAAAGGGGAGAGTGACCACCCTTCTGCTGCTTCCTGTAGTCCACAATCATCTCCTTCGTTTTGCTGATGTTTAGACGGAGATTGTTGTCGTGGATCCACTCTGACAGAGCGCTGACCTCGTCTCTATAGGCTGTTTCATCTCCATCTGTGATGAGGCCTAGGATGGTAGTGTCATGAGCGAATTTGAAGATGAGGTTGGAGGAGTGTTTGGCTACACATTCATTAGTGTACAGGGAATACAGGAGGGAGCTGAGTACACATCCCTGGGGGGCCCCCGTGCTCAGAGTCAGAGTGGAAGAGATGCTGTCACCCACCCTCACCACCTGCTGTCTGCTCGTCAGGAAGTCCAGTATCCAGTTGCAGAGATGAGAGTTCAAACCCAAGTCTTTGAGCTTCGGGATGAGTTTGGCTGGGATGATTGTGTTGAATGCTGAGCTGTAATCTATGAACAGCATTCTCACATACGTGTTCTTTCTGTCCAAGTGTGAGAGAGCAGTGTGTACAGTTGCAATGGCGTCGTCTGTGGATCTGTTGGAGCGGTATGCAAACTGGTGAGTGTCCATATTGGCAGGAAGCATAGAACAGATGTGAGCTTTGACCAGCCGCTCAAAGCACTTCATAGCTGTTGATGTCAGTGCAACAGGGCGGTAGTCATTCAGGCAGGTGACAGAAGGTTTCTTGGGAACTGGAACAATGATGGTTTCTTTAAAGCACGTAGGAACCACTGACAGTCTTAGGGAGAGGTTAAAGATGTCAGTGAAAACCTCAGCCAGCTGGTTGGCACATGCTTTAAGTACACGACTGTGTACACCATCAGGACCTGGTGCTTTGCGTGGGTTAACTGCCCTGAAGGATTTCACCACCTCAGACAGAGAGATGGTCAGTGTGCAGCTCTCCTGATGTATTGGGAGATTTTCGGCAGGGGAGGTGTTGTTTGCCTCAAAGCGAGCATAATGTGCATTAAGCTCATCTGCAAGTGAGGAGGGTGACCTCCTATCACGACTCATATCTCCTTTATAATCAGTGATGGTGCGCAGTCCACTCCACATACGTCTGAGATCAGAGCAGAGGAAGTTGGATTCAACTCTGTCCCTGTAGTTCCGTTTGGCTAGCCTGATGGTCCTCTGAAGGTCATATCTGGCCTTCTTGTAGCTAGCCAGATCACCAGAGTTGTAGGCAGAGGTTCGAGCTCTTAGTTTGGCACGAACCTCAGCATTGATCCAGGGTTTCTGATTGGGAAATGTTCTGACATTGATTTTTGGCACAATGTCGTCAGTGCATTTACTGATGTAACTTCTGATGGAGTCAGTGTATTCGTTGATGTCACTGCCCAGCTGCATCATGATTCATTAGTTGAGTTAGAATTTAGAACTACTTACATTAGTGTTGGCTGCACTGCCATGTCCTTTCCTCACTGACCGCCACTGCCGTTCCTCTCCCGTCTGCTGACCATCACTGCTGTTCCTCTCTTTCATGGTTAGTGGAGGAGAGGCACAGCAGTGACGGTCGTGGATGCGAGGACAAGTAGTGATGGTCAGTAGAGGAGAGGAACCGCAGTGATGGTCAATGGAGAAGAGAAAAAGCAGTGCTGGTCAGTGGAGAAGAGGACCAGTAGTGATGGTCAATGGAGGAGATGAAAAGTAGTGATGGTCAGTGGAGGAGAGGAATAGTAGTGATGGTCAGTGGAGGAGGAGGATAGCAGTGATGGTCAGTGGAGGAGAGGAACAGCAATGATGGTCAGTGGAGGAGAGGAACAATAGTGATGGTCAGTGGAGGAGAGGAACAGCAATGATGGTCAGTGGAGGAGAGGAATAGCCGTGATGGACCGTGGAGCAGAGGGATAGCAGTGATGGTCCGTGGAGGAGGAGAAAGAGTAGTGATTGTCAGTGAAGGAGAGGAATAGGAAGAGAAGGAAGAGAGGAAGAAGAAGAGAACACTAGGATACCATAACTTACCTTTAAGTGTACCAAGAACAGATTCCCAGATTCAGATTTACTTACTTATTCTAATTAATACAATAGTAATATTATAAATAATTATTATCACAATTTAAATTTAAATTAATCAACCTTATTACTGTATTAATAATTAATTGTGGTATTTACTATTCAATCATTAGTATCCAATACTCAATAATAATATTAAACTGTAATTAATAGATGTAATTTTTATTATTATTATTTGACAACATTGTTATTAATCGTATTATTTTAATGTCTTGATTGTGTATAATGTATATTTATTATACAATAACTGTATTTTACTACTAAAATGTTAATTAGTATTAATATGAATGATAATTTAACTGTAATTAATAGAATGTAATGTTTATTATTATTAGTGAGTGTATTAATCTAATAGACAATAAGAATCCAGTGTGAGAGTTGATGTTTTTACTGTGTATGATTATTTTAATTGTTATGAAGTGTACCGTGAAAAATAAACATCATTCAGTCCTCGTTCTGTTCATTACAAGCTTTTATTTACTGACAGGAAGCAGTTCTAAGTGCAGCTGTTCATTGGCTGGACATTCTAGCAGGACATCTCTCATCACCTGGACTTCAGTTCCTTTCCTTCTAACAACAGAACACAGTCTTCTCCAGGACCTTCTCCAGAACTTCTCTTTGTCCTTCACACCCACAGCCTTCTTTTTCTCCATCCTCTGCTCGTGGGGAGTCTGGCAGGCCTGGTTCTTCTTTGGGTTCTGCTTTACACTCTCCAACAGAACATCCAGTCTCTTGATCTGGACCTCATCTGTTCTTTCTCACATTCCAGAGCGCTCTTTCCTGCAGCATCTCCTCCTCCTTCTTCAGCAGCTGCTCTTTCAGCTGCCGATTAGTTTTCTTCCCACCTTCTGGAGCATGTACTGCCAGCTTTCATTGAACTTTCAGCCACACTCTGTCCAGCTCCTTCAGGGCCTCCTCTCTGGCCTGCCTTCATTTCCCTGCATCCTTCTTCTCTCAGCTCTTCATTCAGCTGGGAGAACAATAGTCCATCCCACTTCTCATTCTCCAGCTTTCTCTCCTCTCCTCTCTGTCCTCTTTCTTTCCCTCCTCATCATGCAGAGCAGCCCATTCTGTTCTTCTCGTCCAGGTTGACCTGCAGAACCTCGACTTTGGTCTGGAGGAGTAGCAATAATAGTTTTGCTCGCTCTTCGCCTCCTCCTCTCTCTGCTGTCCATGGTGGAGCAGGAGTTTCTTAACTTCTGCACTCTTGGTCTGCTCCCATCTTCTCTGCTCCTCCTGCTCCTCCCTTCTCAGCTGTTCCATCATTTCTCTGTCCCGCTGCCTCTCCTCTTTCTCGGTCTCCAGCAGGACCAGAAGGCCTTCAACCTCTCGCAGGCGCCGATCATGCGCTGCGTCCATTCTCTTACTGTCCTCAGTGCATTCTGTGAGCTCAAACTGCAGCTTGTTTGTCTGCTGCAGGAGCTCCGTGCACCTCACCTTCACTTCAGTCCAGGCCTTCGTATATCCAGCTCTGCCGAGGAGCTCTATCTTCCTGTCCAGATGATCCATAGCTCTTCCTAGATCTTCCTCCATCACTTGTTTTTCTCTCACTATGTAACACGTAACGGTTTGTATCGCTCGTGAACCTCAGCTGAGAAACAAGTGTGGAAAGATTGACGGTGCGCGTCTTTATATAAACTTTCGGAGGCGTGACGTCACAATGAGAACGTTCGCCTCCGAGAGTCTGTAAACAAAACTGAGAACTTAGGAGGAGAGAGGCGCAGCGTCATTGGTACAGTCCGAGAGACGGAGAGGGGGCGTGGTCTTACGATCCGCCGCGCTTTAACCAAAATTATTAATCATACATAGCTGACACTGAAACTTCAACCTGGATGAAAATGATGATTCTGATTGAAGATCAATAACAGAGACCTGTTATACATTATTAATTATGATTATTATTGTTGTTTATTTGTTATTGTAAAGGTCGTTATTATTTATTTATTTGTTTCTTTTATTTCTATTTTATTATATTATTATGTTTTATTATGATGATGATGATTATTATTATTGTTATAATTATTGTTATTATTATTATTATTATTATTATTATTAATTAGGGGGAGCCAGTCCCCAGCTTCAATCCCAGCTTCAGTCCCAGGCGGGGTACTCCATGGACAGGTCGCCAGTCAATCCGCATAGCCCACACACACTCTCGCACACACTCTGATTTATAATAATAATAATAATAATAATAATAAAAAACAATAATAATTTATTTAAATGACTGTTGTATAATAATAATAATATTAATAATAATAATAATAATATAATAATAATAATAATAATAATAATAATAATAATTTATTTAAAGTATGCTTCTTATTATTACTAATAATAATGTTGTTGTTGTACAGCAGGTATGTAGTGTTTTTTGTATTTTGAATTTTACATCAATCTGTATTTGGTATTTTGTATTGTTTTGTCATTAATTTGTATATTACATATTCTGGCAAAACAGAAGGATTTACTTCAGTTATTATTTCTACTACAAGAATATTAATAATAAGTATAATCCACAGTGTCAACTCATGAATTTCATTAGTAGTAATTGTGGTATGAGTTTATTTATTTCTAAACATAATTTTTTTATTATTGTTTTTACATAATAATAATAATAATTTACCTAGAACATTATCAGTATTTGTATTATTTGATCAGAATTGTTATTATTAATGTGTAAACTGTATGTGTGTTTATATATATATTTATATATACAGCGTGGATCTGATCTACACTTTTCTGTTCAGAGCTTTTCAGAACTGGGTCCTGTATGAGAGGAGGAGAGAATGAGAGGAGGAGAAAGAGAATGAGAGGAGGAGAGAGAGTGGATGAGAGGAAGAGAGAAAGAGAATGAGAGGAGGAGAGAGAGAGTGAATGAGAGGAAGTGAGAAAGAGAATGAGAGGAAGTGAGAAAGAGAATGAGAGGAAGAGAGAAAGAGAATGAGAAGAAGAGAGAGAGTGAATGAGGAGGAGAGAAAGAGAATGAGAGGAAGAGAGAAAGAGAATGAGAGGAAGAGAGAAAGAGAATGAGAGGAAGAGAGAAAGAGAATGAGAAGAAGAGAGAGAGTGAATGAGAGGAGGAGAGAAAGAGAATGAGAGGAGGAGAGAAAGAGAATGAGAGGAAAAGAGAAAGAGAATTAGAGGAGGAGAGTAAATGAGAGAAGTTCACCAGTCACCGTTTCCTTTGCACTTCATTCAGTTTAACAGGTGTGTTTCTCTCCAACTCCTACATTTTAAAATCAGTACATAAAAAGTACTTTGTGGTGTTTAATGTGTATTAAAATGTTCTGTTTGTGTTTAAACGTATTAGAACTAGACTGTATCGTAACTATGGTAACCTTCACTGCGTCCTGAACGTCTCCTCAGCTCATTCTCTCTTTCACTCTCCATTTCATAGATGAAGGTTAGTTAACTTTAAATAAGTAATCAGTACATTCTGGTTTATTTACTGATCAGTGAAAAGTCGCAGTAACGTTATAAAGCTTAATGTTCACAAACGGTGCTGCTAGTTAGCTTGTTAGCTAGTCTGCTAAGGAGATTTAGTTCAGGTCATTTGTGTTCGTACATATTTACACACAGCAGTTCGGTTTTAGCCCAAAGTGAGTACGAGTATTTATATTTTCACATCAGTTTTAAAAACGAGTAACATTTGTGTTAATCATTGTCGTAATGAAACACATCTTTTTAGCTTTACCTTTAAAAACACACAGCCGGGGCGGCGGGAAGCGCGCGAGAGAGAGAGAGGAGAGTAAACGGCGGGAGAATGAGCAGAAAGAGCGAGTCAGCACATTGAATAATAGCAGCTATGCTATGTGGCTACTGCGAATATGTAGTAAACTGTTCTGCTAGAACTCGTTTTTTAAACAATGTCTAATTAGAAAGTTTCAAGCGAGGAGGAGGAGAGAGTCGTAGCTAACTCTGGTGACGCTGTCTAAATGTGTGTGGGTTGTTGACATATTTGGCTGAAAAAAAAGTTTTAAAAAAATCTCAAATGTACGTCATGGAAATCACTGGGTTATATTCTACCAACTCGTATATTTCCAAATATATATGTGGTCTCGTAGATTTTTTTCCTGAAATTTACTATTATTTACTAGTTTATGGTCTTAGTGACTAAAATTGTTACATGGTGTGACATGAACGTTATTGTGGGTTAAATTAAAAAGGGGTATAATGTGGCAATGTAAGTTAATTTATCCTGATTCTTTATCATTACTTTATAAAATATAGCATTTCTCATGTGCAAATATGTTACCTTTTGCATTATTTTACTTTATCAACACTCATAGGAAGATGTTTACTCATAATCTTTCAATATACTTCAAATTATTTTGGGAATACCTTGTTATAAAAGTGGTGTCACGCCATATGATCAATCACACCACACAACAATCTGTATGCAAAAATCTGTATTAGCTGCATTTAACAAACAACCAAACTTGGTTTGACAAGTGACTGAAATCATTTTCAGTTACAGCAAAATCACCAAATTGTTGAAGAACAGTGAATTCTACTGAACATTGTGAAGAATGTTAATAAGATATTAAATAATCCATTTACTGTATTCATTAGATTTTGCACATTTTATTTTAATCTGCTGAATATTAGCTACATGAATTTGAATGATCTTTAGTAAATCATTGAACATTTTTTTACATTTAACGCATGAATTAATTAAAAAATGAGAATCAGTAAAACAATGATCTAACAGCAAGCTGATGATGCATCAAATTCAATCATATACACAAGAATTTCAGAAACACACTGCAAAAAAATAATTATATTAATAATGTATTACATGTACTTTTGCATTGAGGAATAATTGAGTCTGCATGTATGTCTGAGTAAATGAGTGAATCTGTCTTTGTGTCTTTGTGTGTGTGTGTGTGTGTGTGTGTGTGTGTGTGTGTGTGTGTGTGTGTGTTTGTGTGTGTGTTTGTGTGTGTGTGTGTGTGTGAGAGAGAGAGAGAGAGAGAGAGTGACTGCTCATGCAAGTGTGTGTATGTTTTATTGAGCTGAGTGTTTCAGGCATAATGTGCTTTTCAACTTGGTCTCAATATAACTGCATTTTTATTAAACATTTTATTAAACATCCTTTCATAAACAGTGATAAGACTATTAAATCATTATTAAGTGAAATAAACCAAAGTTTTAATCTATCTTTCCTGTCGGCTCCTCCTCCACCATGTTTGTTGTAGCTTGAGAGGCTGTTCGTAGTGAGCGGTCAGTCACGAAACCAGGTGCCATCAGTCAATATTGTTTGGTACATTACCCATTTTGCTTTTGCATTGGTTGTTTTTTTTTTGTTTTGTTTTGTTTTGTTTTGTTTTAATATTAAAAAAAAACAGTATCATTTAGGAATTTCTTTCCACGTTGGCGCTCCGATGGATGGAAGGCATCCCTATTATTTGTCCATACAGCCTAGGGATGGCCTTGAGGCATAGATATGTGGAATTCTTGAGAGTTATTTAATGATATTGAGCGCTCAGTTCCAGAATGCCATGCACCTGAATGTCCTATTTTATGGGCATACATATCAGGTAACCATTATCTACTGGACATAAGACAGAATCCAAACTAGAGGTAGTGCTGCAGGGGCCTTACACTCACCAACACCTCCTTTACACTCAAGCATCATAGCGGTTTGTGTCCAGTCAGTCTCAGTGGCTCTAGATCCAACTGGCGCCCCCAGGATGGGCCAGTCTGGTAGGCTGATTCAAGACCAGAAAAGTTGGGACAGTCAGTGAAATGCAAATCCAATACAGAAAGCAGTGACTTGTGATGATGGGAACCTGCATCCTGAGAGTGAGAGCTAACTTTGATTGGTTCACTGGCCTATATCTATGGGTGTGTCTCAAAACCTAGTGAGTGTCTAAGTAGGCTGTCTAGGTAGGTAGCTTTGTAAGTAGCAGCGTTCTCTCATCTCTCCTCATAAAACAGCCTACTGAGACGCTCTAGTAAGAGAGAGACGCAGTTGCATCATGGGATTGTCTTAGCGGCTGAGGAAGCATTCAATGCTTCCTTAAAATCAGGTCTAAATAAGGTTCCTTAGTAGAAGCATGTTTAAGGTATCTAAGAATTGGGACAGTCTACATGTCGGGAGCGCATACTATGATGTAAAATGCTTTCTATGTAGACCCTCACTAGGTTTTGAGACAGACCCAACATCTATCTGCTATAAAGGATTGACAGAAGAGCTGTGGGGGTCAATTGTGGTGTAAACTCTGGCTTTGGGTGTAAGACAACCTTTATTTTGCTCCCTTTATCTTATATTACAAGCTTGCAGTTTGGTAGGGGCTAAGGACCTTCATTTTTAATTAGGTTTTGCAGTAAGGGAGGCAGATTAATTCAGCGTTGTCCTTTATTTTGTATTTTCTTTTGTTAGTTTAGTTCTGATTGAATAATATGAGTTAGTATGGGTTTGTTTTTTATATTTTGGGCATGTACTTATCCCTGATGGTTTTGCTGCATGTTAAATAAAACGCCTAGGCTTGTATTGTTCAGATTAGTCGTTTGTGTTTTGTCTAGACGGGGCAGGAGGGGAAATGGGTTGTCCACCTTATGTTTGGACTGGCTTGTCCAGCCATAACGCCTTAATTTAAACAAAAACTTTATAACACATGTGCGCTTCATCTGCTGAGCTTCGTTGTATTTTGGAGGTATACTGCTCATCAATCTCAAACACATAACTACAGCGGAGCTTGAGATTCTAACTTGTGATTATTTAAAATTTATAAAACGTTTTATTGTTTACAAAGCCAAGAAATACGGCTTAAAAGACTCTTTAGCTCCGGCCACTGTTCGGAAATGGTGGACAACAACGCCAGAAGATGCTCTTGCGGTAATGCGCAATGGCAGAAAGGTGTTGTTATTTTTGGCTGCAGTAATTGGATGTACAGTGGACCCCCGCACACAAATGGCCCAAAGACCCCTAAATATCCAGAAAGTGGACTAGGGGGTTAGGGCGTGTAAGGAAACCAGCGAGAGGTGTTCAAGAGCCTCTGATATGTGGAGGTAACCAGGTAAACGCAGTTACTCAGCCTGTTTTAGCTGATGTTACTTGCTAAGTTCTGCGCTCAAGTTATGCTAAGCTAACGTAGTTGAATTAGGTAGATTTATAGGACAGCACCCCTAGCATTTGCCTATACCACCGATGGGAAGGCCTTGAGGCGTATATATACTGAATTCCTGAGAGCCTGATACATTTGTAAGGCTGTCCGGAATGTAACGGTATGTAATGGTATTGAGCATTCAGGTTATGCTAAGCTAATGTAGCTGAGTTATGAAGATTTATAGAGTCGTATGAGTGCAAGTTCCACTTTAATCATATTTACTACAATAACTGTACCTCTATATCTGAGTGTAGCTGGTTGCTAGGCTGTTGACATGAATAATGTTGGTTATTTAGCTAGATACTGTTTACACTCAGGATGAGCTGCTGTTGTCTTTAACTGTTTTTTGTCTTTAAAGCAAATTAAGTAGGGAATTTCATTTTAAATTTTTATATTTTCAGTATCTAAAACAATGTGAAATCACCAAGGGCGTCCAGAAGTGGTGCTTAGCCTTTAAATGCAGTTATGCTTAGTGCAGTTATGCTTTAGCTGTAGTGTGGTTGTGGTCAAGGCCGTTAAATCTTAGTCCAAATGATATCGTAGCTGCTTCTTCACACTCAAAACCCAGAAATTTTTTTGAAAAGTTTTGAAAATTGTTCTCTTCTATGATGTCCCCAAATAATCTTTTGCTGTACCATTTTTTAGGATTTTTGCAGTGATACGTTACAAAGACACACCACTATAGATATGGTCCATATTTTCCATAATAAATTGATCATATTGGGGGTAACTACAACACAAAATGTGGCATGTGCAAAACTTATTTTATATTGTTTTATAATTCATGTTCAGTTTTTCACCGTAATATGTTAATAACAAACACAACTCCTGTTGTTTCCTAAATGTTGAGCCATTGTGCAAAATGAACACCACCAATCAACTATCTTCTTAGGTCCTGTTAGAGAAGCAGCTCATGTGGCTCCTCATGAAGCTGCTGGTCAGAATGTTCAAAGTATGTAAACCTGCATCAGAGCAAATGAGCTCATTTCTAAAAGACCCTCTAAACATTCTTTAAACAAAGCCAGATGTTTAATTCTGCTCCATGAATAATTACATACCTCTTATTTTATAGTTCTGATCTCCTCACACTTATTCACTAATATTATTACTATTAATATAGTGTTCAGAGTTTTGACTAACAGAATGCAAAGCTGTGAAAATCATTTAAACCCTATCCACAAGATGTGTGTATGTTTAGTATGGTTGCAAATTCCCTTCCGTTGTATGTGTTTTTTACTCTGGCAACACTAGGGGGCATTTTCAGGCAAGTGTTGGACAGCTCTGGGGCGTCCTTAGCACATGGTGTGTAGCTGCAGCAGCTAGCTAGAAGCTCACTGTTTCCCTCAGTTCAGTTTGTGCGTTCGGGAAGATTTTAGTTGACCATTTTGATAAATCTGCCTCAGTTACAGTGTTGTTTAAGGCTGTCTATATGTCTAGTAGTGATGGCCAGATGAAGCCTCTTGAACTTAAAGCTTTCCCTCCAGATGGTTCATTACTCAAAGCTTCATGTGCACACGAACCCCCCCTGCTGGCTAAAACTTCGATGGCCTCTTGCAACGTCTTCAGCATTGAAACAAGTGTATATACATAAAAGCCCTTAATTTGATTTTCAGTGGTTAATTCATTTGTGGTTAATTTGATTGTGTGGGTCTGTTAATTACAAAAAATTGCCAATCTGATTTCATTCAGTATATAAATCCAATAGTACGTGAGATATGGATGTTAAAACTCTTGCAGTGGTAAGAGATGGGACAGTGATTGTGGGGTGATGTTGACTTAAAAGTTTTTTAAGAAACAATAAATCACGCCAATACTCGAACCACGTCCTGAGCCAGTGAGGCTTCAGACGTCATCAGTGACGTTACCCGCCCTTAACGGAGCAAGCCTCCACACACTCTTCATAAACGACTTTCTGGATTTCTCGACACAAGCTCCGAAGCATCGGTATCATTTGCCCATCACTAATGTGACTTTAGTCTTATTAATCGGTCCATATAACTAACAAAGCAACATTTTGAAGGATGTTTATATATTAGCCATTATTACAGATAACCATACATACTTCTGTAACTCTGTTCATTCCTGCCGAGCTGCTGGTTATAAACAGTGCCCAAAACTGCATTCTCTGTCTCCGTGTCAACTCTCTTACCAAACTGCTATTGAGGAATCCCAGCAGAAGCTGCCCTAATTTACTAAAGAGCTATCTAACAAGTATTATAGTACAGTACATAGTATATAGTATATAGTATAGTATTGTTGAACAAATTTAAAGTGGACAAAGCTTTGATATATTAATGAGCATGTTAGCACTAAGGCTTGTTCATAATCAAGTTTCAAGTTCAAGTTTATTTGTCATTTGCACATCATGTCAGGACATAACATGCATTGAAATGCTTGGGGTGAGACTCAGATAAACTCTACAGCAGGGCAGCATTATAATGTAAAACAGTGCAAACACACAATAAATAGACAATATTAAAGTAAAAATAAGCTAAAAACATACATATAGTTATACTGAAATATATAAAGGACTATACAATACACAAGATATATACATAGGATATACAGGAGGGTCATCTGTGAAAAAATGTTGCATAGGCAGGTTCTAAGTAGATATATTCATTAAAGTGACTTAGTGATATTGTCCATAGCAGCGATATCAGAATAAATAATATAAAGTGTAACAATGTGCAGTGGTCGAGTGAACGGTATTGGGGTCTTTCAGCCTCACAGTTTGTTCAGGAGCCTGACAGCCTGAGGGTAGAAGCTGTTCAGTAGGCGGGTTGTTCTGGCCTGGATGCTGCGGAATCTCCTGCCTGATGGCAGTATGGTGAACAGGCCGTGTGCTGGGTGACCGCTGTCTGACCTGATCTTCTGGATTTTCCTCAGGCAGTGGGACTGGTAGATGTCCTGTAAGGCTGGTAGTTTTTTCCTCAGGCAGTGGGACTGGTAGATGTCCTGTAAGGCTGGTAGTTTGTTGCCTATGATGTATTCTGCTGTCCTCACCACTCCTTTTAGGGCCTTGCGGTCGCAGGCAGTGCAGCTGCCGTACCAGACAGTGATGCAGCCCGTTAGGATGCTCTCTATAGTGCATCTATAGAAGCTGGTGAGGATATCAGGAGGCAGTCCAAACTTCCTGAGCCTGCGCAGGAAGAAGAGACGCTGACGGGCACATCTCACAATCGTGTTAGTGTGGAGGGACCAGGTGAGGTCATCAGAGAGGTGAACGCCGAGGAACTTAACACTGCTGACTCTCTACACTTCAGTTGATGTAAAGGGGAGAGTGACCACCCTTCTGCTGCTTCCTGTAGTCCACAATCATCTCCTTCGTTTTGCTGATGTTTAGACGGAGATTGTTGTCGTGGATCCACTCTGACAGAGCGCTGACCTCGTCTCTATAGGCTGTTTCATCTCCATCTGTGATGAGGCCTAGGATGGTAGTGTCATGAGCGAATTTGAAGATGAGGTTGGAGGAGTGTTTGGCTACACATTCATTAGTGTACAGGGAATACAGGAGGGAGCTGAGTACACATCCCTGGGGGGCCCCCGTGCTCAGAGTCAGAGTGGAAGAGATGCTGTCACCCACCCTCACCACCTGCTGTCTGCTCGTCAGGAAGTCCAGTATCCAGTTGCAGAGATGAGAGTTCAAACCCAAGTCTTTGAGCTTCGGGATGAGTTTGGCTGGGATGATTGTGTTGAATGCTGAGCTGTAATCTATGAACAGCATTCTCACATACGTGTTCTTTCTGTCCAAGTGTGAGAGAGCAGTGTGTACAGTTGCAATGGCGTCGTCTGTGGATCTGTTGGAGCGGTATGCAAACTGGTGAGTGTCCATATTGGCAGGAAGCATAGAACAGATGTGAGCTTTGACCAGCCGCTCAAAGCACTTCATAGCTGTTGATGTCAGTGCAACAGGGCGGTAGTCATTCAGGCAGGTGACAGAAGGTTTCTTGGGAACTGGAACAATGATGGTTTCTTTAAAGCACGTAGGAACCACTGACAGTCTTAGGGAGAGGTTAAAGATGTCAGTGAAAACCTCAGCCAGCTGGTTGGCACATGCTTTAAGTACACGACTGTGTACACCATCAGGACCTGGTGCTTTGCGTGGGTTAACTGCCCTGAAGGATTTCACCACCTCAGACAGAGAGATGGTCAGTGTGCAGCTCTCCTGATGTATTGGGAGATTTTCGGCAGGGGAGGTGTTGTTTGCCTCAAAGCGAGCATAATGTGCATTAAGCTCATCTGCAAGTGAGGAGGGTGACCTCCTATCACGACTCATATCTCCTTTATAATCAGTGATGGTGCGCAGTCCACTCCACATACGTCTGAGATCAGAGCAGAGGAAGTTGGATTCAACTCTGTCCCTGTAGTTCCGTTTGGCTAGCCTGATGGTCCTCTGAAGGTCATATCTGGCCTTCTTGTAGCTAGCCAGATCACCAGAGTTGTAGGCAGAGGTTCGAGCTCTTAGTTTGGCACGAACCTCAGCATTGATCCAGGGTTTCTGATTGGGAAATGTTCTGACATTGATTTTTGGCACAATGTCGTCAGTGCATTTACTGATGTAACTTCTGATGGAGTCAGTGTATTCGTTGATGTCACTGCCAGCTGCATCATGAATCATTAGTTGAGTTAGAATTTAGAACTACTTACCATTAGTGTTGGCTGTCACTGCCATGTCATTTCCTCACTGACCGCCACTGCCGTTCCTCTCCTCTGCTGACCATCACTGCTGTTCCTCTCTTTCATGGTTAGTGGAGGAGAGGAACAGCAGTGAAGGTCAGTGGATGCGAGGAACAGTAGTGATGGTCAGTAGAGGAGAGGAACAGCAGTGATGGTCAATGGAGAAGAGAAAAAGCAGTGATGGTCAGTGGAGAAGAGGAACAGTAGTGATGGTCAATGGAGGAGAGGAACAGTAGTGATGGTCAGTGGAGGAGAGGAATAGTAGTGATGGTCAGTGGAGGAGAGGAATAGCAGTGATGGTCAGTGGAGGAGAGGAACAGCAATGATGGTCAGTGGAGGAGAGGAACAATAGTGATGGTCAGTGGAGGAGAGGAACAGCAATGATGGTCAGTGGAGGAGAGGAATAGCAGTGATGGACAGTGGAGCAGAGGGATAGCAGTGATGGTCAGTGGAGGAGAGAAAGAGTAGTGATTGTCAGTGAAGGAGAGGAATAGGAAGAGAAGGAAGGAGGAAGAAGAAGAGAACACTAGGATACCTAACTTACCTTTAAAGTGTCCAAGAACAGATTCCCAGATTCAGATTTACTTACATTATTCTAATTAATACAATAGTAATATTATAAATAATTATTATCCACTATTTAAATTTAAATTAATACAACCTTATTACTGTATTAATAATTAATTGTGGTATTTACTATTCAATCATTAGTATCAATATCAATAATAATATTAAACTGTAATTAATAGAATGTAATTTTTATTATTATTATTTGACAACATTGTTATTAATCGTATTATTTTAATGTCTTGATTGTGTATATGTATATTTATATATACAATAACTGTATTTTACTACTAAAATGTTAATTAGTATTAATATGAATGATATTTAACTGTAATTAATAGAATGTAATGTTTATTATTATTAGTGAGTGTATTAATCTAATAGACATATGAATCAGTGTGAGAGTTGATGTTTTACTGTGTATGAATTTATATTGTTATGAATGTTACAGTGAAAATAAACATCATTCAGTCTCAGTTCTGTTCATTACAAGCTTTTATTTACTGACAGGAAGCAGTTCTAAAGTGCAGCTGTTCATTGGCTGGACATTCTAGCAGGACATCTCTCATCACCTGGACTTCAGTCTTTCCTTCTAAACACAGAACACAGTCTTCTCCAGGACCTTCTCCAGAACTTCTCTTTGTCCTTCTCACCCACAGCCTTCTTTTTCTCCATCCTCTGCTCGTGGGGAGTCTGGCAGGCCTGGTTCTTCTTTGGGTTCTGCTTTACACTCTCCAACAGAACATCCAGTCTCTTGATCTGGACCTCAATCTGTTCTTTCTCCACATTCCAGAGCGCTCTTTCCTGCAGCATCTCCTCCTCCTTCTTCAGCAGCTGCTCTTTCAGCTGCCGATTAGTTTCTTCCACCTTCTGGAGATGTACTGCAGCTTTCATTGAACTTTCAGCCCTCACTCTGTCCAGCTCCTTCAGGGCCTCCTCTCTGGCCTGCTTCATTTCTGCATCCTTCTTCTTCAGCTCTTCATTCAGCTGGAGAACAATAGTCATCCACTTCTCATTCTCCAGCTTTCTCTCTCTCTCTCTGTCCTCTTTCTTCTCCTCCTCATTCATCAGAGCAGCCAGCATTCTGTTCTTCTCGTCCAGGTTGACCTGCAGCACCTCGACTTTGGTCTGGAGAGTAGCAATAATAGTTTTGCTCGCTCTCTCGCTCTCCTCTCTCTGGCTGTCCATGTGGAGCAGGAGTTTCTTAACTTCTGCACTCTTGGTCTGCTCCATCTTCTCCTGCTCCTCCTGCTCCTCCCTTCTCAGCTGTTCCATCATTTCTCTGTCCCGCTGCCTCTCCTCTTTCTCGGTCTCCAGCAGGACCAGAAGGCCTTCAACCTCTCGCAGGCGCCGATCATGCGCTGCGTCCATTCTCTTACTGTCCTCAGTGCATTCTGTGAGCTCAAACTGCAGCTTGTTTGTCTGCTGCAGGAGCTCCGTGCACCTCACCTTCACTTCAGTCCAGGCCTTCGTATATCCAGCTCTGCCGAGGAGCTCTATCTTCCTGTCCAGATGATCCATAGCTCTTCCTAGATCTTCCTCCATCACTTGTTTTTCTCTCACTATGTAACACGTAACGGTTTGTATCGCTCGTGAACCTCAGCTGAGAAACAAGTGTGGAAAGATTGACGGTGCGCGTCTTTATATAAACTTTCGGAGGCGTGACGTCACAATGAGAACGTTCGCCTCCGAGAGTCTGTAAACAAAACTGAGAACTTAGGAGGAGAGAGGCGCAGCGTCATTGGTACAGTCCGAGAGACGGAGAGGGGGCGTGGTCTTACGATCGCGCGCTTTAACCAAAAATTATTAATAATCATTGCTGACACTGAAACTTCAACCTGGATGAAAATGATGATTCTGATTGAAGATCAATAACAGAACCTGTTATACATTATTATTATGATTATTATTGTTGTTTATTTGTTATTGTAAAGGTCGTTATTATTTATTTATTTGTTCTTTTATTTTATTTTATTTTATTATTATGTTTATTTATGATGATGATTATTATTATTATTATTATTATTATTATTATTATTATTATTATATTATTATTATTAATTAGGGGGAGCCAGTCCCAGCTTCAATCCCAGCTTCAGTCCCAGGCGGGGTACACCATGGACAGGTCGCCAGTCAATCCGCATAGCCCACACACACTCTCGCACACACTCTGATTTATAATAATAATAATAATAATAATAATAAAAAACAATAATAATTTATTTAAATGACTGTTGTATAATAATAATAATATTAATATTAATAATAATAATAATAATAATAATAATAATAATAATAATAATAATTTATTTAAAGTATGCTTCTTATTATTACTAATAATAATGTTGTTGTTGTACAGCAGGTATGTAGTGTTTTTTGTATTTTGAATTTTACATCAATCTGTATTTGGTATTTTGTATTGTTTTGTCATTAATTTGTATATTACATATTCTGGCAAAACAGAAGGATTTACTTCAGTTATTATTTCTACTACAAGAATATTAATAATAAGTATAATCCACAGTGTCAACTCATGAATTTCATTAGTAGTAATTGTGGTATGAGTTTATTTATTTCTAAACATAATTTTTTTATTATTGTTTTTACATAATAATAATAATAATTTACCTAGAACATTATCAGTATTTGTATTATTTGATCAGAATTGTTATTATTAATGTGTAAACTGTATGTGTGTTTATATATATATATTTATATATACAGCGTGGATCTGATCTACACTTTTCTGTTCAGAGCTTTTCAGAACTGGGTCCTGTATGAGAGGAGGAGAGAATGAGAGGAGGAGAGAAAGAGAATGAGAGGAGGAGAGAGAGTGGATGAGAGGAAGAGAGAAAGAGAATGAGAGGAGGAGAGGAGAGTGAATGAGAGGAAGTGAGAAAGAGAATGAGAGAAGTGAGAGAGATGAGAGAAGAAAGAGGGAGAGATGAGGAAGAGAGAAAGAGAATGAGAAGAGAGAGAGAGTGAATGAGAGGAGGAGAGAAAGAGAATGAGAGGAAGAGAGAAAGAGAATGAGGAAGAGAGAAAGAGAATGAGAGGAAGAGAGAAAGAGAATGAGAAGAAGAGAGAGAGTGAATGAGAGGAGGAGAGAAAGAGAATGAGAGGAGGAGAGAAAGAGAATGAGAGGAAAAGAGAAAGAGAATTAGAGGAGGAGAGTAAATGAGAGAAGTTCACCAGTCACCGTTTCCTTGCACTTCATTCAGTTTAACAGGTGTGTTTCTCTCCAACTCCTACATTTTAAAATCAGTACATAAAAAGTACTTTGTGGTGTTTAATGTGTATTAAAATGTTCTGTTTGTGTTTAAACGTATTAGAACTGGACTATAACGTAACTATGGTAACCTTCACTGCGTCCTGAACGTCTCCTCAGCTCATTCTCTCTTTCACTCTCCATTTCATAGATGAAGGTTAGTTAACTTTAAATAAGTAATCAGTACATTCTGGTTTATTTACTGATCAGTGAAAAGTCGCAGTAACGTTATAAAGCTTAATGTTCACAAACGGTGCTGCTAGTTAGCTTGTTAGCTAGTCTGCTAAGGAGATTTAGTTCAGGTCATTTGTGTTCGTACATATTTACACACAGCAGTTCGGTTTTAGCCCAAAGTGAGTACGAGTTTTATATTTTCACATCAGTTTTAAAAACGAGTAACATTTGTGTTAATCATTGTCGTAATGAAACACATCTTTTTAGCTTTACCTTTAAAAACACACAGCCGGGGCGGCGGGAAGCGCGCGAGAGAGAGAGAGGAGAGTAAACGGCGGGAGAATGAGCAGAAAGAGCGAGTCAGCACATTGAATAATAGCAGCTATGCTATGTGGCTACTGCTAATATGTAGTAAACTGTTCTGCTGGAACTCGTTTTTTAAACAATGTCTAATTAGAAACTTTCAAGCGAGGAGGAGGAGAGAGTCGTAGCTAACTCTGGTGACGCTGTCTAAATGTGTGTGGGTTGTTGACATATTTGGCTGAAAAAAAGTTTTTAAAAAATCTCAAATGTACGTCATGGAAATCACTGGCTTATATTCTACCAACTCGTATATTTCCAAATATATATGTGGTCTTGTAGATTTACTGAAATTTACGTTTATTTACTAGTTTATGGTCTTAGTGACTGAAATTGTTATATGGTGTGACATGAACGTTATTGTGGGTTAAATTAAAAAGGGGTATAATGTGATCATGTAAGTTAATTTATCCTGATTCTTTATCATTACTTTATAAAATATAGCATTTCTCATGTGCAAATATGTTATCTTTTGCATTATTTTACTTTATCAACACTCATAGGAAGATGTTTACTCATAATCTTTCAATATACTTCAAATTAATTTGGGAATACCTTGTTATAAAAGTGGTGTCACGCCATATGATCAATCACACCACACAACAATCTGTATGCAAAAATCTGTATTAGCTGCATTTAACAAACAACCAAACTTGGTTTGACAAGTGACTGAAATCATTTTCAGTTACAGCAAAATCACCAAATTGTTGAAGAACAGTGAATTCTACTGAACATTGTGAAGAATGTTAATAAGACATTAAATAATCCATTTACTGTATTCATTAGATTTTGCACATTTTATTTTAATCTGCTGAATATTAGCTACATGAATTTGAATGATCTTTAGTAAATCATTGAACATTTTTTTACATTTAATGCATAAATTAATTAAAAAATGAGAATCAGTAAAACAATGATCTAACAGCAAGCTGATGATGTATCAAATTCAATCATATACACAAGAATTTCAGAAACACACTGCAAAAAATAATCATATTAATAATTTATTGCATTTACTTTTGCATTGAGGAGTAATTGAGTCTGCATGTATGTCTGAGTAAATGAGTGAATCTGCATGAGTGTGTGTCTTTGTGTGTGTGTGTGTGAGTGTGTGTGAGAGAGAGAGAGTGACTGTGTATGTTTTATTGAGCTGAGTGTTTCAGGTATAATGTGCTTTTCAACTTGGTCTCAATATAACTGCACATTGTACAACTGGTATAGACTATTTGATGCAGCACCTGAATCACTATCATTAAGTTAAATGTTTCCATGTACTTGCACATCTTTTCTCAGGACCTTCTTTCTCTTTACAGAATCTGCATTTAATCTCTCCTTGTATTTCCTTGTTCTTTCTGTACTCGCCATCTCTCGTCGTCTACAGAAACCTGTCTCAAACTAAATAAATAGAGGGAAACATTTGAGTGACACAATGCTGTAGTTTAACATGGATTCAGTTTGACAATGGGATAGTAGGGAAGTAGAGATTCACTAAATTGAGTTGGTGTATAGATAATAAATTTGAAATGAACTATTTACTGTCAAAATGTGTTAATATTCAATAAACCTAACTATTAGCTATACAATGTGTATGTAAGAGCATTGCTTATGTATTTAAATACAGTTCATATCATATAGTGTGACAAGAAAACCTGCCACACCTTATGATGTTGTGTCACACCATATGAGGTTTCATGTACTTAGCATGACATTAAAGAGTGTGTCTTTATGCTAACATCATAAAACCATGCTAACTACAAAATAACAGTATAGTTTTAAAGGTAATATTGACTGAAAAGTAATTTTGTTTGAGCATTTTTGTGTAAAATGCGTTACACCAAAAGGGAACTGAAGCAGGAGTGCTGGATATACTTGATTTTCTTGAAAAAATGAAGACCAATAACTCTCCTTGTAACTTTCAGTGTCCTTCTGAGGGGTGGACCCCCACTTCCCAAAGGTCTCCAAACAATTGCCCGTTAAAAAAAAGGAAATTACACCATATGATATCCATTTTTGGGACAAAATGTTTTAGTTAAGGATGGCTTCAAAATATTATGCCTGAACTTTTAGCCAAGCAGACTCACAAGTAGACATCTGGGTTATTAATATATGATTGAGTAAACAGAAAATGAATTCATGTTCTATTTTTTATTCAAAATCTAACTTTGTGAAATGTGCTTGGGACAGTCACGCCACATGAGCGTTTTCTGGTTTGACTGAAAATTGTGAAAAAATGGAATGTTAATCCCATGAATGCTCTATAAGTTCATATAAAACATCAGTTTCTGAACAATATCACTACCGTTTCTGACATATTCTTCTACATATATTTGACACATTTGACCAAAAAAAGTGCATGTCATGTCAACTACCCGTGTACAGGTTGTTAGAGAAGGACTTAGTGGTCGCTGGGAGAGATTAAACCTCACTGAGATACAGTTGGAAGTAATGGAGATGTATTTGGGACTTGCATTCTGATCCTTTCAACAGCAATGACGAGTCTAGCTCACGTTCTCGTTTTCTTTAAGTTGTGCGTTAGCGATGGGAAGTTGATTCTCAAAGAGTCGATTCTTAGAATCCAGCATGTCTTTTGAATCGACTCTTGGCAAATGACTCTAAGTGTCGAAAAGCTGGGAGTCGATTCTTCGATTCTGATCACTCTGATCATTCTGACGGTTGAGAATGTAAACAGAGTGTGAGTTTGAGTACTGAGAGTTTAAATACCAGCTTTAAACAAAACCAGCTGTGCTGATCAGCCACTGTAGCACAAACTCTGATCGTAGGACCAGTTTCTATACGACGTACAGTGCAGGCTGTCTAGGTAGGTAGCTGTGTAAGTAGCAGCGTTCTCTCCTCATCTCTCCTCATAAAACAGATTACTGAGACGCTCTAGTTAGAGAGAGACTGCATCACGTTGCATCATGGGATTGTCTTAGCGGCTGAGGACGCATTCAATGCTTCCTTAAAATCAGGTCTAAATAAGGTTCCTCAGTAGAAGCATGTTTAAGGCATCTAAGAATTGGGACAGTCTACATGTCGGGAGCGCATACTATGATGTAAAATGCTTTCTATGTAGACCCTCACTAGGTTTTGAGACAGACCCAACATCTATCTGCTATAAAGGATTGACAGAAGAGGCTGTGGGGGTCAATTGTGGTGTAAACTCTGGCTTTGGGTGTAAGACAACCTCTTTATTTTGCTCCCTTTATCTTATATTACAAGTTTGCAGCGTGGTAGGGGCTAAGGACCTTCATTTTTAATTAGGTTTTGTAGTAAGGGAGGCAGATTAGTTTAGCGTTGTCCTTTATGTTGTATTTTCTTTTGTTAGTTTAGTTGTGATTGAATAATATGAGTTAGTGTGGGTTTGTTTTTTATATTTTGGGCATGTACTTACCCCTGATGGTTTTGCTGTATGTTAAATAAAACACCTAGGCTTGTATTTTTCAGATTGGTCGTTTGTGTTTTGTCTAGAGACGGGGCAGGAGGGGAAACGGGTTGTCCACCTTATGTTTGGACTGGCTTGTCATGCCATAACGCCTCAATTTAAACGAAAACTTTATAAAACGAGTGCTGCATCTGCTGAGCTTCGTTGTATTTTGGAGGTATACTGCTCATCAATGTCAAACACATAACTACAGCGGAGTTTGAGATTCTAACTTGTGATTATTAAAATTTATAAAACGTTTTATTGTTTACAAAGCCAAGAAATACGGCTTAAAAGACTGTTTAGCTCCGGCCACTGTTCGGAAATGGTGCACAACAACGCCAGAAGATGCTTTTACGGTAATGCGCAATGGCAGAAAGGTTTTTTTGGCTGCAGTAATTGGTTGTACAGTGGCCCCCCGCACACAAACGGCCCAAAGACCCCTAAATATCCAGAAAGTGGACTAGGGTTAGGGCTTGTAAGGAAAGCAGTGAGAGGCGTTCAAGAGCCTCCGTGTACGTGGAGGTAAACCAGGTAAGCTCAGTTACTGAGCCTGCTTTAGCTGATGTTAGCTAACGTTAGCTTCACTTGCTAAGTTCTGCGCTCAAGTTATATATACGTATGTATACGTATATATACTGAATTCCTGAGAGCCTGATACATTTGTAAGGCTGTCCGGAATGTAACGGTATGTAATGGTATTGAGCATTCAAGTTATGCTAAGCTAATGTAGCTGAGTTATTAAGATTTATAGAGTCGTATGAGTGCAAGTTCCACTTTGATCATATTCTACTACAATAACTGTACCTCTATATCTGAGTGTAGCTTGTTGCTAGGCTGTTGACATGAATGATGTTGGTTATTTAGCTAGATACTGTTTAGGCTCAGGATGTGCTACTTTTGTCTTTAACTGCTTTTTCGTCTTTAAAGCAAATTAAGCAGTGAATTTCATTTTAAGTCAGGTTTATATATTTTCAGTATCTAAAACAATGTGATCACCAAGGGGTCCAGAAGTGGCGATTAGCCTATAAATGCAGTTATGCTTAGTACAGTTATGCTTTAGCAGTTTAGCAGAGTTCAAATGATATCGTAGCTGCTTTTTCACACTCAAAACCTTTTGTTTTGAAAATTGTTCTTTAAGAAACCAAACATAATCTTCTATGACGTCCCTAAATAATCTTTTGCTGTACCTTTTTATTTTAGGATTTTTGCAGTGATATGTTACAAAGACAAACCACTATACATATAGTCCATATTTTCCACAATAAATTGAAAATACTGGGGGTAACTACAACACAAAATGTGGCATGTGCAAAACTTATTTTATATTGTTTTATATTTCATGTTCAGTTTTTCACCGTAATATGTTAATAACAAACACAACTCCTGTTGTTTCCTAAATGTTGAGCCATTGTGCAAAATGTACACCACCAATCAAAAGCGTGGACATACCTTACTGAATATATATGTATTGAAATAGCAAAGTTGGAGCCCAGGTACAAAAATATCCCTATAACAAAAATTTATTTAGCTATAAAACCCGCAAACCTGTTTACCAGAACAAGATCTCAGCATGTACACTATCTTCTTCAGTCCTGTTAGAGAAGCAGCTCATGTGGCTCCTCATGAAGCTGCTGGTCAGAATGTTCAAAGTATGTAAACCTGCATCAGAGCAAATGAGCTCATTTCTAAAAGACCCTCTAAACATTCTTTAAACACAGCCAGATGTTTAATTCTGCTCCATGAATAATTACATACCTCTTATTTTATAGTTCTGATCTCCTCACACATATTCACTAATATTATTACTATTAATATAGTGTTCAGAGTTTTGACTAACAGAATGCAAAGCTGTGAAAATCATTTAAACCCTATCCACAAGATGTGTGTATGTTTAGTATGGTTGCAAATTCCCTTCCGTTGTATGTGTTTTTTACTCTGGCAACACTAGGGGGCATTTTCAGGCAAGTGTTGGACAGCTCTGGGGCGTCCTTAGCACATGGTGTGTAGCTGCAGCAGCTAGCTAGAAGCTCACTGTTTCCCTCAGTTCAGTTTGTGCGTTCGCGAAGAGGTTAGTTGACCATTTTGATAAATCTGCCTCAGTTACAGTGTTGTTTAAGGCTGTCTATATGTCTAGTAGTGATGGCCAGATGAAGCCTCTTGAAGCTTAAAGCTTTCCCTCCAGATGGTTCATTACTCAAAGCTTCATGTGCACACGAACCCCCCCTGCTGGCTAAAACTTCGATGGCCTCTTGCAACGTTGTCAGCATGGAAACAAGTGTATATACATAAAAGCCCTTAATTTCATTTTCAGTGGTTAATTCATTTGTGGTTAATTTGATTGTGTGGGTCTGTTAATTACAAAAAACTGCCAATCTGATTTCATTCAGTATATAAATCCAATAGTACGTGAGATATGGATGTTAAAACTGTTGCAGTGGTAAGAGATGGGACAGTGATTGTGGGGTGATGTTGACTCAAAAATTTTTTAAGAAACAATAAATCACGCCAATACTCGAACCACGTCCTGAGCCAGTGAGGCTTCAGACGTCATCAGTGACGTTACCCGCCCTTAACGGAGCAAGCCTCCACACACTCTTCATAAACGACTTTCTGGATTTCTCGACACAAGCTCCGGAGCATCGGTATAATTTGCACATCACTAATGTCTGGATGTATCGCCCAGTTGTAGGTGTTGTCTAAGCCCAGTGGCAACATGTTTAGTTTAATGTGACTTTAGTCTTATTAATCGGTCCATGTAACTAACAAAGCATATATATTAGATATAGCTCATATATTTATTGTACATAGCTTATCTAGCCATTATTACAGATAACCACACATACTTCTGTAACTCTGTTCATTCCTGCCTGTGTCTGTGTCAACTCTCTTACCGAACTGCTATTGAGGAATCCCGGCAGAAGCTGCACTAATTTACTAAAGAGCTATCTAACAAGTATTATAGTACATAGTACATAGTATATAGTATAGTATTGTTGAACAAATTTAAAGTGGACAAAGCTTTGATATACTAATGAGCATGTTAGCACTAAGGCTTGTTCATAATCATCAGTTGAGTTAGAATTTAGAACTACTTACCATTAGTGTTGACCGTCACTGCATGTCCTTCCCTCACTGACCGCCACTGCCGTTCCTCTCCTCTGCTGACCATCACTGCTGTTCCTCTCCTCTGCTGACCATCACTGCTGTTCCTCTCTTTCATGGTTAGTGGAGGAGAGGAACAGCAGTGAAGAACAGTGGAGGCGAGGAACAGTAGTGATGGTCAGTGGAGGAGAGGAACAGCAGTGATGGTCAAAGGAGAAGAGGAACAGCAGTGATGGTCAGTGGAGGAGAGGAACAGCAGTGATGGTCAGTGGAGGAGAGGAACAGTAGTGATGGTCAGTGGAGGAGAGGAACAGCAGTGATGGTCAAAGGAGAAGAGGAATAGCAGTGATGGTCAGTGGAGGAGAGGAACAGCAGTGATGGTCAGTGGAGGAGAGGAACAGTAGTGATGGTCAGTGGAGGAGAGGAACAGCAGTGATGGTCAAAGAGAAGAGGAACAGCAGTGATGGTCAGTGGAGGAGAGGAACAGCAGTGATGGACAGTGGAGGAGAGGAACAGTAGTGATGGTCAGTGGAGGAGAGGAACAGCAGTGATGGTCAGTGGAGGAGAGGAACAGTAGTGATGGTCAGTGGAGGAGAGGAACAGCAGTGATGGTCAGTGGAGGAGAGGAATAGCAGTGCTGGACAGTGGAGGAGAGGAATAGCAGTGATGGTCAGTGGAGGAGAGAAAGAGTAGTGATTGTCAGTGAAGGAGAGGAACAGGAAGAGAAGGAAGGAGGAAGAAGAAGAAAACACTAGGATACCTAACTTACCTTTAGAGTGTCCATGAACAGATTCCCAGATTCAGATTTACTTACATTATTCTAATTAATACAATAATAATATTATTAATAATTATTATCCACTATTTAAATTTAAATTAATACAACCTTATTACTGCATTAATAATTAATTGTGGTATTTACTATTCTATCATTAGTATCAATATCAATAATAATATTAAACTGTAATTAATAGATTGTAATTTCTATTATTATTATTTGACAACATTGTTATTAATAGTATTATTTTAATATCTTAATTGTGTGTATGTATATTTATATATACAATAACTGTATTTTACTATTAAAATGTTAATTAGTATTAATATGAATGATATTTAACTGTAATTAATAGAATGTAGTGTAATTATTAGTAGTGAGTGTATTAATCTAATAGACATATGAATCAGTGTGAGAGTTTCTGTTTTACTGTGTGTGGTATTTAATATTATTTCATTAGTATTAATATCAATAATAATATTAAACTGTAATTAATAGAATGTATTATTATTATTATTATTATTGTTAGTGAGTGTATTAATCTAATAGACAAATGAATCAGTGTGAGTTCAGTTGATGTTTTACTGTGTATGATTATTTATATTGTTCTGAATGTTACAGTGAAAATAAACATCATTCAGTCTCAGTTCTGTTCATTACAAGCTTTTATTTACTGACAGGAAGCAGTTCTAAAGTGCAGCTGTTCATTGGCTGGACATTCTAGCAGGACATCTCTCATCACCTGGACTTCACCCTTTCCTTCTAAACACAGAACACAGTCTTCTCCAGGACCTTCTCCAGAACTTCTCTTTGTCCTTCTCACCCACAGCCTTCTTTTTCTCCATCCTCTGCTCGTGGGGAGTCTGGCAGGCCTGGTTCTTCTTTGGGTTCTGCTTTACACTCTCCAACAGAACATCCAGTCTCTTGATCTGGACCTCAATCTGTTCTTTCTCCACATTCCAGTGTGCTCTTTCCTGCAACATCTCCTCCTCCTTCTTCAGCAGCTGCTCTTTCAGCTGCCGATTAGTTTCTTCCACCTTCTGGAGATGTACTGCAGCTTCCATTGAACTTTCAGCCCTCACTCTGTCCAGCTCCTTCAGGGCCTCCTCTCTGGCCTGCTTCATTTCTGCATCCTTCTTCTTCAGCTCTTCATTCAGCTGGAGAACAATGGTCATCCACTTCTCATTCTCCAGCTTTCTCTCTCTCTCTCTGTCCTCTTTCTTCTCCTCCTCATCCATCAGAGCAGCCAGCATTCTGTTCTTCTCGTCCAGGTTGACCTGCAGCACCTCGACTTTGGTCTGGAGAGTAGCAATAATAGTTTTGCTCGCTCTCTCGCTCTCCTCTCTCTGGCTGTCCATATGGAGCAGGAGTTTCTTAACTTCTGCACTCTTGGTCTGCTCCATCTTCTCCTGCTCCTCCTGCTCCTCCCTTCTCAGCTGTTCCATCATTTCTCTGTCCCGCTGCCTCTCCTCTTTCTCGGTCTCCAGCAGGACCAGAAGGCCTTCAACCTCCCGCAGGCGTCGATCATGCGCTGCGTCCATTCTCTTATTGTCCTCAGTGCATTCTGTGAGCTCAAACTGCAGCTTGTTTGTCTGCTGCAGGAGCTCCGTGCACTTCACCTTCACTTCAGTCCAGGCCTTCGTATATCCAGCTCTGCTGAGGAGCTCTATCTTCCTGTCCAGGTGGTCCACAGCTCTTCCAAGATCTTCCTCCATCGCTTGTTTTTCTCTCACTATGTAACACGTAACGGTTTGTATCGCTCGTGAACCTCAGCTGAGAAACAAGTGTGGAAAGATTGACGGTGCGCGTCTTTATATAAACTTTCGGAGGCGTGACGTCAAAATAAGAACGTTCGCCTCCGAGAGTCTGTAAACAAAACTGAGAACTTAGGAGGAGAGAGGCGCAGCGTCATTGGTACAGTCCGAGAGACGGAGAGGGGGCGTGGTTTTTCGATCACGCGCTTTAACCAAAAATTATTAATAATCATTGCTGACACTAAAACTTCAACCTGGACCAAAATGATGACAGAACCTGTTGTACATTATTATTATGATTATTATTGTTGTTTATTTTTTATTGTAATGGTCGTTATTATTATTATTATTATTATTATTATTATTATTATTATTATTATTATTAATTAGGTGGAGCCAGTCCCAGCTTCAATCCCAGCTTCAGTCCCAGGCGGGGTACACCATGGACAGGTCGCCAGTCCTTCCTCATAGCCAACACACTCCGATTTACAATAATAATAATAATAATAATAATAATAATAATAATAATAAATAATAATAATAATAAGAACAAAAATAATTTATTTAAATGATTGCATAATAATAATAATAATAATAATTTTATTATTATTATTACTATTATTCTTATTTTTTATTTATTTATTTATTTAATCTATGATTCTTATTATTACTAATATTATTGTTGTTGTTGTACAGCAGGTATGTAGTGTTTTTTGTTTTTTGTTTTTTACATGAATCTGTGTTTGGTGTTTTGTATTGTTTTGTAATTAATTTGTATATTACATATTCTGGCAAAACAGAAGGATTTACTTCAGTTATTATTTCTACTAAAAGAATATTAATAATAAGTATAATCCACAGTGTCAACTCATGAATTTCATTTGTAGTAATTGTGGTATGAGATTATTTACTTCTAAACATTAATATTTTATTATTGTTATTACATAATAATAATAACTTACCTAGAACATTATCAGTATTTGTATTATTTAATCAGAATTATTATTATTAGTGTGTAAACTGTATGTGTGTTTATATATATTTATATTTACAGCGTGGATCTGATCTACACTTTTCAGTTCAGAGCTTTTCAGAACTGGGTCCTGTATGAGAGGAGGAGAGAAAGAGAATGAGAGGAGGAGAGAAAGAGAATGACAGGAGGAGAGAAAGAGAATGAGAGGAAGAGAGAGAGTGCATGAGAGGAAGAGAGAGAGTGAATGAGAGGAAGAGAGAAAGAGAATGAGAGGAGGAGAGAAAGAGAATGAGAGGAAGAGAGAAAGAGAATTAGAGGAGGAGAGTGAATGAGAGGAGGAGAGAGAGAGAATGAGCGGAGGAGAGAAAGAGAATGAGAGGAAGAGAGAAAGAGAATGAGAGGAAAAGAGAAAGATAATTAGAGGAGGAGAGAAAGAGAATGAGAGGAGGAGAGAAAGAGAATGAGAGGATAAGAGAAAGAAAATTAGAGGAGGAGAGTGAATGAGAGAAGTTCACCAGCCGCCGTTTCCTCTGCACTTCATTCAGTTTAACAGGTGTGTTTCTCTCCAACTCCTACATTTTAAAATCAGTACATAAAAAGTACTTTGTGGTGTTTAATGTGTATTAAAATGTTCTGTTTGTGTCTAAACGTATTAGAACTGGACTGTAACGTAACTATGGTAACCTTCACTGCGTCCTGAACGTCTCCTCAGATCTTTCTCTCTTTCACTCTCCATTTCATAGATGAAGGTTAGTTAACTTTAAATAAGTAATCAGTACATTCTGATTTATTTACTGATCAGTGAAAAGTCGCAGTAACGTTATAAAGCTTAATGTTCACAAACGGTGCTGCTAGTTAGCTTGTTAGCTAGTCTGCTAAGGAGATTTAGTTCAGGTCATTTGTGTTCGTACATATTTACACACAGCTGTTCGGTTTTAGCCCAAAGTGAGTACGAGTATTTATATTTTCACATCAGTTTTAAAAACGAGTAACATTTGTGTTAATCATTGTCGTAATGAAACACATCTTTTTAGTTTTACCTTTAAAAACACACAGCCGGGGCGGCGGGAAGCGCGAGAGAGAGAGAGGAGAGTAAACGGCGGGAGAATGAGCAGAAAGAGCGAGTCAGCACATTGAATAATAGCAGCTATGCTATGTGGCTACTGCGAATATGTAGTAAACTGTTCTGCTAGAACTCGTTTTTTAAACAATGTCTAATTAGAAAGTTTCAAGCGAGGAGGAGGAGAGAGTCGTAGCTAACTCTGGTGACGCTGTCTAAATGTGTGTGGGTTGTTGACATATTTGGCTGAAAAAAAGTTTTAAAAAAATCTCAAATGTAGTCATGGAAATCACTGGGTTATATTCTATCAACTCGTATATTTCCAAATATATATGTGGTCTTGTAGATTTTTTCCTGAAATTTACTATTATTTACTAGTTTATGGTCTTAGTGACTAAAATTGTTATATGGTGTGACATGAACGTTATTGTGGGTATAAAAAAGGGGTATAATGTGATCATGTAAGTTATTTATCCTGATTCTTTATCATTACTTTATAAAATACAGCATTTCTCATGTGCAAATATGTTACCTTTTGCATTATTTTACTTTATCAACACTCATAGGAAGATGTTTACTCATAATCTTTCAATATAATTCAAATTAATTTGGGAATACCTTGTTATAAAAGTGGTGTCACGCCATATGATCAATCACACCACACAACAATCTGTATGCAAAACTGTATTAGCTGCATTTAACAAACAACCAAACTTGGTTTGACAAGTGACTGAAATCATTTTCAGTAACAGCAAAATCACCAAATTGTTGAAGAACAGTGAATTCTACTGAACGTTGTGAAGAATGTTTATAAGATATTAAATAATCCACTTACTGTATTCATTAGATGTTGCACATTTTATTTTAATCTGCTGAATATTAGCTACATGAATTTTAATAATCTTTAGTAAATCATTGAACATTTTTTTACATTTAATGCATAAATTAATTAAAAAATGAGAATCAGTAAAACAATGATCTAACAGCAAGCTGATGATGTATCAAATTCAATCATATACACAAGAATTTCAGAAACACACTGCAAATCATATTAATAATTTATTGCATTTACTTTTGTGGTGTGTGTTGTGTATGTGTGTGTGTGTGAGAGAGAGAGTGACTGCTCATGCAAGTGTGTGTATGTTTTATTGAGCTGAGTGTTTCAGGTATAATGTGCTTTTCAACTTGGTCTCAATATAACTGCATTTTTATTAAACATTTTATTATACATTTTTCATAAACAGTGATAAGACTATTAAATCATTATTAGTGAAATAAACCAAAGTTTTAATCTACTTTCCTGTCGGCTCCTCCTCCACCATGTTTGTTGTAGCTTGAGAGGCTGTTCGTAGTGAGCGGTCAGTCACGAAACCGGTGCCATCAGCCAATAATGTTTGGCCCATTACCCGTTTTGCTTTTGCATTGGTTTTTTTTTTGTTTTGTTTTGTTTTGTTTTAATATTTAAAAAAAAACATATCATTTAGGAATTTCTTTCCACGTAGGCGCTCCTATGATGGAAGGCAGCCCTATTATTTGTCCATACAGCCTAGGATCCTTGAGGCATAGATATGTGGTCTGAGAGTTATTTAATGATATTGAGCACTCAGTTCCAGAATGCCTTGCACCTGAATTTTATGGGCGTACATATCAGGTAACCATTATCTACTGGACATAAGACAGAATCCAAACTAGAGGTAGTGCTGCAGGGGCCTTACACTCACCAACACCTCCTTTACACTCAAGCATCATAGCGGTTTGTGTCCAGTCAGTCTCAGTGGCTCTAGATCCAACTGGCGCCCCAGGATGGGCAGTCTGGTAGGCTGATTCAAGACCAGAAAAGTTGGGACAGTCAGTGAAATGCAAATCCAATACAGAAAGCAGTGACTTGCGATGATGGGAACCTGCATCCTGAGAGTGAGAGCTAACTTTGATTGGTTCACTGGCCTATATCTATGGGTGTGTCTCAAAACCTAGTGAGTGTCTAAGTAGGCTGTCTAGGTAGGTAGCTTTGTAAGTAAGCGTTCTCTCTCTCATCTCTCCTCATAAAACAGATACTGAGACGCTCTAGTTAGAGAGAGACGCACGTTGCATCATGGGATTGTCTTAGCAGCTGAGGAAGCATTCAATGCTTCCTTAAAATCAGGTCTAAATAAGGTTCCTCAGTAGAAGCATGTTTAAGGTATAAGAATTGGGACAGTCTACATGTCGGGAGCGCATACTATGATGTGAAATGCTTTCTATGTAGACCCTCACTAGGTTTTGAGACAGACCCAACATCTATCTGCTATAAAGGATTGACAGAAGAAGCTGTGGGGGTCAATTGTGGTGTAAACTCTGGCTTTGGATGTAAGACAACCTCTTTGTTTTGCTCCCTTTATCTTATATTACAAGCTTGCAGCTTGGTAGGGGCTAAAGACCTTCATTTTTAATGAGGTTTTGCAGTAAGGGAGGCAGATTAGTTCAGCGTTGTCATTTATTTTGTATTTTCTTTTGTTAGTTTAGTTCTGATTGCATAATATGAGTTAGTGTGGGTTTGTTTTTTATATTTTGGGCATGTACTTATCCCTGATGGTTTTGCTGCATGTTTAAGAAAACACCTAGGCTTGTATTGTTCAGATTGGTCGTTTGTGTTTTGTCTAGAGACGGGGAGGAGGGGAAACGGGTTGTCCACCTTATGTTTGGACTGGCTTGTCCAGCCATAACGCTTAATTTAAAAAAAATTTATAAACGAGTGCTTCATCTGCTGAGCTTCGTGTATTTTGGAGGTATACTGCTCATCAATCTCAAACACATAACTACAGCGGAGTTTGAGATTCTAACTTGTGATTATTAAAATTTATAAAACGTTTTATTGTTTACAAAGCCAAGAAATACGGCTTAAAAGACTCTTTAGCTCCGGCCACTGTTCGGAAATGGTGCACAACAACGCCAGAAGATGCTCTTGGGTAATGCGCAATGGCAGAAAGGTGTTGTTATTTTTGGCTGCAGTAATTGGATGTACAGTGGACCCCCGCACACAAATGGCCCAAAGACCCCTAAATATCCAGAAAGTGGACTAGGGTTAGGCGTGTAAGGAAACCAGCGAGAGGTGTTCAAGAGCCTGATACGTGGAGGTAAACCAGGTAAACGCAGTTACTCAGCCTGTTTTAGCTGATGTTACTTGCTAATTCTGCGCTCAAGTTATGCTAAGCTAACGTAGTTAAATTAGGTAGATTTATAGGACAGCACCCCTAGCATTTGCCTATACCACCTATGGGAAGGCCTTAGGCGTATATATACTGAATTCCTGAGAGCCTGATACATTTGTAAGGCTGTCCGGAATGTAACAGTATGTAATGGTATGAAGCATTCAAGTTATGCTGAGGTAATGTAGTATTGTACACCAATAACCTCTATATCTGAGTTTAGCTGGTTGCTAGGCTGTTGACATGAATAATGTTGGTTATTTAGCTAGATACTGTTTACACTCAGGATGAGTTGCTGTTGTCTTTAACTGTTTTTTCGTCTTTAAAGCAAATTAAGCAGGGAATTTCATTTTAAGTTTATATATTTTCAGTATCTAAAACAATGTGAAATCACCAAGGGCGTCCAGAGTGATGCTTAGCCTTTAAATGCAGTTATGCTTAGTGCAGTTATGCTTTAGCTGTAGTGTGGTTGTGGTCAAGGCACTAAATCTTAGTCCAAATGATATCGTAGCTGCTTCTTCACACTCAAAACCCTGAAATATTTTTGAAAAGTTTTGAAAATTGTTCTTTAAGAAACCAAACATAATCTTCTATGACGTCCCCAAATAATCTTTTGCTGTACCATTTTTTAGGAGTAATATGTTACAAAGACAAACCACTATAGATATGGTCCATATTTTCCATAATAAATTGATCATATTGGGGGTAACTACAACACAAAATGTGGCATGTGCAAAACTTAATTTATATGTTTTATATTTCATGTTAAGTTTTTCACCGTAATATGTTAATAACAAACAAAACTCCTGTTACCTAAATGTTGAGCCATTGTGCAAAATGTACACCACCAATCAAAAGCGTGGACATACCTCACTGAATATATATGTATTTAAATAGCAAAGTTGAAGCCCAGGTATAAAAATATCTCTATAACAAACATGTATTTAGCTATAAAACCCCCAAACCTGTTTATCAGAACAAGATCTCAGCATGTACACTATCTTCTTCAGTCCTGTTAGAGAAGCAGCTCATGTGGCTCCTCATGAAGCTGTGGTCAGAATGTTCAAAGTATGTAAACCTGCATCAGAGCAAATGAGCTCATTTCTAAAAGACCCTCTAAACATTCTTTAAACACAACCAGATGTTTTATTCTGCTCCAGGAATAATTCCATACCGACTATTCTATAGTTCTGATCTCCTCACACATATTCACTAATATTATTACTATTAATATAGTGTTCAGAGTTTTGACTAACAGAATGCAAAGCTGTGAAAATCATTTAAACCCTATCCACAAGATGTGTGTATGTTTAGTATGGTTGCAAATTCCCTTCTGTTGTATGTGTTTTTTACTCTGGCAACACTAGGGGGCATTTTCAGGCAAGTGTTGGACAGCTCTGGGGCGTCCTTAGCACATGGTGTGTAGCTGTAGCAGCTAGCTAGAAGCTCACTGTTTCCCTCAGTTCAGTTTGTGCGTTCGCGAAGAGGTTAGTTGACCATTTTGATAAATCTTCCTCAGTTACAGTGTTGTTTAAGGCTGTCTATATGTCTAGTAGTGATGGCCAGATGAAGACTCTTGAAGCTTAAAGCTTTCCCTCCAGATGGTTCATTACTCAAAGCTTCATGTGCACACGAACCCCCACTGCTGGCCAAAACTTTTATTGTCATTTCAACTATTTGCGATGGCCTCTTGCAACGTTGTCAGCATGGAAACAAGTGTATATACATAAAAGCCCTTAATTTCATTTTCAGTGGTTAATTCATTTGTGGTTAATTTGAT
This sequence comes from Megaleporinus macrocephalus, assembly GCA_021613375.1. Classification (NCBI taxonomy): domain Eukaryota; kingdom Metazoa; phylum Chordata; class Actinopteri; order Characiformes; family Anostomidae; genus Megaleporinus; species Megaleporinus macrocephalus. The sequence goes on from CM038726.1 coordinate 6,283,507, forward strand.
TGTGTGGGTCTGATAATTACAAAAAATTGCCAATCTGATTTCATTCAGTATATAAATCCAATAGTACGTGAGATATGGATGTTAAAACTGTTGCAGTGGTTTTAAGGGATGGGGCAGTGATTGTGGGGTGATGTTGACTTAGAATTTTTTTAAGAATCAATAAATCACGCCAATACTCGAACCACGTCCTGAGCCAGCGAGGCTTCAGACGTCATCAGTGACGTTACCCGCCCTTAACGGAGCAAGCCTCCACACACTCTTCATAAACGACTTTCTGGATTTCTCAACACAAGCTCCGAAGCATCGGTATCATTTGCCATCACTGATGTTGGGATGTATCGCCCAGTTGTAGGTGTTGTCTAAGCCCAGTGGCAATATGTTTAGTTTAATGTGACTTTAGTCTTATTAATCGGTCCATATAACTAACAAAGCCACATTTTGAAGAATGTTTATATATTAGCCATTATTACAGATAACCACACATACTTCTGTAACTCTGTTCATTCCTGCCGAGATGCTGGTTATAAACAGTGCCCAAAACTGCATTCTCTGTCTCCGTGTCAACTCTCTTACCGAACTGCTATTGAGGAATCCCCGCAGAAGCTGCCCTAATTTGCTAAAGAGCTATCTAACAAGTATTATAGTATAGTACATAGTATAGTATATAGTATAGTATTGTTGAACAAATTTAAAGTGGACAAAGCTTTGATATATTAATGAGCATGTTAGCACTAAGGCTTTTTCATAATCATTAGTTGAGTTAGAATTTAGAACTACTTACCATTAGTGTTGACTTTCACTGCCATGTCATTCCCTCACTGACCGCCACTGCCGTTCCTCTCCTCTGCTGACCATCACTGCTGTTCCTCTCTTTCATGGTTAGTGGATGAGAGGAACGGCAGTGAAGGTCAGTGGAGGCGAGGAACAGTAGTGATGGTCAGTGGAGAAGGAAACAGTAGTGATGGTCAGTGGAAGAGAGGAACAGTAGTGATGGTCAGTGGAGGAGAGGAACAGTAGTGATGGTCAGTAGAGGCGAGGAACAGCAGTGATGGTCAGTAGAGGCGAGGAACAGTAGTGATGGTCAGTGGAGGAGAGGAACAGCAGTGATGATCAGTGGAGGAGAGGAATAGCAGTGATGGTCAGTGAAGGAGAGGAATAGCAGTGATGGTCAGTGAAGGAGAGGAACAGCAGTGATGTACAGTAGAGGCGAGGAACAGTAGTGATGGTCAGTGGAGGAGAGGAACAGCAGTGATGGTCAGTAGAGGCGAGGAACAGTAGTGATGGTCAGTGGAGGAGAGGAATAGCAGTGATGGTCAGTGAAGGAGAGGAACAGCAGTGATGATCAGTGGAGGAGAGGAATAGCAGTGATGGTCAGTGAAGGGAGGAATAGCAGTGATGGTCAGTGAAGGAGAGGAACAGTAGTGCACCATTTAAATTAATACAACCTTATTACTTTATTAATCATATTAATTATGGTATTTAATATTAATTCCTTAGTATTAATATCAGTAATAATATTAAACTGTAATTAATAGAATGTATTATTATTATTATTATTATTATTATTATTATTATTATTAGTGTGTGTATTAATCTAATAGACATATGAATCAGTGTGAGAGTTGATGTTTTACTGTGTATGATTATTTATATTGTTCTGAATGTTACAGTGAAAATAAACATCATTCAGTCTCAGTTCTGTTCATTACAAGCTTTTATTTACTGACAGGAAGCAGTTCTAAAGTGCAGCTGTTCATTGGCTGGACATTCTAGCAGGACATCTCTCATCACCTGGACTTCACCTTTCCTTCTAAACACAGAACACAGTCTTCTCCAGGACCTTCTCCAGAACTTCTCTTTGTCCTTCTCACCCACAGCCTTCTTTTTCTCCATCCTCTGCTCGTGGGGAGTCTGGCAGGCCTGGTTCTTCTTTGGGTTCTGCTTTACACTCTCCAACAGAACATCCAGTCTCTTGATCTGGACCTCAATCTGTTCTTTCTCCACATTCCAGAGCGCTCTTTCCTGCAGCATCTCCTCCTCCTTCTTCAGCAGCTGCTCTTTCAGCTGCCGATTATCTTCTTCCACCTTCTGGAGATGTACTGCAGCTTCCACTGAACTTTCAGCCCTCACTCTGTCCAGCTCCTTCAGGGCCTCCTCTCTGGCCTGCTTCATTTCCATCCTTCTTCTTTAGCTCCTCATTCAGCTGGAGAACAATGGTCATCCACTTCTCATTCTCCAGCTTTCTCTCTCTCTCCTGTCCTCTTTCTTCTCCTCCTCATCCATCAGAGCAGCCAGCATTTGTTCTTCTCGTCCAGGTTGACCTGCAGCACCTCGACTTTGGTCTGGAGAGTAGCAATAATAGTTTTGCTCGCTCTCTCGCTCTCCTCTCTCTGGCTGTCCATGTGGAGCAGGAGTTTCTTAACTTCTGCACTCTTGGTCTGCTCCATCTTCTCCTGCTCCTCCTGCTCCTCCCTTCTCAGCTGTTCCATCATTTCTCTGTCCCGCTGCCTCTCCTCTTTCTCGGTCTCCAGCAGGACCAGAAGGCCTTCAACCTCCGCAGGCGCCGATCATGCGCTGCGTCCATTCTCTTATTGTCCTCAGTGCATTCTGTGAGCTCAAACTGCAGCTTGTTTGTCTGCTGCAGGAGCTCCGTGCACTCACCTTCACTTCAGTCCAGGCCTTCGTATATCCAGCTCTGCTGAGGAGCTCTATCTTCTTGTCCAGGTGATCCATAGCTCTTCCTAGATCTTCCTCCATCACTTGTTTTTCTCTCACTATGTAACACGTAACGGTTTGTATCGCTCGTGAACCTCAGCTGAGAAACAAGTGTGGAAAGATTGACGGTGCGCGTCTTTATATAAACTTTCGGAGGCGTGACGTCACGATGAGAACGTTCGCCTCCGAGAGTCTGTAAACAAAACTGAGAACTTTGGAGGAGAGAGGCGCAGCGTCATTGGTACAGTCCGAGAGACGAAGAGGGGGCGTGGTCTTACGATCGCGTGCTTTAACCAGAAATTATTAATAACCATTGCTGACACTAAAACTTCAACTTGGACTAAAATGATTATTCTGATCGAAGATCAATAACAGAACCTGTTATACATTATTATTATGATTATTATTGTTGTTTATTTTTTATTGTAATGGTCGTTATTATTATTAATATTATTATGATTATTATTATTAGTATTGTTATTATTATTATTATTATTATTATTATTATTATTATTATTATTATTATTAATTAGGGGGAGCCAGTCCCAGCTTCAATCCCAGCTTCAGTCCCAGGCAGGGTACACCATGGACAGGTCGCCAGTCAATCCGCATAGCCAACACACTCACGCACACACTCTGATTTATAGTAATAATAATAATAACAATAATAATAATAATAATAATAATAATAATAATAATAATAATAATAATGATGATTCATTTAAAGTATGATTTTTATTATTACTAATAATTTTGTTGTTGTACAGCAGGTATGTAGTGTTTTCTGTATTTTGTATTTTACATAAATTTGTGTTTGGTGTTTTGTATTGTTTTGCCATTAATTTGTATATTACATATTCTGGCAAAACAGAAGGATTTTCTTCAGTTATTATTTCTACTACAAGAATATTAATAATAAGTATAACCCACAGTGTCAGCTCATGAATTTCATTAGTAGTAATTGTGGTATAAAATTATTTATTTCTAAACATAAATATTTTATTATTGTTATAATACATAATAATTATAATTTACCTAGAATATTATCAGTATTTGTATTATTTAATCAGTATTGTTATTATTAGTGTGTAAACTGTATGTGTGTTTATACATATTTATATTTACAGCGTGGATCTGATCTACACTTTTCTGTTCAGAGCTTTTCAGAACTGGGTCCTGTATGAGAGGAGGAGAGAAAGAGAATGAAGGAGGAGAGAGAGTGGATGAGAGGAAGAGAGAGAGTGAATGAGAGGAAGAGAGAAAGATAATTAGAGGAGGAGAGAAAGAGAATGAGAGGAAGAGAGAAAGAGAATGAGAGGAAAAGAGAAAGAGAATTAGAGGAGGAGAGTGAATGAGAGAAGTTCACCAGCCGCCGTTTCCTCTGCACTTCATTCAGTTTAACAGGTGTGTTTCTCTCCAACTCCTACATTTTAAAATCAGTACATAAAAAGTACTTTGTGGTGTTTAATGTGTATTAAAATGTTCTGTTTGTGTTTAAACATATTAGAACTGGACTGTAACGTAACTATGGTAACCTTCACTGCATCCTGAACGTCTCCTCAGATCTTTCTCTCTTTCACTCTCCATTTCATAGATGAAGGTTAGTTAACTTTAAATAATTAATCAGTAGATTCTGGTTTATTTACTGATCAGTGAAAAGTCGCAGTAACGTTATAAAGCTTAATGTTCACAAACGGTGCTGCTAGTTAGCTTGTTAGCTAGTCTGCTAAGGAGATTTAGTTCAGGTCGTTTGTGTTTGTACATATTTACACACAGCAGTTCGGTTTTAGCCAAAAGTGAGTACGAGTATTTATATTTTCACATCAGTTTTAAAAACGAGTAACATTTGTGTTAATCATTGTCGTAATGAAACACATCTTTTTAGTTTTACCTTTAAAAACACACAGCCAGGGCGGCGGGAAGCGCGTGAGAGAGAAGAGAAAATGGTGGGAGACTATAGCGCGAGACTGGGAGGCTCTCTCACCATAACTCTCTGGTCCTGGCTCCACCGCGCTGGTGAAGTTCTCTTGTCAGCAGCTGCTGTGCTAACCTTACCTTAACGTTAGTATTTAGGTTATGCAGTGTTTTATAGTAGAGGTAACGTTACAAGCTTGACTATTTCTGTAAATGTTGTTTTCATTTCTAAAGAGCAAGTGACAGGAGAGGTCAGTATCCTCTCTACTGACAGTAGAGAGGCTACCAATCAGGGGTGTGCCATATCGTATCTTACACAATAATATTGCCAACATTTTTCAGTATGGTGAACGATATTATACCCTGAAATATCGTACCATATCACCCCTCACTAATTATCACATCAGGTACTACTTTTACTGTTTTTAGAAAAAGAAACATTCACACTTTTCTCGTTTCTCATTATATATCTACTAGAGACAGATTTTATCTGTCCAGTATCATTTAATTTACTTCAGTCCTGGATATATGGAGATATTTGGAGTGCATTATTTAGTATTATGACATTCTAGATCATTGACTTCTGTTACAATCGATTCTTGTATTTTTTAATATCTCAGTTAGGGGTGTGCTATATATGTGTTTCAGTAGTGTATTCTTGAAATATTTTTATTTTATTTAAATGTTTTGTCAAATCACTAAGAGTATGGTTATCGCAAAAATACCATGAAATATCGTGATATTATTGTAGGGCCATATCACCCACCCCTACTACCAATCATCACAAGCGTAAGGGCGATATACTATCAGCGAGGTCAGCATCATTCACGCCATTTTCAAAAACATCAGTCCTCCATCTGTTATGGAGATCCTCATAGCAGAGATGTTTTGATACCTGATTGCTAAAATCCTGATCTGCTCACTATGACGAAACACTGTCATATATTTTAAATCACCTGGCACCTCTAAGAACCCGCTCTGTAACTTGTTCTCAGCCTGCTCCTCAGTATACTGCTGAGTTGCTGTTGGCCGTCAGCTTGAGCTTCTAAAGAGAACTGGCCTGACTGTGCATGCTTGCGCTTACAGAGATCATTTCCTGTTTTACAAGGAAAAAGTGCTGGAAGCTAAACACTCTATTATTCTAGAGTTATCCACAGTGTTATTGTAATCCTAGAGCTCTTTTTCTAATCGATAAGCTACTAAGTCCTGTGAAGAGTTTTCCTCTAGCTCCCTCGTTTGAACTATGTTCTCGTTTCATGAATTTTTTCAACCATAAAATAGATTAAGTTTATTCACAGTTTCAGCCTACTGTAACTATGCATAACCTCAACCATTCTCTCAGTTCAATAGCTAGTAGTTAAGGGCAACTACATGTCAGCTAGACCCCATGCCAATGCAATGGGTGAAAGCCTGTTCTCCATCTGTCTGTCCTCTTATGACTAAGGTTAATAATGCTTCACTTAGCTTGGGAATGGTCCCAGTCTGTTTGAAGCTGGCAGCTATTACTCCAGTTCTGAAGAGGCCTGGCTTAGATCCTGAGAGTTTCGCTAACTATAGGTCCATCTCTAATCTTCCGTTTCTCACTAAACTGCTGGAGCAAACCGTAGCTGCTCAGTTAAGAGAACATATTGAATCCTGTGATCTGTTTGAGGTCTTTCAGTCAGGCTTTAGGAGGTATCACAGTATTGAGACTGCTCTTGTCAGGCTAGCTAAGGATTTGTTGATGTCAGCTGACCAGGGACTGCTTGGAGTGTCCCTTAGTCTCTTGCTATCTTGGCTTAAAAATATGATCGGCATAACTGGTACTGCGTTAGCTTGGTTCAAATCTTATCTCTCTGATAGGCAGCAATCTGGTTCTGTTGGAGGTTTTAAATCTGACACTTGTTTTGTGTTACATGGTGTCCCCCAGGGCTCAATCCTTGGGCCTCTGCTTTTTATTTTGTACCTGCTTCCTCTTGATGACATCTTTAGGCATTGTGCATTACAGTTTCTTTGCTACGCTGATGATGTGCATATATACATCTACACCAAACCTTCCCACAAAGATCTTAGGAGCATATTACTCTGACCCTATATTACCCTCACTGGCTTACAGTGCAGTATCGCATCCAGTACAAATCGCTTCTGTTGGTTTTTAAATCCCTGCATGACCTCTCTCCTTCCTACTTAAGTAGTCTACTCCAGTCGTACTCTCCAGTGCATACTTTTCGATCTCCAACATTTGCTTGTGGTTCCCCCCTATAAGTTAAGCACCACAGGAAAAAGAGTATTCTGTGTGGTGGGTCCAATGCTGTGGAATAGGCTTCCTCCTGAACTGCAAGCTTGTTCATCTGTAGATGTTTTTAAAACTAGACTTATATTTATATATAGACTTATATATTTACTCTTATACCTTGTGTGTCTCCATTTATTGTACAGTGTCCTTGAGTGTCTTGAAAGACGCTTTTCAAATAAAATGTTATTATGTGCTATAGTTTGATGAGAAAGACGAAGAAGCCACACAGTTTGAGAGTAGGGTTATAGTGAGCTACAGAGTTAAAAAAGAAAGTTTAGCTAAATTATTTATATTTTATTAATGTGATTAAAACAGTTTCTTGAAGATGCTCGGGATGAATAATCTTATGTTCTTATAAGTGCCAACATTATATGTCAATTCGAAGATCATGTCTTTAGCATTTTCTGTGCTATCAGGTTGATGCTAGGTTTCAGGATGGAGGAATTTATAGTTACCAGTAAACGTATAGTAAACACAACACAAAGGATATGGTGGAAATACAGTGCCCTCCATAATTATTGGCACCCCTGGTTAAGATGTGTCAAAAGCCTTAAAATAAATTCAGTCTTTATTGTGGAAACATACTGTCACACTGAAAAGTGTAGAAAAATGTAACCTTTAACTCAAGTAGAGTTTTAGGGGGAAAATAAAATCCCTGAATAAGAAATAATAATTCTTCATAAAATCACCTGTTCCACAATTATTGGCACCCCTAACAATTCTTAGGAAATAAATGTAATTAAAGAATTTCTGTCACTTCTACAGTAGTTTACGAAGTTAATCAAAGTATGTAGGAACATTTAATTAGCAATTCACAACTTCCTGTTTCCCTGGGGTATAATTATGACGTGACACAGAGGCCATTTCTCTTCAACATGGGAAAGACAAAGGAACATAGCATTCAAGTAAGGCAGATGTGTGTTGACCTTCACAGGTCAGGCAATGGCTACAAGAAAATAGCCACTCGCCTACACCTGTCCGTATCTACTGTCAGAGGAATTATTAAGAAGTTTAAAACAACTGGAACAGTGGTAAACAAGTCTGGACGAGGACGCAAGTTTATTTTGCCACCACACACAGTGAGGAGGATGATAAGAGAAATAAAAAGTTCTCCAAAGCTCACTGTTACGGAACTGCAACAAATGGTAGCATCTTGGGGTCACGAAGTCTCCAAAACAACCATCAGACGCTATCTACACGCCAACAAGCTGTTTGGGAGGCATGCACGGAAAAAACCTTTTCTCACTCACAATCATAAACGTAAACGTTTGGAGTTTGCTAAGCAGTACTGGAACTTCAACTGGGACCGTGTGCTTTGGTCAGATGAAACAAAGATAGAGCTTTTTGGCAACAAATGCTGTAAGTGGGTCTGGTGTAACACAAGAGCTGAGTATGCAGAAAAGCACCTCATGCCCACTGTGAAATACGGGGGAGGATCAGTGATGCTGTGGGCCTGCTTTTCTTCCAAAGGCCCAGGGAACCTTGTTAGGGTGCATGGCATCATGAATGCTTTGAAATACCAGGACATTTTAAAACAAAATCTAGTGGCTTCTGCCCGAAAGCTGAAGATGGGTCGTCACTGGGTCTTTCAGCAAGATAATGACCCTAAACATATGGCAAGATCTACACAGAAATGGTTGACCACACACAGAATCAAGCTCCTCCCTTGGCCATCTCAGTCCCCAGACCTTAACCCCATTGAAAACCTGTGGGGTGAGCTGAAGAGGAGAGTGCAGAGGAGAGGACCCAGGTCGCTGGATGATTTAGAGAGATTGTGCAAAGAGGAATGGTCGAAGATACCTCTTTCTGTGTTCTCCCATCTTGTGAAACATTATAGGAGAAGATTAGGTGCTGTTTTGTTGGCAAAGGGGGGTTGTACAAAGTATTAACATCAGGGGTGCTAATAATTGTGGCACACATTATTTGATGTTAAACAATTATTTCTTAATGTGGGATTTTTTTCCTACTGAATAAATGCACTTGAGATAAAGGTTGGATTTTGCTCTTTTTCCCATCGTGGTCCTATATTATTTAAAAAAACCCTCAATTTATTAGAAGCTAAAGAACACATCTTAACCAGGGGTGCCAATAATTATGGAGGGCACTGTAAGCGAATAGAACAAGAGATGTTGTCTTACTGATGTGTGTGATATTTTTAATGACATATAACTCACTCAGCTGATATCACTTGTTTACTTACTATGCAGTACGTTTTATTTTATTTTTGTTGTGTATATTTACCATTACATTATTTACTGTATTAGATCATTATTACATTATTTACTGTATTAGATCATTATTACATTATTTACTGTATTAGATCATTATTACATTATTTACTGAATTACATTGTTAGTACATTATTTACTGTGTTACATTATTTACTGTATTAGATCATTACTACATTATTTACTGTATTACATTATTATTACATTATTTACTGTATTACATTATTATTACATTATTTACTGTGTTACATTATTTACTGTGATAGATCATTATTACATTATTTACTGTATTACATTATTATTACATTATTTACTGTATTACATTTTTACTACATTATTTACTGTATTACATCATTATTACATTATTTACTGTGTTACATTATTTACTGTATTACATTATTATTATATTATTTACTGTATTACATCATTATTACATTATTTACTGTATTACATTTTTATTACATTATTTACTGTATTAGATCATTATTACATTATGTACTGTATTACATCATTATTACATTATTTACTGTATTACATTTTTATTACATTATTTACTGTATTAGATCATTATTACATTATGTACTGTATTACATCATTATTACATTATTTACTGTATTACATTTTTATTACATTATTTACTGTATTAGATCATTATTACATTATGTACTGTATTACATTTTTATTACATTATTTACTGTATTAGATCATTATTACATTATGTACTGTATTACATTATTATTACATTATTTACTGTATTACATTATTAACGACTGGGAATACATGCAGTTCCTCCAGTCCGTAGCTGCACAGAGAAGGATCAGGCTGTGCACAAGCCTTGAACAACGGTATCCCTGTTTGAAAACTTTTTAAACTGTGAAGTTCCAAGTGAAATTAGCTTCTTTATAAGTTTTTGTTTGTTTTTATATTGCCAGGGAATAAAACCAGGCCATGTGGAAAGTATGTCAGTCATTTGAGCAGAGCCTGAAGAGAGGAAAGTGGCTGAAGAAGTGAGGTAAGATATAAAACATTTATCATTCACATAAGAGCAGGGGTGTGTGTTTTGTGCAGGAGCACCATCTTCAAAGCTGTGACTGGGGATCTACCTGATGTTTCAGTGCTTTGAGTGGCTGAGGTATATGCTGAAGAAGGATGTCCCACCTATAATTACAACAATGGAGATGTCCCCCGGTATTCCATTGGTTGACTCAGCCTTCGGTAAAGTTCAAGAAGGTAGCTTTCATCCCAAGAGTGGCATCAACTACGAAAGTCATGCCTGACAACTTCACGCTTCAGAGAGATTTGCCAAGGGGTGGAGATCAGCAGAACATGTATCTGAAAGAATTTTGAAGGGCTCTCACCAGACAGCTGACATGGTAGGTGAGCCTTGACTGCATTCTTTGAAATATCATAATTTTACATGAATTATGTATATAAAACATAAAAAATAAAACCCTTACCTTTTAAGAAGCCCAGAGAAACAGATCACGTAAGAAATTAGGTCCTATTTTAATACTCTGATTAACTCTAAACAGATTAGACCAGGAGTGTCAAACTCATTTCAGGTAATGTCGCCCCGAAACCCAAAAATTAGCACATATTAATGGTGCTTGGGGAAAAAAACCCAGTCATTTTACACTTCATAGCGGTACACAGTTGACGGCAGAATGAAGCCACACAAATGTTGACATGGTAAAAGCATTGCTGCTGAATATGGATGATGATCAGTGGAGAGCTTTATCAGTGTAGACTGTTTAAGATGGAGAAAAGCATGATGAACCCTGTATTTTTTGTCCTTATATATATATATATATATATATATAATACTAATACTGGCTTAATTTGGAACTCTGAGGCTACCCAAAAAAATTACAGTAAAATGATTGATGTCTTTTTAATTAATTAATTAAGTTACACAATTAACCCAGCCTCATGATTAGTAGAAGACTTGACACTGCTGCATGTTGCTGTTAAGACTTGATTACTGCATGTGCACAACTGAAATCGAACTGGTCACCAGCAGGCAGGTCACAAACAGTCCACAGGCTCCAGTCTGCGTTAGCCACATAAGCAACAAAAATAGCTCCACAGTCCAGCACAAACAAGTACATGCAAACCCATATAATGTCCACAACTGACCAACAACAACATCTCTCTTGCCACGGTGGTAGCACACTCCCAGGAGACTCCATGATGATCATCTCCATGATACTAGATGTCTAAGAGAAAATAGAAATAGAACACAGAAACTTTATTTTTATTTTATTATATCCAGAGCAGTATGTTTTACCACATGGGGTCCATACCTATGATGGCTACAAGAATAAGGCTGTTTAGAATAAATAGCTTTTTTTATTAAACATCAACTGTCAGTTTACAGGAATCAACAGTGGTATGAGACATTATTTTAGAGACAATCTTTTGAACAGGACAACAAAAGTGAGAACTATTTACATTTTTAATACTTGAGCTGACAGAAACTGATGCTAATACATTGCTCAACATTGCTAGTATCCATGGACATAAGCCAGTGTGGACATAAGCCAGTGCCCTCCCTTTTAAAGCAGAACTAAAACAAAAAAGCATTACCTAACAACAGTGAGGTCCTGGACATCTTTAGTGCCAAAATGCAAGCTCAAAACCAGTGTTCTTCAAGTGTTCTTTAGTAAATTCATTTGGTTATACATAGAACCATGAGAAGTCACAAAACCTCTGAGTGTAAATTTGTAAGATTTCAGCTTTTCTTTTGTATAGATGCTGTTTTTTAGTTCATGGTATATGAAATTATTCAACCAGTGTAAGTTTTGTGTCCAGCTATTTTGTGATGTAAACCTGCAACTATCAAAGCTAACAACAATGCAAACTAATTGGTCTCAGCTTAAAAAATTGTGATTACCTAAAAAAATTTGATCAGTTGATTATGTAACAACAATCTTGACAGGCCTACTGCTGGACACTGTGAACTATATTTAAACTATTCCACGTTATGAACTGAGCCAAAGGAAACAAGGCGACTGGGACAGAATATTGTAGAAATTCCTAAAAATCACATGACGGCATTGTTAAAATGACTGCTGGCAGTAGTTAGAATAATGTACCCAATTTTTAAAATGTGTGCTCCCAATATTACACCTCTGCTTCTGGACACGTCCACATTGAGAAACAGCTCAAGGACACGACACAGAAAGCCGAATCCGAAACACTGCTGACCATGTATCAGCACAGAGGGAGGGGACGAGGTAGAGGACGAGGCCGAGGAAGGGGTAGACAAGAAAGGCCAAGCAGCGGCCTGACGGACGGAGCCAGAGAGGGGTCGACCAACTGAGAATGGGAGTGGTCACATAGAAACAAATGCATAGACTGGTCAATATTTGCAATACACATCTTTATATATTACCAAATTACTATGCATGCCTCTGGTGGTTGAGGGAAGGAAAATATTTTTTTTCATAGATATGGATGCCACACACTTAAAGCTAGTGAAATGCCACATGTTAAATGATCCGACAAATTCGTACATAGCATGGGAATGTCGGGTAACTCCAACACTGAGCACCTATATATATATATATAGTGTATCTACCAGAACCACTGGTGATTAAAACCAATGTACAAATCTCTGATGGCATTTTATCAGTTCAAACCAGACAGCCTGTAGTGTTTCAGCCACCTGAGTCAGCGAAGTAAAGATAAGCAGCAAGGAACACCTGCCAGTTCCTACAGTAGGTATGTGTGGGGGCGAATTTGTGGCCACCTGGAAGCAAAGAAATGTCCTCACTAGAGGCACACTCATTTTTAACCACGCTAATCAGCTACCCAAGGCCGTAGCGGTCTGCAAGTGTGAGGCACACACTAAACTTCTCTTTGTTGTTATCATTAATTTGATAAAAAGGAGGAAAAGAGGAAAGAATTCACATTCATGAGAGTCATTGTTTATTAGGTGATATCATATACTGCTAAAGTTAAAGTTAGTAGCCAAGTATGTGCGTAGAACTATTTGTTCTAGGGTGTGTTACGTTAGAGTTGTCCTCTCGCAGCTCTCATGTGTGTGTCTGCTATTTCTTAATAAACTTACTCGTTACCTTACACTCTGGCTGGTCTCGTAGAAGTTCCACCACACCTACATATGTGATAATAAAATATATGAACTGCATCTAGTTAACTGCAACTTTAAAAAATATGTAGATGTTATGGAGAGTTGTGGTCTGGTAATGAATGCTGGGATATATGACGATGCTAAAACGGATCTGGTACATACTTTACTTTCAATGTAAGTCAATGGAACCTGATTTTTTTCATTTTTTCCAGGCTATTATGAAGCACTTCTATTGGTCCATTCATCATTAAATTTTTACACAATGTAAACGACCATTGGTGTGTTCAGATGATGTAGAAAACTCAAAATTTTCATTGGACAGTAACGATATGCATTTGTATGATTGATCTGTAAAATATTACAAACACTGTTATAATATATATATAACATATCCATCAGCGTAGTCCTGCACCAGTATACTAAAGTATACTCAGCCTTAAGCCACTTCTTGTGCAGCACTGCACTCTACATACCGTAAAGCCAGTTCAGTTGGTTTTGCCACATTTCATATAAAGACGCCTCAGTGAGGCTGTTCGTTTTATAACACGATAATATCGTTTATGGTGATAATTCTGGAGACAATTATAGTTTGGCTAAATTTACATTATCACCCAAACCTCATTGGCACATTATGAACTGAGCCAAATGAAACTCATTAAAGAAGGTCTTAAGTCAGTCATTGTCAGCTGGAAACAGGAAGCACATCATGTATGTCTCAGTAAAATGCATTTGCCCCATACAACACTCGGTTAGTGCTGCTTGCCAGTGGCACCTGGTGAGGAGAAACAGCGAGTGGTCCCTTCCTGCTGCCAGATGCCCGCGAGTGATTGAGCACCAAACACAGTTTAACATTATACGATATATATATATATATATATATATATATATATATATAAATATATATATATATATATATATATATATATATATATATAACTAACTGGCTTCATAACTCACTTCATTTTGCAAAGAGATGCATTAGCAAAGCAAAGCTAGTTAAAGTGATAAAGTAGACTTACATGCTGTTGCTGTTAGACCTTTTTATCTACTGAGCTAAGCTGTATTTATAACCTATGAAATAAAACATATTAACCTGGTTTATCTAACATAACACATTAGATTAATACAAATTAGAGACAGAGTGAATGAGAGGAGGAGAGAGGGTGAATGTAAGGAGGAGAGAGTGAATGAGAGGAGGAGAGAGAGTGAATGAGAGGAGGAGAGAGAGAGTAAATGAAAGGAGGAGAGAGTGAATGAGAGGAGGAGAGAGTGAATGAGAAGAGAGAGTGAATGAGAGGAGGAGAGAGTGAATGAGAGGAGGAGAGAGTGAATTATAGGGGGAGAGAGTGAATGAGAGAAGAGAGTGAATGAGAGGAGGAGAGAGAGTGAATGAGAGGAGGAGAGAGAGTGAATTAGAGGGGGAGAGAGAGAGGAGGAGTGGAGAGACAGGAAGGAGGAGAGAGAGAGGAGGAGTGGAGAGACAGGAAGGAGGAGAGAGAGAGAGGACGGGTGGAGAGACAGAAGAAGGAGAGAGAGAGGAGGAGAGGAGGAGAGAGTGAATGAGAAGAGAGAGTGAATGAGAGGGAAGAGAGTGAATGAGAGGGAGGAGAGAGTGAATGAGAGGAGAGAGTAAATGAGAGGAGAGAGAGAGAATGAGAGGAGGAGAGAGAGTGAATGAGAGAGAGGGGTGGAGAGACAGGAAGGAGGAGAGAGAGAGGAGGGGTGGAGAGACAGGAAGGAGGAGAGAGAGAGGAGGGGTGGAGAGACAGGAAGGAGGAGAGAGAGAGGAGGGGTGGAGAGACAGGAAGTCGGAGAGAGAGGAGGGGTGGAGAGACAGGAAGGAGGAGAGAGAGTGAATGAGAGGATGAGAGAGAGTGAATGAGAGGAGGAGAGAGTGAATGAGAGAAAGAGAGTGAATGAGAGGAGGAGTGGAGAGACAGGAAGGATGAGAGAGAGAGGAGGAGTGGATAGACAGGAAGGATGAGAGAGAGAGGAGGAGTGGAGAGACAGGAAGGAGGAGAGAGAGAGGAGGGGTGGAGAGACAGGAAGGAGGAGAGAGAGTGAATGAGAGGAGGAGAGAGAGTGAATGAGAGGAGGAGAGAGAGAGGAGGGGAGGGGTGGAGAGACAGGAAGGAGGAGAGAGAGTATGAAGTGGAGGTGAAATGAGTGTTGGAGTCAGTGAGGGTCTCTGGACGGCTTGTAGTCTGTGAGGTAACGAGTCAGTGTGTTTCTGAGGAGATATCAGCCTCGCGAGAGTTAGCGAGACTACACAGCTCAGCCCGCAGCTCGCTCTGCGTCTGTTTGGCGGGAAGAAGCGGGACGAGCTGGAAGCGCGAGGTCGCCGTTTAACCGCTGACAGAACAAAACAGAACAGAGACCCTCTTAACACGCCAGGACCACTTTAGTCGAGGAGACTGAGATGAAGAGCTGAACTTCGTACTGCCGAGGAGAGAGAGAGAGAGAGAGAGAGAAAGAAAAAGAGTGAGAGGGAGTGGGAGAAGGAGGGAGTGAGAGGAGAGAGAGAAGGTACGAAGGAAGGAAGGAAGGAAGGATGGAAGGAAGGATGGAGGTCTCCACATGTGAGGTACTGGTAACGTTCCTTTCTTTCTTTTTCTTTTCATTTACTTCCTCCTGCAGTGAAGTTGTGGTTTAATCCCTGATACACAGTAACGTTGAGACTGTTGTTTTAGTGACCACAGCGTTAAAACGTTATTCCTCAGAAAGTTGTGACAATGTTATCTGACAACGTTGAGATAACGTAGTGGCAGTGTTGTCAGTAAATTATCACAACCTCCTAGAATCCTTCATACGTTCCACCATAACTTTATCTTTAAACCAGAGTTTAGACAGGAGCTACCAAATAGCCAAGAAATAGTCTTAGTAGCCACAGATTAACCAGCAGGTGAGAAGAGGTGGAAAGAAGAAGAAGAAGAAGAAGAAAAACACAAGCATACCTAACTTACCTGTGCAGTGTTCCAGAACACTCTAAATCTAATTCATAAACTGACCATTATTTTTTTTCAGTCTCATATATTAAACTTGCAATTGATAAAACATTTTGAATGAATTGAAGCAACATCATATATTTGCAGAATTATTTTATTACCTTTGTAGTCAAAATGTTCATGTTCACAAGAATAAGACAAACATAGCACACATTCTTAATTCCTTCATTAGTATGTCTCCATCATCAATTTTGTGGTAAGGTTAGGGCTTGGATTGAGATTAGGGTTAAAGATAAATTTGGGATAAGACTAGGTTTAAGGATACAGTTAGGGGTATGGTTAAGTTTAGGTTTGGGCTAAGGCTAGAGTTAAGGTTAGGGTTGAGGTTAGGGTTATGGTTAGGACTAAGTTTACATTTGGGAAAGGTTAGGATTAAGTTTATTTCTGGGGTATGGTTAGGATTAGGGTTATGGTTAGGGATAGGTTTGAGATAAGGTTGGCATTAGGCATAAGTTTGGGGTAATGTTAGTCCTAATCCTAACCCTAAATTTAAATTTGGGAAAGGTTATTATTAGATTTAAATCTGGTGTTGGGTTAGTGTTATGGTTAAATTTGTGGTAAGGTTAGGGTTACGGTTAAGGTTAAGTTTGGGGCAATGTTAGGGTTACGGTTAGTGTTAAGGTTGGGAATAAGTTTAAATTTGGGAAAGGTTAGGATTAAGTTTAATTCTGAGGTAGAGTTAGTGTTATGGTTAAGTTTGTGGTAAGGTTAGGGTTATTGTTAGGGTCACGGTTGAGGATAAGTTTGTGGTAAGGTTAGGGTTATTGTTAGGGTTATGGTTAAGAATAAGTTTAGGATGAGGTTAGGGTTAAGGTTAGTGTCAAGGTTAGGAATAAGTTTAAATTTGGGAAAGGTTAGGATTAAGTTTAATTCTGAGGTAGAGTTAGTGTTATGGTTAAGTTTGTGGTAAGGTTAGGGCTATTGTTAGGGTTATGGTTAAGGATAAGTTTGGGGTGAGGTTAGGTTTGTGGTTAAAGGTTGTGGTTTGTGTTATAGCCATGCACAGAGCCGGACTCCTGTGTGTTACTTGTGGTATAGTATGCGGGGCTGTGAGCTAATAGTGCGGCGGTTCTGCCTACAGTCAAGTTGAATTCCTGCTGCTCAATAGCCCTGACAGCAGTTCAGCCCGGCCACTGTGCTCCAGCAAAAAGAGTTTTTAATTTTCTTACTCTACACCAGCGTTACTCTACTATACAGACGTAAATTCCACAACTGACTTGCTGCATCTCCTCTATTTAGTGCAGTTGTGTTCTTCTATGTAGGATGTGCTGGATTACAAAAGAGTTACAGTCCTGAAATAAATATTCATATGTGAGTCATTTCCTTTTTACTTAGTCAGGCTGCTGTGGCTGAAGTAGACGGTTGACTCCCAGATGTTTTGCAGTTATTCTCTAGAAGTGAACATGCTTCCATGTAGCTGCTTACATGTCATTCCTTCTAGTATGGTGGTGTAGTGGTTAGTACGGTGGTGTAGTGGTTAACATGGTGGTGTAGAGGTTAGTTTGGTGGTGTAGTGGTTAACATGGTGGTGTAGTGGTTAGTATGGTGGTGTAGTGGTTAGTACGGTGGTGTAGTGGTAAGTACGGTGGTGTAGTGGTTAACATGGTGGTGTAGTGGTTAGTATGGTGGTGTAGAGGTTAGTTTGGTGGTGTAGTGGTCAGTACGGTGGTGTAGTGGTTAGTACGGTGGTGTAGTGGTCAGTATGGTGGTGTAGTGGTTAGTACGGTGGTGTAGTGGTTAGTACGGTGGTGTAGTGGTTAGTATGGTGGTGTAGTGGTCAGTGTGGTGGTGTAGTGGTTAGTATGGTGGTGTAGTGGTTAACATGGTGGTGTAGTGGTTAGTATGGTGGTGTAGTGGTCAGTATGGTGGTGTACTGGTCAGTATGGTGGTGTAGTGGTCAGTATGGTGGTGTAGTGATTAGTACGGTGGTGTAGTGGTTTGTATAGTAGTGTAGTGTTAGTACGGTGGTGTAGTGGTTAACATGGTGGTGTAGTGGTCAGCACGGTGGTGTAGTGGTCAGCACTGTCCCCCCACAGCAAGATGATCTGGGTTGGATTCCCGGTCCAGGTCGTTCTGTGTGGAGTGTGTATGTTCTCCCTGTGCTTGAGCTGGTTTGGATGGATGTAGTCAATAGCTTCCCGTCTGTTTCTGCTTTAGGTTTACTCAGTAATGTTGCCAGATTGGTTAACACCAAGAGATATCAGGCAAGTATGCCAGATGTCTTGGTAAAAAAAACATTGGAACATGTTTTTCTAAAATTTGAAGTATATGAAAGCATGGAAAACTGAAATATATTGCATTATCATTAAAAGAGTTCTTGTTTTCTTCATAGTCTCATTGTATGTTGAATAACTAGATATGAGGTGGTGAAGGAAGTTGTTACTCAAAAAAAAAATTATCAGGTCTGTAAATATCATAGTGTATATAATTTTCTTCATCTAATTTGTCTACAAGGCACTGATCTTTCTTTATTTATCTGCAAAAGACCTTCTTACATAACCAAAGCATCTTCTACAATGCAAACATTGTACAGTAGAGTGTCTACCAAAGAAAATATAAGAAATTATAAAATTGTGGGGTAAGGCTAGGGTTAAGGTTATTGTTAAATAGTTTGGGGGCTGTGCAGAAATTGTGATTTGTAGACTGCACTGAGTAAGTTTCAACTGTTTTTCCAGATTTGACTGGCTGAAAGATGGCTGAAGGAGGAAACCCTAAGCATTGCGTTGGTAAGATATAAGATATAGTTAGTATATTTTTCAGATAGTATTTTTGGTTTTTAGAGACGCAAAATGCTGCTTGTGTGCTTTTAGTATATCTGAGTTAATTCTGCTCCAAGAAGAAGAGTAGAGACAGTCAAAATCATAAACAAATTACATCACTGCCAATCAGTCAATTAAATTCTCAACATTTATATTAACAACCAACAATATTTATATTAATGTAAACTTAATCTGTCCACAATCATACTAATTTCCTATTTGAGCACCAGAATCACCCACTGGTTGCCTTCCATAAAAACTTATTTAATTTGTAATGAAAGACACATGATGATATCTTGCGAAATCTTATTTACTAGCTTTTACATCCTGTCATATTTAATTCACAGTTTATAATTTTAAACTTAAAAACATAAAACATTAAACATTAAACACATAAAAAAACAGATTTTTTATGTACTTGGAAGAAAAAATAAAAAAATCTAATTTGGATTAATTGACAAAGAGTTCCTTTTTTTCTTCTGTAGGTGATTCACACCGTCTCTCAGATCTGAGGATTGTGCTGCTGGGATACAGAGATGCTGGAAAGAGTTCAGCAGGAAACACCATCCTGAACAGAGAGGAGTTTGAGTTAAAGACAACTGCTCAGTGTGTGAAGAGACAGAGAGAAGTAGCAGAGAGACACATCACTGTGGTTGAAGCTCCAGGATGGTGGAGAGATGTACCTGTAGAGGAGAGCACTGAGTTACTGAAACAGGAGATTGTACTCAGTGTGTCTCTGTGTCCTCCAGGACCTCATGCTGTATTGTTGGTCATACGTGTGGACATTGATTTCAAAGAGAAAGAGAGAAACATATTAGAAGGACACATGAAGCTTCTACCTGATACAGTCTGGAGTCACACTATAGTGCTGTTCACCTGTGGAGACTATCTGGGAGACACACCCATAGAGCAGCACATTGAGAGTGAAGGGAAGGACCTCCAGTGGCTGGTGGAGAAATGTGGGAACAGGTATCATGTTCTCAACAATAAGAACAGGAGTGATGACTCTCAGGTCACAGAGCTGCTGGAGAAGATAGAGGAGATGGTGGCAGCAAACAGTGGACGCCATTTTCAACTACAGGAGATGGAGATGAAAACTAGGTTGAAAGGAAAAAAACGGAAACCAGCGAGGCTGAGATCTGAGTCTGTAGAGAAGAAAAGAAGGAGTAAGTAACAAATATTTGCTTTATGTGCCCATAGAGTATAAAATTGCATGGTTTTACAAAGGGTTGTAACTACTAATATTTATTGTTAATATTATTTTTATTAATACTAACGATAATAATAATAGTAATAGGACAGCTCACCAAACTGCACATTGTCTTTTATTATTATCACCTCAAATTAATACAGAGGCTTACAAACTGTGTTAAATTATATCTGCAATCATTAAATTATATCTACATTACAAGTTAAGTAGAATGAACAAGCACTATTTCTAGATTACAGTTCCAGCTCGTTAATTAAGATGAACCATGTTAAGCCCAGTTTCCCCAGAAGACTGGTGGAGTGAATTGTTACTCGTCTCTCAATTGGAGGACAAAACAGGAGACGAGTAAGATCCCAGTTAATACGTGGATGAACTCATTACCAAACTAGAAAAGAGCGTTTCCAGAAGAAACATCTGCAAATGTAATGTTATGCTGGTTTATATATTGAACTGAGGCTTTTTCACAACTAGTCTTCACCACCAGCTCTGTTTTTCCCAGAGAGCTCTCAATTTGAAGAGGACGTTGCTCATCTCAGCCCGACAAGTTCTAGTGGTGAGTTCTGCTGCCACATTTGATTTTTAATACAGTGAAATATGAAAAGTCAGGTTGTAGGATTGACCTGACTTTATATATAATATTGTTATCTGGTATATATCAGTAGCAGAGTGTTTAAAAACGGTCAAAGATCTTCCAGAGCAACATGCCATCTTCAGTATTGTGAGAGCATGTGTGTATTTTTGTATTGTCTTGGTTCAGCATAGTCATAGCTGCAGTTAACATGACTCAGAACTTACTCATACTCATAGTAACTACTAACTCTAAACTGAATTGTGAAGAACCCTGTAGGCATATCTTAGATTTTTGGGTGGTTGGAGCTAATCCTAGTGGCATCTGGCAAGGGCGGGGTCAAATACAAACGAATGCATTTAAAATATGCATATTTAAACAAATACACTAGGTAATTTTCATACACAGGAAAATTATAGATATATAGATTATTTTCCCATATGGGTTGTATTACATGTAATCAAAATAATGATAAAAATATCAGACAGCTACTGTTACTGATACCAAAAAGATCAAAACTAAAACAAAGTGCGATAAACTTGAAGTTATGAATATAGCATGCTGTCATAGGAACATCAGTTTGCAGTTCCCAAATACTTTAGCCATGCATGCTAATGACATTCTCCTAATAAACAGCTACATGTTCAGCTCTGTCTCATCATAATTCAGAGACATCTCTGTAATATTTTATCTGATGAGTTTTCATGAACATCAACACTGGAAGGTAAGGAGAGGGGATGATGGAGATCATGTCTGCAGCGTCTACACAAGATTTAGTTCCATTTTCTCAATTTTGTAGATAAATAGGAGTTCATTGCTCTAGTTATAGTTATAGTGAATTATGTTGTTAGGACACTGTAGGGGTTGTCTTAAAGTTAGGCTGACTTCACCCTGTTCTCCTGTGTTTAGAACCTCCACAGGACCACCACAGAGCAGGTATTATTTGGGTGGTGGATCAGTCTTCGCACTCATTCTCATTCTCAGTGACACTGATGTGGTGGTTGCTTGGTCAATATTTGTTGTGTTTGTGGATCAGATGCATCAGTTCTGCTTCAGTGTTTCAACACTGTGTCCACTCTATTAGGCACTCCTACCTTGTCTACCTTGGCCATCCCATGTTCCTTCATCAGTGCTCACAGGACGCTGTTGTCTACATATTATTAGCGCAAGCAAGTCATAAAACATGGTCTAAACTGGTTTATTACCATTTTTAATGAGCTCATGTGAAACAGTATAATATTTGTAACTAAATTAGAAGTTGGTCTATGTGGGAGTAAACCGCTTGATACAGCTCCGGAAGAGCCACATCTGAAAAGTATTTCTACTAGGAACAGCAGAGCGTGGATGCAGGTGGTATATTAATGAACGGGCAGAATGAACGTCTTCTACAGCCGAGAAGAGCTGCTTATCTAGAACTATAAACTCAATCACTCTGGCTGTGGTTCTTTAGCTCTCTGGCTGTTACTGCTGCTGTTCTGTTTGTACCGGTCGGATTTGGTCTGCACGGGTTTTCTGGGTTATTAGTTTTGTGCTAGCTGTGCGTGAAAATGAAACGCTATGTATTTCCACCTAGTGGCTTTATTGTGTGTGGTTGTGGGTTAGTTAGTGTTGAGTGTCAACCATAAAGAGAAATGTTATGGCTACAAGTAAGCTGCCTGCTATCAGCATCAGTAAATAATAATAATGACATAAGTAATAAAAGAAAACACTTCATGTCAACAGTATGTTTAACTTAAATACTCTGACACAGTAAGCTTAACCTGATATTTTTAATGATTAAGAATAATTTAAACTAAACACAAACAGAAGTTTTATAAGTTTGTTTGAGTTTATAAAATTAACCGTCAGTGGTTTTAGTACTTTGTGGCCTGTAAAGCTGCAGCAGAGTTGGTATGACATTACTGAGCTGTTAAATAGTAGTATTGTGTAGTATATAATGTGTGTACTGTGTAGTGTAGTATTGTTGTGATCTTACAAACATGGACAACGTCATGTTCAACACTATCAGTATGTATGTAAACTGGTAAACACGTTAATTGTTGCATTACAAAATGTAGCATTTTGTCAGAAGTTACTCTGAGGATGATGAGGATGATGATGATGATGATTATTTACAGCAGAAGTCTGCCAGTTGTGGCTTAATTCACTGAACCTCCACTATATTATATTATACTATTATTTTATTTGTTCTGATATCGCTGCTATAGACAATATCACTAAATCACTTTAATAGATCTATCTTCTTAGAGAACCTGCCTATGCAAAAGGTTCTACGTATGTCCTCCTGTATATCTTATGTATATATCTTGTGTATGTTTTGTATGTTCCTTTATATATTTCAGTTATTACTAAATGTACATATTCTAGCTTATTTTTACTTCAATATTGTCTATTTATTGTTATGTTTGCACCGTTTTTACTTAATATATATAAAGCTGCCCTGCTGTAGAGTTATCTGAGCCTCCCTCCAAGATTTCGACGCATGTTATGTCCTGCCATGATGTGCAAACGACAAATAAACTTGAAACTAAAACTTGATATACACGTTTCTGTTTCTCACCACAGATTTATCATCACAGAGAGAACACTCAGAGGAGAATGTTGCAGATGAGGGTATAACGGTATTGTCACTAACAGTCTTTGGTGGAGGGGTTGGTGGGATGGATACTAAAATGAAGTACACATTATTAACGACTTCAGAGAATTAGTTCTCACATTCCATCATCAGACAGTCAATTGCTGCAATAGGTAGAACCATAAAGGGTGAGGGGTGATGGGGGTGGGGGCCACTGCTGCAATCCAATCTGATCAACAGGTCTCCTTGCAGGGCTTTCTACTGGCCAGCAGCTGTTGGTTCATCTGTAAATGTGTCACACCCTGCTTGTCCTCGCCTGTCTGTGTGTCTTGTTTACACCCCTGCTTGTAGCCATGTGCTCATGTTTATGTTTTGGTCATGTGCTCCTCTTGCCTCCGCCCCTCACCTGCTCTGTATCTGAGGCTCCTTCTGCTCCCAGGTGTTCTGTGTTTCCTTTGTTACATACCCTCTGTTTTTCTCGTGTCCTTGTCCAACATTTTTCTGTCTATGCCCCTGTCTAGTGTCCGGTGTTTTCTAGTATCCTGTAGTGTGCTTGTTTATTGTATTCCTAGTTACCCCTATCTTTATCCTGTTCCTTTGGTCTGTTTTCTTTTCTCTTGATGTTTTGTTTCATTTATGCTTCCGTTATTCTCACCATGGACTGAATTGAACCTCATCTGCATGTGTATCCGCCTCTCCAGTCTCTTCTATCGTTACATAGTTCCTATGTCTGGATGACATGCATTCTGTTGTGAGGTACACAAGTGGCACTTCCAGCCTGTACTAGGAACAGTAGACGTGCTGTTTAAACCCATACAGGTAGCAGTTTGTATCATTACTAGAGACACAAGAACCATCTAACTGAAGTAGACTAGCCATGGAACCCGTTACTGAGGCACCCTGCAAGTTCTCTTAAGAGAAGAAAATAATATACAACAGCGTAAACAAAAATAGAAGACAGGGCTTCACAAGGAGACCATTAATCTCAGTGTCTTAAGTAGTCCAGCGATTGATGTGAAATTAAGTTCAGGTGGAACAAGAGGCATATTAAATACACTCTTTTCACTGAGTCAGAGAGAGGGCCTGAACAGTAGTCCTCTGGGCAGTAATACCTGGAACAGCCAGTGGGGGGAGTAAAAGCAGCTCAAATTTCTTTCTGAAAGTTGTTTTAATTTCATTTCTTTGCTGGTACAGTCTTATATTTAACGTTAGAACATATTTGGTGAGGATGTTGACAGTTTGTCTGTTTTTTGTATGTACTAGTGAAGTAAATCTTTAATACTGATTTAGTTTCAGAGTAGACAGTTGAGCAAACAGACAAGAAAAAGTAACGATCTGTTGATGTTATACATGTTAATGTTATATCAGCACAGTTTATTAGTTTGAAGCAGTGAAATGAAAAGAGTGTAAATACGTAGCTAAACTGTAGTGAATGTCCTGTAAAGTTGTACATGATGTAGTCCAATGTGTAACTGGATACATAGAAATCAGACAATCAGAACATGGCTACTAGTTTATTACTAATAATTCATTTATTAAACGCAAACTGTGAAGACAGCTTGTGTTGCGAACCCATTGCTCACATTTCTTTCTTTTCAGGACATTTTTAGTCAAGTCCCACCATTCATTTTCGCCCCGTCGGTTCGCCTTCGTGAGTATTACTCTTACATTTGACTTTGAAATACTACGGACGATTAAAAAGTCATTGTAATCCTTTTTGTAAAAAAAAAAAAAAAAACAAGCTACTTTTTTATTAAAAACTGATGTGATCAAGTGAACTAATGAGTAGTTGAGTACTTCGATAATTAAACATTTGAAATACTGAATCTGTTACAGATCAAGGTGTTTATTAGAAGCAAATTAAAAGTTAAAATGTTTGCATTGTGTTGAAGTAAACTACCTTGTAATTTGAAGTTGTTCTAACAGTATTTTTTATAAATGTACTGAGAGACAGTATACTGTCCAGGTTGAGCAGCAACTTTGTTACTCAAGGAGGGACGGCTACATACAAATTAGGAGTACGGAACTCTTTCTGGACTGGAACTGTCCATCCTGGTTTAGATGCCATCCTCAGTGCTGCCTGGACATTAATTATTCTCAGGGTTGTTATTATAAACTGTAAAATGCTGTCAGTTCAAGCAAAAATAAATAAAAATGATATAAATAATAATAAAAGTACTTCATGTGTCAAGAATTTCTTTTTTTAACTCAAGTTACATGGGAACAATAGTGCGTGGGTACGGTACAAAGCAAACTGTTGACTTACCGTATGTTCTCTTGACTGCTGATTGGCTGCCAGTTGTGGCTTAATTCAATGAACCTCCACTACATACACGTTTATGTTTCTCATTCACAGAATTACCATCACGGGGAGAACACTTGGAGGAGAATACTTCAGATCAGAGTACAACGGTATTGTCACTTACAGTCTTTGGCGGGGGGGGTGGGGGGGGTGGGGAATGTAAAGTGTTTGTAGGATGGATACTAAAATAAAGTACACTTTATTAATTAGTTCTCACATTTCAATATCAGACAGTCAGTTGCTGCAATAGGCAGAGTCAAAAAGGGGTGAGTGGTGGTGGGTGGGGGGTGGGGGGGAGGGGGACACTGCCTCAATCCAATCTGATCAACAGGTCTCCACGCAGGTCTTTCTATTGGCCAGCGGCTGTTGGTTCATCTGTTAATACTTAAGTCAGGATGACACATTCTGTTGTGAGGTACACAAGTGTACCACCCCTCTCAACAGGGGTCTCCAAATGCAGCGTAACCTTAATCTGAGACTCTGTACTAGTGATGTGTGGATTGATACTGAAATATCAATACCCCCGATACCAGATCTGTATGCTCTAAAATTGATTCTCAAATCAAAATATCGATACTTTTGATACTTTAATTATTTGAGGTAATGTATATGATTAACAGGAACACAATGGAAAGTAACTAAACGAGTTCAAATGTTACAGATTTCCATCTACACATCTTTTTATTTATGAAATAGGAGACGCTGATGACTGCAGACTACTAAGAGACTCGACTCTGTTATTAAGCTTGTATATGCTTGTTTTACGAAAATAACAATACAAACCATACTTTAATAATAATTATAATAATAATAATAATAAGAAGAAGAAGAAGAAGAATAAGAATAAGAATAAAGTAATAATGTTACTTGTTAATATCAAATACCATGTTTATTATTCTTTTTTCATTATAAAATATGTATATTGTTATTAATAATACTATAAATACAGTTGTTATTATTATAACAAATATTTCATATCTGCTACATGTAGGGAGGTTATAAATAGATTTTATTTTATTTCACCTAGGTAATTCCCCATCAGTATCAGATCGATACCAAATTCTGCAGTATCGCACACCACTGCTCTGTACAGCTCCAGTGAATATTAATGAGATAGATATTAAATACACTCTGTTCACTGTGAGTCAGAGAGAGAGACAAAGCCTGAGTGCCGGAACAGTAGTCCTCTGGGCAGTAATACCTGGAACAGCCAGTGGGGGGAGTAAAAGAAGTAGGAATAAAGGAGCTCACATTTCTTCCTTTTTCAGCTGGAAATACTTGCTTGAAAGTTGTTTTAATTTAATTTCTTTGCTGGTACAGTCTTATATTTAATGTTAGAACATATTTGGTGAGGATGTTGACAGTTTGTCTGTTGTGTGTTATGTGTATGTGAAGTAAATATTTAATGCTACTTTAGCTTCAGAGCAGCCAGTTGAGCAAAGAGACTGGAAAAAGTAACAATCTGTTGATATTATACATGTTAATGTTATATTATCACAGTTTATTAGTTTATTAGTTTATTAGCAGTGAAATGAAAAATGTGTAAATTCGTAGCTAAACTGTAGTGAATGTCCTGTAAAGTTGTACATGATGTAGTTTAGTGTGTAACTAGATACATAGAAATCAGACAATCAGAACATGACTACTAGTTTATTACTTTAATTAATTTATTAAACACACACTGTGAAGAGTGTTGTTAAACCTCTGCTCACATTTCTTCCTTTTCAGGACATTTTTAGACAATTCTCAAAAATCCGTCACAGGATTTCCTTACTTCGTGAGTATGACTGTTACATTTGACTTTGAAATACTGTGAACGATTAAAAAGTCGATGTAATGCTGACTTTTTATTAAAAATACCAGTGTACAGTACAGTGTTATATGTGTGTATTAGAATTAATGTGTGTATTAGAATTAAAAGTCGATCTGCATTAAAATCAGAAACTTAACTGGCCATCTGAACTACATGCCATCCTCAGTATGAATTATTCTGTGTTGGATACATACACTGCAAAATGGCTCATCAGTAAAACCTAATAATAATATAAATAATAAAATAAAACACTTCATGTATCAACAATCTGTTTAAATTAAATAAATAATAGAACACAATGCAAAAGGTTAATTGGCTATTTCAAATGATGAAGAATAATTTAAAAAAAAGTCCAAATTAAATTTTTGAAAAATTATTTGGTTTCGTGAAATGAATCTTTTCAGTACACCCTTAAACTTGCTTTTAGTTTTTACAGTATTTTTATATTTTTACTTGCTGTATGTTCTCACTTACAGGTCGAGATACAGTTATTAAACCTCCTGGTAAGAAAAAGGACTTTGTTTGTTTTAGTTGCTTGTTTAGTTTGCTTGTTGTTTTAGTTGTGTTGTGTTTGTGATGTACATGTTTTATTGTGTGGGGTTGTGGGTTAGTTAGTGTAGAGTGTCAACCAGAGCCAGACCCTTTATGGCTACAAGTAAACCGCCTGCTGTCGGCTGTTATTGGGAGCGTTCAGCTGCCTGTTCAATAAAAGAGCATATTCCCTTCTTCTGCAAGGCTTGAGGCGTCCACGCTGATGCCGTATGAAGTATTTCCTAGGTGGAGCAGCAGCTTATGTTTCTGGGCGTTATCGATCAATGTCGATATCAGATATTATTATTTACATATCTGCCAGTGCTAACATCCAATATTCAACCTGTAGATATATGTACATACTGGCCATCGAAACTACCTTAGGTAAACGTTACCACACAGTGGACGTACCGCACCACACACTATCAAAACCTTTGTTTTCAATGTTGGTGCGTATACCAGTTATTAACAGCAAAGAATCAACAGTTTATCACTGCTCAGTTTCTCAGAGCCTCACAGCAGCCACCAGTTTGTCATTACTGTATTAAATTAAGGCTATAACAAAACCACAGAAATCCTCGGTAGATCATGTGTTGCTTAAAACTTTTAGATGAACAGACAAATGCTTATGGTAGGTTACCATAGCTAATGTTACTAGCTGCTTTTCTAGCTTGTATCTTTCAGCTTGAATGCACTGAACATTTGTTTTCACTCAATTTATACTAGTAAACAAAAATGAATCATCTGCTGGTGTTGTACAATTTTCTACCCATCCAGTGGTACTACCAATCATGGGCATGTCATTAGTATACATCATATATGATATTTATTGTTTCATTTGTAATGTAATTCACTGAAGATTCGGCTTAATATAACTACTTACCTCCTGTTCAGGTCATTTAGGTGAGAGGAGGATTATGTGATGATTTCTGACCCTCTGATTTAAACATGGCTTTAGTTCCTCCTTATTTTCCAACTACTTGGATTTTTCCATTCTTCCTTTAATGGTGTCTGAGCTTCAGAGGCATAAGGTGCAGGATTGTAACTGCTATTTAAGGTGAACCATCATTGAACCATCTCTATGTTGTTTGTTTCTCAGTCACAGATCCATTGGCACAGATGGAAGATGTGGAGAAACCTATATCTAGCAAATGTGAGTACAACAGTCTTATGAAAAATATATAGTGTGGTGGGGGGGTGTTTGGTTCGGGTGTTGTGGGATGGTTATTTTAAAGTGTCCCATATTAACAACTTTTGAGAGTGACTTCTCCCCCGACTCTAGTCTGTTCAGCCTGCCACAGTTCTGTATTCCTTGTAGTTTGAATCTAAAACTACTTAATTATCATTGTGGTACGTTCCTTATGATGGGAAAGAAAAGAGGAAATGTTAATTAAATAAATTACAATTCTTAAACAAATGAAGAAAAATACTGATCGGTGCCACTGGGCTCTAATGTTAGCTAGCTAGGAAAAGTGAAACCTGCCCTTTGTCAATCTTCCTGATATAGACTATGTGTTTTACTGGGTGTTTCTTGCTATAAACACGTCTTCATGTTCTGGTTGTTAGCTGTTTTTATGTGCTGCCCAGCCAAAGTGAAGCTAACTAGCCCTAGCTAGAAACTATCTCCATCTTAGCTAGCTGGCTAGTCCTAGCTGTGTCTTAACTAGACAGCTGTATTTGTCATCAATAACCTGTAAATATCTCCTTAAGAGTTCTTCACATTTAATTATTTATATTGTATGTACTGTTCTGTTTATTTATTTACTTTGTTATCCCTTTGCTGCTGTAACACTGTAAAGTTCCCCACTGTGGGACTAATAAAGGATTATTTTATCTTATCACACGGTGGTATCTGTCACTCCAGCCTTGTAGGTTTCAGGCAAGAAAACAAGAAAAAACTCAAAATATTCCTGCTTATTTTTGATCCTGTTACAATGAGCTGTGATTTCTGTAAGGTATGTGTGTGTGATGTGATAGATCTCATTACCAGCCCAATGACTCCCAAAAGACTTGACCTCAGAGGCTCTTGTCATTATTACCATGCTGGACACATGATTTAAAGTCACTACCTGCCTGTAGTGCTTTAAGGGGCCTTTAGAGGACCGTGGCAAACAAAAACATACAAAACTGCTGAGGTACTGCTTGTTTTTTGGCAGTTGGGTCAACCTCGGTATCAAGGAGCTCCACAATGTCTGTCCCTTGGTTTTCTTTTACTGTCCTGTGGATTGAATAGCAACAAACATTCAACTCTGTGATATATTTCAACATTATGACTGTTTAATTAATGTAAATGCTTTGTTCTCCAAGTTTCACATTTGAATTTTTCTCTACAGGCTGCACCCCCACAAACAGTGGTGAACCCCTGTGAACAGCCCTCAACAGTAGTGTTTGTTCCTGAAGTGGCGCGTTCAGAGATCAAGAACAATGATTTCTACAGGTACTGTGTCTGCTAATGTCACTGAGCTCCTTAAAGAAGAACAAGATAAACAGACCTCTAAGATTTATATACATATATAGTTTTGAATGTTTCTTCTGCTGTGCAGGTTTCTGTGCCCTCATGCTGGTCAGTTTCAGTGCAGAGTGGACCAGTCTAATGTTTGAGATGGAGGATAAAGGGGAGGTGCTGTACAGAATAGACTTCTGGGATGATCGACTGTTGGATGGTTTAGGTCAGATGCAGCCTGCAGGTCCTCTATACAATATTGACTGTTTTGAAGGTTCGATCAGTTGTCTGCACCTCCCACACTGTGAGATACAATATGGTACGTATATTTATGATATAGGAATTTATACTGTATGTAATAGTAATGTAATATGTATTACAATAGTAACACTGTACTTACTGCTGGATCTATAGTACTGTATGAAAGTCAGAGGCCACAGTTTATACATTTCCAATAAAATTTAACATAAATAATGCAGCCAATAAGTTATTCATTTGTCAGCATATGAAAAACTGGCCAATAGGAAGCCTGTGTCACTGAGATGGCAAGGGTGTTTGTGACTAATGCAGGTAGGAATCCAGATAGTTAGCCAGGTAAACTTTTATTATAGCTCTATGTTAAAATGTACTGAATGGATATATGTATTTATAGGCAGATGGAACAAATCTGATGATCAGTGAAATTAAGATGATGTTTTTACATATTATTTAGTGCTCTTTGTAGTGTTTTGAAATTAGTACTGATGCTGTCATATATTATGTCATATGACCGAAAGCAGCAGGCAAAAAAGTTCAGGGAAGAATTTACTTTTTTAAAGCTATTGTGTAAAAATTACACAAAACCAAACTGTGTGGTCAGGCCCTTCGAGATTTTTATGTTTGCATAGGTTTTGCACAGTGATGTGTTAAACATTTAGAGCTCTTCCAAAAGGAGCGCTATTTATTATAGTAAAAAAAGAGGCTTTGTGATGAAAAATAAGATTGAAAGTGAAAAGAATGAAGCATTAATAATGCTATTATTAAATTACAATATGTTTAGTTGTTAGAGTTGTTAGAGAAAAATAGTTGCTTATGTGTTATGCCATGGTTTTGTTTATTGTAACTTGAACTTTATAGGAGTTTTAACAGAACATTAAAGGAATGAAAAATGGTCTCTGACTTTCGCTCAGTAATGTATCTCATTAGATGAATTAGAAAAGCGTATCAGATAATACAATAATATATATATATATATATATATATATATATATATATATATATATATATATATATGTAAGGTTTCTCATTTAAGGCGAGTCATGAAATGGTGCTTAATCAAAAATACCAATTTTACACTTGTACCTCTCATTTACCATGTTATTGTCCAGTTGTACTTCTTCAACTGTAGATAAAAACTGTTATATATTCCTGATTGTTCATTTGTTGCAGGGAAAAACCAGGGTGAGCTGGCTGTGGCACATTTCACGGGTGATAATATAGAAGTCATAAGCCCACTGAAAGTGACACACACACATGTGATTATTAGCATCCAAGGACTCTCTTTCTTTGGTGTTCTAAAAAGGATGATAACATCTGCCAGTCCAATCAATGGCCAGGTATTATTGTTCTTTAAGGAAATAATTGGCAAAAAACACAGGAAAAAACTGCACGTTCATTTACTGCCAGGGAACGTACCTGTTGAAGAGGTAATCTGCATCCATACTGTACATGAATATTCATAGAAGTTATAGTTTTGCCAGTTAATTCATAACATTTTCTCAGTTTCTCAATTGAAAAAGAATTGAGTTAGGTTTTTAAATATTTGGACATTGATCAACTCATTATCTTTCTGATGGGTTTTCGTTTTTCAGCATTATGATGATTTGCTTCTCTGGCATGTCCACCAATTTTTATTTTATATTAAGAGTTAACAGCAAAAGATTCCATGCAAATTCA
The DNA here is from genome assembly GCA_021613375.1 of Megaleporinus macrocephalus. Classification (NCBI taxonomy): domain Eukaryota; kingdom Metazoa; phylum Chordata; class Actinopteri; order Characiformes; family Anostomidae; genus Megaleporinus; species Megaleporinus macrocephalus. The sequence goes on from CM038726.1 coordinate 6,315,873, forward strand.
ATGCAAATGCCACAGATAAAATCATGTCTAGACGTTTTACTTGTTTATAATTACAGCATAAGACATAACACTCCATGAAACCATGAAACCTGGAAATATGAAAGCTGTAGTGTTTGATATTTGTAATATTTAAATGTATATATCCTCAAATTAAAGCTGAAAGTCTCCATTTTGAGACTAATTTGATTTTTGTCACCCAGACTGCAGAACACATATTAGGGATATGATAATGTCTTAATGTTCTTAGGAAAAATAATTATTTAATCAAGCACTCTTGAGGACAGGTAATTTTAAATACCCTGTATGAATAAAAAGGACAACTCTTAACTCAGCAGTCACCCATGACTGCCTGTTCTTGGGGAAGTTTTCCAGAAAAAAACAGTTAAAAAACAGTTATTGGTGGAGAAAAATTGCTGTACACCGTGAAAATGCCCATGTCTGCTGGTAGGGCAATAAATATGCAGTTCAAAACAACCAGAGTTGTAGTGAACCTGGCAGTAAGAGCGTGGCCCCATGTACAGTGCAAAGGATGGTTAGAGAGGCAAGTAGCTCTACAAAGATTATAGTTGGAGTTTGGCAAAAGATTTTTGAGATCCAAAACTTAAAACAATTTTGAAGGTGTTACTGAAGAGACTGAAGACAGCTGTTGCTGGTGATTTATATGCTACAGGCTGAGGTATCCTGGCATCCTGGTTACAGTTGTGAGGCTATTAAGGACCAACTGGGGACTTTTGCTGCATCTACAGCTAGTTAAGAATACCAAAGACAGAAGCTGACTGATTGTGGGTCAAGCAGCTAACGATAACTTTGACCTAAATTTGTCTTTGCACAGCTATTTTCCTATAATATTCATAATATGTTTTAGGGGCCCCACATCATTTTATTTTGGCACATTCAAGAAGTTAATTAGAGTGTCATGTATTTCACATCTTAATATAACGCCGAACGCAAAAACCTAGAGTTTACTGCATGCTACTTTGCAACCGCAGCATTCAGTAGCCTGTGGTTTTATGGAGGTTTTAAAACCTAGTCATGTTTAACCCTCCAACAACACAGTGACTAAAAACATCCACAAAAATGCCATAAAATAATCATTAAATCAAAGTTGTCATAGTTTGTCATGGGGGTTTTGTTTTGTTAGGTTAAATTTACTTTATCATTTTTAAGATTTTACTTGAATTAATGGTACAATGAAATCTGTAAGGCTTTATCCATCTTCCATATTTAGTGATTAAGTGATTTTCATATTTCATGTTGATCAGGCAAATATATTAACATTCTGTTTCTTTATTGAACTTCGTTTATTCAACATTGTACTGCCCCTCCAGGTGAAGAAACAACATATGGACTTCAGGAACATTAAAACCAGCTCTAAATGTCAGTTGATCCCTGGTAAAAAATATAGACCATCCTGTGACCCTTACATGTTTCAGCCAAAGGTAAATGATGGCAGTTATATTTGAAATAGCATTCACTTCTAAACTATATGTTGTCACTGGACACATTTCATTTAAAGGCTGCTTTGTTTTCCTGTAGACTGAAAAATTTGACTGTGACTACGGTCCCAACTATCACCCCACATTTGAGGTGTTTCTCAACCCAGACACTGAGGATTTCACGATAGGTCTTTTAAAAGAAAATGGTGAGGTAGTTTGGGAGCCTCGACTCGTTTTCCTTGCAGGTAACCGGTGCTGTTTCTCCCCAGTAAATGGACTATATAATAGAATCAATATACACTGATGTGCCAGAAATCATAGGAAGGGAGAATGTAAATTGATTATAAAGTGGCATTACCTTATGTGACAAACAAGGCAGGGTAGTGGGTGCAATATGGATGGAACACTCCATTTCTGAAGTCTCAGGATTCCAAAAATACGTAATAAATAATGTAAACAAGCATTACCCCTAGCAGTTTAAACAGCTAGTGCAGTGAGACACGGTGTTTCAGACTGTTTCATGAGTTTTAGCACGTCAGTGTATACAATATAGTCATACACTAAAAAATGTTTGTATTTAAAACAGTTTAGTACAAAATATTGTAGTATTTAAAATATGTGATATATGAATGTCATTCTCTTGAGTTTTTCAGTTACAGTGAAATAAATGAAATATATACATAACAAATGATATTTTGTCAGTGCTAATATTTTTTCCTATTTTACTTTTAGATGATTGTACAGAGGGTCCCCCATGCAAAATAGATTCAGTAGGTAAGATCTTCTCACTGTGATGTGATTCTTGGTGATGCTACCAACTTCAGGGCTGTTTTCATCTGTATGGACTGTTATGTCATGATATGCAGAACTTACTGCAACATCAATTTGATTGAGTGATTTCTTATATTGTATGTAGGCTGTGTATTTAATTATAATAACTTCATATATTCATTTAAACATCTATTTGAATTGCAGGTGCTGAGTTTGTGGATGAAAACAGAGAAACACTTATTCAGAAAGTGTCCTCAGTGATGGAAATTGCAGACTGTATACAAAGCAAAGACATGATCACTGATGAACAGTACAGTAACATTCAAACCGGGAAGACGTCTCAGGACCAAATGAGAATCTTGTACAAAGCTGTAGCCTCAGGAGGAACGACTGTGAAAGAAGAATTCTATGAAATCCTTAAAAAGAAGCAGCCTTTCTTAATAGATGAACTGGAGGCTGGACCTAGTAAAGCTTAATCAACACTCCAACAGCTACAAGCTTGTATTTATAGTTTTTCAGTGACACTAGAGATGTATAAATGAGGTTGGTCTTAGAGTCTTGTCACTGAGGTCATTGTTTTTAATGGTCCGAGTTTATGACACGAAACGGCAATTTTATTATTTGATGACAATATTTGTCTGTATGTATATTTATATGTGAAATAACTATATGATCTTTAACTATTAAAGAGCTCATTATCAATATCAATGATAATATTTATTAAATAATAAGTTATTAAACTATAATTTAAGTGTATTAATCTAATAGACATGAAATGGTGAGAATTTGTTGTTTTGTTTTACTGTGTAAGATTATTTATATTGTTCTGAATGTTACAGTGAAATTAATCACCAATCAGTCTCAGTTCTGTTTATTACAAGCTTTTATTTACTGAAAGGGAGCAGTTCTAAAGTGCAGCTGTTCATTAATATTCATTATTATTATTATTATTATTATTATTATTATTATTATTATTATTATTATTACTACTACTACTATTGCACAGCCTGAGTGTAATACACACCATGCATGAAATAATTACACACAATATTTGGTGTTATGTGTTTTTTTGCATAATTATATAATGTGTTACTATATTATTTAAAAACATAAAGTGATTTTTTTAAAATGGATATTACTTATAAATGTAATAATAATAATTAATATAATAATAATAATGTAACAGATAGAGCAAAGGGGAGAGAGAGAGTAAAATTCGGTGTTAAAATCACAGTATTGACACTTTTTCACTCTTAACAATCATCAGTGTTAACGTTTTATGGAGTTGGAGTTAATTTTCAGAGTTGAAATCTGAACCACTTGTAACTCCTTACAGTGTATTTAGTTTATTTTGAAGCTCTAGTTTTATCTTCCTCAGAGTTCACCAGCCGCCGTTTCCTCTGCACTTCATTCAGTTTAACAGGTGTGTTTCTCTCCAACTCCTACATTTTAAAATCAGTACATAAAAAGTACTTTGTGGTGTTTAATGTGTATTAAAATGTTCTGTTTGTGTCTAAACGTATTAGAACTAGTCTGTAACGTAACTATGGTAACCTTCACTGTCCTGAACGTCTCCTCAGATCTTTCTCTCTTTCACTCTCCATTTCATAGATGAAGGTTAGTTAACTTTAAATAAGTAATCAGTACTTTCTGGTTTATTTACTGATCAGTGAAAAGTCGCAGTAACGTTATAAAGCTTAATGTTCACAAACGGTGCTGCTAGTTAGCTTGTTAGCTAGTCTGCTAAGGAGATTTAGTTCAGGTCGTTTGTGTTCGTACATATTTACACAGCAGTTCGGTTTTAGCCCAAAGTGAGTAGAGTATTTATATTTTCACATCAGCGTTAGCGATGAGGAGTCGATTCTCGACTCTTGGCAAATGACTCTAAGAATCGAAAAGCTGGGAGTCGACTCTTCGAATCTGTTCACTCCGTGTTTTTTAGTCGAAAACGGCTCGAGGTACATTCTGACGGGTGAGAGTGTAAAGAGAGTGTGAGTTTGAGTAAAGAGTTTAAATACCAGCTTTAAACAACACCAGCTGTGCTGATCAGCCGCTGTAGCACAAAACTCTGATCACAGAACCAGTTTCTATACGACGTACAGTGCAGCTCTTTATTTCTTCAAGGGTTTTTCTACTGCTCTGAATTTCTGGTTGGCTTCTTCACCACTGCATGCATTTCCGAGAGTAAATACGAGCTGGTGTAGAGTTCTATGTGATGCCCCACAAACAAGGTTTTTAATATAATGGGGCATTTGCAGTGTAGTAGAAATTTATTTATGTATGCATTTATATATTGCTTAAAGTGACAACCGTTTAAAGGACAAGTACTTTGAGCAGTAATTGATGTTCTGGGTACTTCTTTTCTTTTTTTTTCCAAGACCAGCATTCAAGAACATCTTGACTCCATTGATGGAAGCCGTCAGCACTACCTTCTCACAGTTGGTACAGCAGCATTCATACATTCTACATTGTAGTGGACAAGATGGCGATCACACGTAAGGCAGCTGTTTCTCTTTACGCCTTTGATGAGTTATTTAAAACACATGTTGTCTTTGGTACTGCCTACTGTGTAAGCCTGCACAGTATGTACACGTTTATTCAGAAAAAAGTTTGTGACAAATTTGCCTATATGTATTTTATATATATATTTATATTTTTAAACATCCTGATATTAGTAATGTGCTAAGCTAAACATATTTACCTAATCATACTTTATATGGTGATTTAAAGGATGCATCATATTAGAAGAGCCATCTCCCCTTTTCATTAGAAGACTCAGTTGTTTTATGATGCTTTTGAAACTGCAAATTCATTAGGATCTAAAAAGGGCGTACATAATTGGGGACTATTTCTTTTAATTTAAGAAACTTTTCACTGAAGTACAATCCATGCTTGGTCAGTATACACCTGTGTGCTCTCTTTCATTCTAAGGATGTCAAGACATTTAGCTTGATTTTGGACCCTCTTGTCAGAGATTAAATTCCTAAAAAGTGAGGGCATTGATGTCCCAGTTTTGGGTGGGCGCATACATGGAATTGTTGTTCAAGTAACTCGTGATAACCTAGCACTTCAGTACTTCCACACGCTTCATAGTTTTTCAGTAGATATCATGCATGATATATTGAAAAGTGTTGCAGACACTGGAGAGACTTAATGAGTTAATTTTCATGCATTTCAAGTTGCTTTCATGAAAAACATTGCTCATAATTGTTGTCAAGGTCCTTGTGTACCACAGATGGTTTGCTTTGCAAATGACTTACAAAATGGATGATTAGAGTTGGATTATTGTGCCATTGTGTCACAACAGTGATGGTCAGTGGAGGAGAGGAACAGCAGTGATGGTCAGTGGAGAAGAGGAACGGTAGTGATGGTCAGTGGAGGAGAGGAACAGCAGTGATGGTCAGTGGAGGAGAGGAACAGTAGTGATGGTCAGTGGAGGAGAAGAACAGTAGTGATGGTCAGTGGAGGAGAGGAACAGTAGTGATGGTGAGTAGAGAAGGAGGAACAGTAGTGATGGTCAGTGGAGGAGAGGAACAGTAGTGATGGTGAGTAGAGAAGAGGAACAGTAGTGATGGTCAGTGGAGGAGAGGAACAATAGTGATGGTGAGTAGAGAAGAGGAACAGTAGTGATGGTCAGTGGAGGAGAGGAACAGTAGTGATGGTGAGTAGAGAAGAGGAACAGTAGTGATGGTCAGTGGAGGAGAGGAACAATAGTGATGGTGAGTAGAGAAGAGGAACAGTAGTGATGGTCAGTGGAGGAGAGGAACAATAGTGATGGTGAGTAGAGAAGAGGAACAGTAGTGATGGTCAGTGGAGGAGAGGAACAATAGTGATGGTGAGTAGAGAAGAGAAACAGTAGTGATGGTCAGTGCCTCCAGTGGCGTAGTGGGACTGTCCCAGCAAACACAATGTTGTCTACTTTCTTACAACTCTTCTACAACCTTTATTTTTTTCAGTATCTGAACAAAGCTTTTAAAATAAACAAGCCAGGCTTTTTAACAGGTTCTGAACAAAGAGTGCTAGAGAGAAGGAAGGAGGAGAAGAAGAAGAAAACACTAGGATACCTAACTTACCTTTAGAGTCCCAGAACAGATTCCCAGATTCAGATTTACTTACATTATTCTAAATAATACAATAATATTAATAACTATTATCCACAATTTAAATTAATACAACCTTATTACTTTATTAATCATATTGATTATGGTATTTACTATTCATTCATTAGTATCAATGTCAATAATAATATTAAACGGTAATTAATAAAATGTAATGTTTATTATTACTGTTATTATTATTATTATTATTATTATTATTATTATTATTATTATTATTATTATTATTTTATTTAATAACAGTGTTATTAATAGTATTTATTTTATAACTTAATTTCCGTGTCTGTATATTTATATATACAATATACAATAACTATATATTTTATTTTTTAAAATGTTAATTAGTATAATATTAATAATAATATTTAACTGTAATTAAGAATGTAATGTTTATTATTATTATTATTATTAGTGAGTGTATTAATCTAATATGAATCAGTGTGAGAGTTGATGTTTTACTGTGTATGATTATTTATATTGTTCTGAATGTTAAAGTGAAAATAAACATCATTCAGTCTCAGTTCTGTTCATTACAGCTTTTATTTACTGACAGGAAGCAGTTCTAAAGTGCAGCTGTTCATTGGCTGGACATTCTAGCAGGACATCTCTCATCACCTGGACTTCACCTTTCCTTCTAAACACAGAACACAGTCTTCTCCAGGACCTTCTCCAGAACTTCTCTTTGTCCTTCTCACCCACAGCCTTCTTTTTCTCCATCCTCTGCTCGTGGGGAGTCTGGCAGGCCTGGTTCTTCTTTGGGTTCTGCTTTACACTTCAGCAGAACATCCAGTCTCTTGATCTGACCTCAATGTGTTCTTTCTCAGTATTCCAGAGCGCTCTTTCCTGCAGCATCTCCTCCTCCTTCTTCAGCAGCTGCTCTTTCAGCTGCCGATTATCTTCTCCACTTCTGGAGATGTACTGCAGCTTCCATTGAACTTTCAGCCCTCACTCTGTCCAGCTCCTTCAGGGCCTCCTCTCTGGCCTGCTTCATTTCTGCATCCTTCTTCTTCAGCTCCTCATTCAGCTGGAGAACAATGGTCATCCACTTCTCATTCTCCAGCTTTCTCTTCTCTCTGTGTCCTCTTTCTTCTCCTCCTCATCCATCAGAGCAGCCAGCATTCTGTTCTTCTCGTCCAGGTTGACCTGCAGCACCTCGACTTTGGTCTGGAGAGTAGCAATAATAGTTTTGCTCGCTCTCTCGCTCTCCTCTCTCTGGCTGTCCATGTGGAGCAGGAGTTTCTTAACTTCTGCACTCTTGTCTGCTCCATCTTCTCCTGCTCCTCCTGCTCCTCCCTTCTCAGCTGTTCCATCATTTCTCTGTCCCGCTGCCTCTCCTCTTTCTCGGTCTCCAGCAGGACCAGAAGGCCTTCAACCTCTCGCAGGCGCCGATCATGCGCTGCGTCCATTCTCTTATTGTCCTCAGTGCATTCTGTGAGCTCAAACTGCAGCTTGTTTGTCTGCTGCAGGAGCTCCGTGCACCTCACCTTCACTTCAGTCCAGGCCTTCGTATATCCAGCTCTGCTGAGGAGCTGTATCTTCTTGTCCAGGTGATCCATAGCTCTTTCTAGGTCTTTCTCCATCGCTTGTTTTTCTCTCACTATGTAACACGTAACGGTTTGTTTCGCTCGTGAACCTCAGCTGAGAGACAAGTGTGGAAAGATTGACGGTGCGCGTATTTATATAAACTTTCGGAGGCATGACGTCACAATGAGAACGTTCGCCTCCGAGAGTCTGTAAACAAAACTGAGAACTTAGGAGGAGAGAGGCGCAGCGTCATTGGTACAGTCCGAGAGACGGAGAGGGGGCGTGGTCTTACGATCGCGCGCTTTAACAAAAATGATTAATAATCATTGCTGACACTGAAACTTCAACCTGGACCAAAATGATGATTCTGATCGAAGATCAATAACAAACCTGTTATACATTATTATTATGATTATTATTGTTGTTTATTTTTTATTGTAAAGGTCGTTATTATTATTATTATTATTATTATTATTATTATTATTATTATTATTATTATTATTATTATTATTATATAACATAATGATCATAATAGTAATATTTCTTATTTATTAAAAATATTCTTATTATTACTAATATTATTGTTGTTGTTGTACAGCAGGTATGTAGTGTTTTTTGTGTTTTGTATTTTAAATAAATCTATGTTTGGTATTTTGTATTGTTTTGTCATTAACTTGTATATTACATATTCTGGCAAAACAGAAGGTTTTACTTCTGTTATTATTCCTACTAAAAGAATATTAATATTAAGTATAATCCATAGTGTCAACTCATGAATTTCATTAGTAGTAATTGTGGTATGAAATTATTTATTTCTAAACATGAATATTGTATTATTGTTATTACATAATAATAATTATAAATTACCTAGAATATTATCAGTATTTGTATTATTTAATCAGAATTGTTATTATTAGTGTGTAAACTGTATATTTATATATACAGTGTGGATCTGATTGACTGCAGCTCTGATGGAGAGGAAGGAGTAAAACTATATGTGTATCTGTCAGTGTCGTTTCTTCTCTTCTTTCATTGTACAGATCTACACTTTTCTGTTCAGAGCTTTTCAGAACTGGGTCCTGAATGAGAGGAGGAGAGAAAGAGAATGAGAGGAGGAGAGAGAGTGAATGAGAGGAGGAGAGAGAGAGAATGAGAGGAGGAGAGAGAGTGAATGAGAGGAGGAGAGAGAGTGAATGAGAGGAGAGAGAGTGAATGAGAGGAGGGGTGGAGAGACAGGAAGGGGGAGAGACTCCAAACAGCGCGGTGGGTTTAACTTGAAGTGTTTGGAGTAAATGAGTGTTGGAGTCAGTGAGGGTCTCTGGACGGCTTGTAGTCTGTGAGGTAACGAGTCAGTGTGTTTCTGAGGAGATATCAGCCTCGCGAGAGTTAGCGAGACTACACAGCTCAGCCAGCAGCTCGCTCTGCGTCTGTTTGGCGGGAAGAAGCGGTACGAGCTGGAAGCGCGAGGTCGCCGTTTAACCGCTGACAGAACAGAACAGAACAGAGACCCTCTTAACACGTCAGGACCACTTTAGTCGAGGAGACTGAGATGAAGAGCTGAACTTCGTACTGCCGAGGAGAGAGAGAGGGAGAGAGAGAGGAGGAGAGAGGGAGAGAGGGAGAGGGAGAGAGGGAGGGAGAGAGAAGGAAGAGTGGAAGACGCTATGTGTGAGTAAAGGTAACGTTTCTTTCTTTCCTTCTCATTTTTATTTACTTCCACCGGGAGTGAAGCGACCGGACTTGTCGTTAACGTTGTGAACACGTTGTGTAAACGTTGTGACTGCCTGTTGTTTTATTGCTCAAAACGTTAAAATGTATTTCCTCAGAATGTTGTGACAATGTTATCTCACAACGTTATAATAAGGTAGTGGTAACGTTGTCAGTACGTTGTCACAACCTCCTATAATCTTTCATACGTTCCGTTATATCTACATGGAGTTTCAGTAAGTTGCCAGTAAGCAGTAATAATACAGTAAAGTTATTTACTAGTGATGCTGTTCAGATGACGTGTAAGAAGCGCCACCTTTTAATATCGTTGTAGCAGCATTATGTGTTTGGTGACACTGTTACCGGACAACGTTGTGATAACATAATGGTAATGTTGTCAGTACTTCGTCACAACCACCTAGAATCTTTCATATTATGTTTCATATAAATAAATACTGTACATATACACTATTTAGTAGTAACGCAGTGACAACCTTTTGACAGCCATGAAATAAAGTAATATAATATGACTGGAACTATATGCTGTTATTATAAAGACTGAAACTATATGCTGTTATTATAAAGACTGAAACTACATGTTGTTATCTTCTTCAGTCCTGTTAGAGAAGCAGCTCATGAAGCTGCTGGTCAGAATGTTCAAAGTATGTAAAACTGCATCAGAGCAAATGAGCTCATTTCTAAAAGACCCTCTAAACATTCTTTAAACACAACCAGATGTTTTATTCTGCTTATTGTATATATTTTTTTATTTCTTCTCACATGTTTACTAATATTATTACTATTATTATTTTTACTAGCTTGGTAGGCCTGATAAACAAACAAAATGAGAAGGGAGTAAGGAGGAAGAGGATATAAAATAACACTAGCATACCTAACTTGCCTTTGCAATGTTCCAGAACAGATTCCACAACCCCCCCAACCCCCCTCCACCCTCGCTTTATGTGCCTGTTTCTTAAAATGACACAGCCCCGCCTCTAGGCCCATCCATCTACAGTAATTTATGTTTCAACCCAAACAAAGAAACACCAAACAACATCCTTGTTAGAGCAGATGTTAGAACTGGCAGTAGTTTAAGACTTGTTACAACCAAAAGTACTACTTAGCAGAGACACCAAACGGTTACGACACATAAAACATACAGAGCGCATTCAAAGTTGCGTTTCACCCACATACAATATGTGAATGTGTTGTTTGTTTTAAAACAATAATAAGAGCCAGTAAACAGAAATACACAGAAATTCCTAAAAAAAATAGAGATATCTTACACAGCTGATTGGTGGATGAGTCAAAACCTTCTGTTACATTTAGTAACAGCAATATGTTAATGCAGAGAGGCGCCACAGAGATGAATTACTGTGGCTGTTTAATCCACAGAACAATGAAATTAAACCAATCAGCAGTTATTGAGGAGCACCTTGGTACCGCAGTCAACCCAACCACTAACAAACAACTTGTACTTTAAACCTTTTTGTGTTTTTATTGTCTGGAGGAGAATGTAGTACTTGGGGAGAAGGTAGTTCTTGAGTAGAAGGACGTCTGGAGGAGAAGGTAGTTCTTGAGTAGAAGGACATCTGGAGGAGAATGTAGTACTTGGGGAGAAACTAGTTCTTGAGTAGAAGGACGGCTGGGGGAGAAGGTAGTTCTTGAGTAGAAGGGTGTCTGGAGAAGAAGGTAGTTCTTGAGTTCATGTGCAGTGTATGTTATGATTTCCTGTTTGTACATTTCTCTTGTAATATCATCTAAACGTACACAGTATGCGCTGCACGCCTCCATTTTTATCTGGATTTTGAATGTCGTATGAGTCACGTGAGTGAAAACAACCTTTAAGGTAATTCCTGAACCAAGAAAGCGTTTGCTGATTACAGCTGACAGAAAGCAGGCAGGTATATGTGACTGTGTTCCCACTAGGATTACACTGTGTGATTTTAATCAATGCCCAGTACGAGTGCAGACACATAGGCCAGCAAATCAGGAAGGCTAAAAGCTTCACATTTGGAGAACCCAAGTCTGTATATGTCTACTTTGCTTTGGTTCACTGAGTGAAATTGTGAGATTCTAAAACACTGATTTTTAAACTTTTCTTTGTAAAACAAGCTGTAGAGAGACTGCATCCCAATCATGTTCATCTCTGGTTTTGGTATTTTAAGGACAAAGTAAGTTTAAGTTTAGGGTTAAGGTTAAACTAGTGGTAAGGTCAGGATTAAGTTTAAGGTTATGGTTAGGGATAGAGTAAAGGAAAAGTTTGGGATAAACTGAGGGTTATGTTAAGTTTAAGGTTAGGGTTAAGGTTAAATTAAGGCTAAGTTTAAGGGGTATAGCCATGCACAGAGATACTCCTGTGTGTTGCTGGTGTTATTTTGTGGCTTTTTAAGACCTGCCTGCAATTCCTGCTGCTTAGCAGCTCTGGCAGCGGTTCAGCCCTGCGGCTGTGCTCCAATAAAAAAAGTATTCACTTAACATACTATGTTTCCTGCGTCTTACTGTAGACCAACATTACTTTTCTATACAGACCGAAATTACACTGCTGACTTGATGCATCTTCTCCATTTGATCCAGTTGTGTTCTTTTTTGTAGAAGTGTTACGAAATGGTTACAGTAAATGTGAAGTAAATGTGTGAGTCATTTCCTTTTTACTTAGGCTGAAGTTGCTGACGTTAATATGGTTCCATGTAGCTGTTTCAAAAACACAGTGTACACCAAACCCCATATGTAGCTGTGGGCTGTGAGGGAGTGTCCTGAGTTGTGTCTGTCTGTGTGTAAACGTTTTTCACTCTTGGATAAGAAATGTATTTTCACTCTCCATGAAAAACAAGGGGTCTGTCTCAAAACCTAGTGAGGGTCTACATAGGCAGCATTTTACATCATAGTATGCGCTCCTGACATGTAGACTGTCCCAATTCTTACATACCTTAAACATGCTTCTACTGAGGAACCTTATTTAGACCTGATTTTAAGGAAGCATGAGACAATCCCATGATGCAACACAGGCTAATCTACGAGCAGTGAAGTGGTTTTAAAATGTGAGTTATTTTGATTCTCTCTGGAGTTTTAATGTGTTTCTGGTCATATAATCACACAAAACAGTATTTTATTATCAACTCTGTAACGAGTCCTTCACCATTTACACTTTTATACTCCAAACAGTTTTAAGCCTTGGGCTATTGTTTTGAATAGCCGGACAATAGCTTAGCAGACAGCTAAACCACCGGTGGTGGCTGCAGTGGGCGGGAACAAGCCGTGACGCAGTCTCTCTCTAACTAGAGCGTCTCAGTAATCTGTTTTATGAGGAGAGATGAGGAGAGAACGCTGCTACTTACACAGCTGCTACCTAGACAGCCTACTTACACACTCACTAGGTTCTGAGACACTCACTAGATGTAATGCAAAGGTAAGTTGTTGGAAGTGTGAAGTTAATGAAGGCAGTGTTGGTAAGAAAGATGGCTGATACAGTGTCTGGATGTGATAGCAGAGTTATCAGCTGATGTTGGTCTAATGATGTCATTTGTATTATAATATGACAAAAAACATTAGACTAGAAAATAGAGCATACAGACAAAAAGGTTAGTTTGCCTTGAAGGATAAAGTTGTTCCTTTCCAGTCCAGTTTGACATTTCTGAATGTGATATTTTGCAACACCCTTTTGAAACTGAGCCTGAAGTTAAGCTTAACAAGCCTTTCTGAGCCCAACCAAATGGCTGGAATCCATTGTTGACTTGTGAAATGATTAAAAGGGAAGTTAAATCTTACTGTGACAGCAAATTTTGTTCTTCGTGTACAAGACACTGATGTTTCTTCATTTATCTGCAAGAGACCATCTTGCATGAACAATTATTTCTACAGTGCAAACATTGTGTCTACTGGAGCTGTACAGAAATAGTGATTTAAAGACTACATTGAGTTTCAACTGTTTTCAGATTTGGGATGAAGATGGCTGAAAGATGGCTGAAGGAGAAAACCCTAAGCACAGCGCTGGTAAGATTCTAGGTTTAGTTATTATAATTCTGGGTTTTAACAGACAGAAAATACAAAAATCTGTCTGTTTAGTATATCTTTGTTAATTATACTCCATGAGAAGAGTAGACCCAGTCAAAATCATGCACCAATTATATCCCAATGATCAGTCAATCAAATTCTGAACTTTTATAAACACCCAACAAAATTCATATCAATGTAAAATTAGTCTGCTCACAATCATACTAATTTCTTTGTCTGTGGACCAGAATCACCCACTGGTGCCTCCCATACAAACCTATTTAATTGTAATGAAAGACACATGATGATATCTTATTTACTAGCTTTTACAGCGTTATATTTTTAGATACATCAAATAAAATCCTGATAGCTTTAGCCAGCTTAGCGATGATGCTGATAAAAAAAGGAGCAAATGAAGGATAACAAATACTTTTTCTTTAATTTGTTTATATTTAAGCTTATATAGCACTTAATAAACACTCTTCTTAGCACTCCTGAAATACTATTTGATCGTGACTATTAGAGTTATATGTATATTGATGTGTTAAGTAAATGTAGTCTCATATATATATATATATATATATATATATAATATATATATATATATATATATATATATGACTTTATGTCTGTAGATTAAAAGCTTCTTAATGATGCAGGAACTAAAAGTCGAGCGAGGTTAACTGAAGTTTTCATGTACTTGGATTACTTTTTTCTCCTGTAGGTGATTCACACCATCTCTCAGATCTGAGGATTGTGCTGCTGGGATACAGATATTCTGGAAGAGTTCAGCAGGAAACGCCATCCTGAACAGAGAGGAGTTTGAGTTAAAGACAACTGCTCAGTGTGTTAAGAGACAGAGAGAAGTAGCAGAGAGACACATCACTGTGGTTGAAGCTCCAGGATGGTGGAGTAATATACCTGTAGAGGAGACACTGAGTTACTGAAACAGGAGATTGTACTCAGTGTGTCTCTGTGTCCTCCAGGACCTCATGCTGTTCTACTGATCATACGTGTGGACAGTGGTTTTAAAGAGAAAGAGAGAAAGTGTTAGAAGGACACATGAGCTTCTGCTCGAAAGTGTCTGGAGTCACACTATAGTTCTGTTCACCTGTGGAGACTATCTGGGAGACACACCATAGAGCAGCACATTGAGAGTGAAGGGAAGGACTCCAGTGGCTGGTGGAAAATGTGGGAACAGGTATCATCTTCTCAACAATAAGAACAGAGGATGACTCTCAGGTCACAGAGCTGCTGGAGAAGATAGAGGAGATGGTGGCAGCAAACAGTGGATGCCATTTTGAAATAGACAGAAAGATTCTACAGGAGGTGGAAGAGAAGAGGAGAGCAGAGGAGGAGAGAGGAAAGAGAGGATGATGAAGGTGCAGAAACAGAGAGAAGAAATGAAATCACAAATTAGTAAGTAATTTTTATAAATGTATTTGAACAGAGTGTAACAGATGTTTCTGCAGGTCCCTTAAACTGAAACAAACTGATTTCCTTCAGGAGTTTCAGGAAATTATCTTGTTGTCATCTTTTAGGATGTCATTCACATGTTTTAATATGGGGGATTCCTGAATCGCATAAGTGTTCAGTTGCAGTTCACACCGTACACCGCAAAGAAGACGGTTATTCAGTTTGCAAGTGACATGTAGTTGAGCAAGCTCAAAGAATCTTCAGGGTTTGAATATAGAGTAGAATTCATTTTTTCATCAGTTATGACAAGTCCAGATCCCACAGAAGCAGAGAAGACCCAGACCATCCCACTACCGTCACCATGTTTCACTGTTGGTATGATGTTCTTATGGTGGAATGCAGTTTTGGCTTTATACCAGATGAAATGGTGGTTGAACATTGATGCTGCCTACATGCAGAAACTTGTCCAGTCCAAGCCAAATTAAATTACAGCTATTGTTCATGCTTGTGAAGGCATTACACACTAAGTATTAAATATGTTTTAGTCACAAGTGACATGGCAAAACCTTCAGCTTGTGTCTCCAGAGGTAGTCCATTGTGGATTTTAAGGTATTTTTGTAAATTCTACACCCTTGTTTGCTTGTGATGATAGACGATATATAAGAATGACCAGGAGGTCAGTGCAGCAATTCTGGCCTAAGTTGACACGACAATCCCATTTCAGTCAGTTTCTATGGTAGAACTGAACAAATCAGAAAACCAGTAGTTTCA
Organism: Megaleporinus macrocephalus; assembly: GCA_021613375.1. NCBI lineage: Eukaryota > Metazoa > Chordata > Actinopteri > Characiformes > Anostomidae > Megaleporinus > Megaleporinus macrocephalus. The sequence goes on from CM038726.1 coordinate 6,331,606, forward strand.
GATTAGACAAGAAAACTTTGAGAAACGTACAGAATACATACATAGTCTGTGGTGAAATCAGACTCTCCAGGTCACGGCCATGTCATGTTTGTAATTCCCGTAATTACAAAAAGAAATGCTTCAGAAAATACAACAAGGACATCTAGGTGAAGAAAAGTGCCAGCATGTAGCCCATGAAGTGATCTTCTCGCCAATAAGGAATGAAGACCTTAGCTAGACCACAGCATTTTGTGACGTACGCGATCAGCCACACCATTAATACCCCCTCCTACACACATTGTCCATTTTATCATCTCTACTTAGCATACAGGAGCTACACGTACAGACTGTAGTCCATCTGATTAGCTCCATACATTGTTTATCCCCCTTTACCCTGTTCTTTAATGATCAGGACCCCCACAGGACCTCCACAGGACCTCCACAGAGCAGGTACTATTAGGAAGGTAGATCATTCTCAGCACTGCAGTTACACTGACGTGGTGGTGGTGTGTTAGTGTGTGTTGTGCTGGTGTGAGTGGATTAGACACAGCAGTGCTGCTGCTGGAGTGTTTAAACACCTCAGTGTCACTGCTGGACTGAGAATCGTCCACCAACCAAAACTATCCAGACAGCAGTGTCCTGAGGGCGGCGTCCTGTGTCCACTGATGAAGGACTAGAGGAACACAAACTGTGCAGCAGCAGATGAGCTACTGTCTCTGACTTTACATCTACAAGGTGGACCAGCAAGTAGTAGGAGTGTCTAATAGAGTGGACAGTGAGTGGACATAGTGTCAGTGTCACTGCAGTGCTGAGAATGACCCACCTCCCTAATAGTATCTGCTCTGTGGTGGTCCTGTGGGGGTCCTGATCATTAAAGAACAGAGTAATAAAGTATACAGAGAATCAGATGAACTACAGTCTGTAAGTGGAGCTTCTGTATGGTCAGTGGAGCTGATACAGTGAGTGTAGATATAAGGAGGTGGGTTTATTGTTATGGCTGATCGGTGTATGTCTTTCATATAGACTTAGACAGCAAGATGTCGATGGATTTGTTTGACCTTGATGAGAAAAGCTATGTTGTTGTCACAGACTGCTTCTCTGACCACCCTGAAGTGGCTGCACTGCAATCTACATCCAGTAGTTTAGTCATCACTTGCTCATCACTTGTTTTCAGAAATGTGGTACTCTGGTGCAAGTACAGCTTTAAACTACCAAAGCAAGAAACACTAAACATACTTTCTCATTTTACACTCACATTGTTCATGTGTTGATAAGATAAACTTCTTCTGACAGACATTCAGCTGAAAAAAGGATAATGTTATTGTGGATCCCACAGCAAGTAACGCCAAGAACTTTCTACCATGGAAGTCTTGTATGGGGATGACTAAGCACCCAAAAGAAGTCTATGTATACTGTACCAGTGCCAGCAGGAACTCTTCAGTTCCAGTCATGACTTTGAGACAAAAATATCTACAAGTATCTACATGAAGACCACAGAGTCTGTCCACAGATCTCAGCCTTTAACTGGAACTCAGCACATAGATTACTGTAAACTCAACTCTGATTAGGTGGAATACCTGAATATGCAGGACATAATTTCTTCTGCAGCAGTTTAAGGAAATAAAATAAATCTTTATGGGTATTTCAGTACTTATGGTTCAGAAACTACTAAATGTTAAAATGGGAATTTAGTTAGTAGCCAAATGATACTTTTATTGTAATATATGTTTTAATATATCCTATATATGCTAATGTATACTGTTTTAATAAATACAATTGTTGGATTACAGTTTTTTATTTTCCCGTTAAAAAAATATTTAGATTGCATATTTATTACAAATATTTAGTATAAATAATTTATTAAAAAGTATTTGATAAAAAAAATACTAGAAAAAGTATTTATTAAAAATATTTAGAACATGTAATTCAAAGAAAATTTGTTTTTGTGGCTTTGGTTTTTATGTAGACGTTGTTTAAAATGTGAGAGATGGGTTGATGCTGCATGTCCTCCTTGAAAAAGGTGTATTTTTAACAGGAATGTAGTTGATGAGCTTGCAAGAGGTCTTTTCTTTCTTTCCACTGTCATCCCATCAATGTCTTGGCAAAGTGAAGTACAAGCTGTTGTCCTTGTTGAACCTTTCTTTGTAGCCTGCTGGATTGTTGGTGTTGGAGTAGCGTTAAGCTGTTGATTTCCTGCTTCTGTTTCTCTGGAGTAGCTGTGTGTAATTTTTTAATGGAAACTCCATTTTAGTGGAACATTTGAACTCCAGGAATGAGTGACATTGTGAAAGTGCAGTGTCCTTTCTGGATACCATATTGTCTTTAGTACCGTCAAAGGTTACCGAAGACGTATACTAATGATTCACAAATTGTGCATTCAGTTAAAAGATATTAGACATTTTTGTTTATATAATGTTAATTATGATTACAAATAATAACATGTTTTCTCCTGTAGGTGATTCACACCGTCTCTCAGATCTGAGGATTGTGCTGCTGGGATATATAGGTGCTGGAAAGAGTTCAGCAGGAAACACCATCCTGAACAGAGAGGAGTTTGAGTTGAAGACAACTGCTCAGTGTGTGAAGAGACAGAGAGAAGTAGCAGAGAGAAACATCACTGTGGTTGAAGCTCCAGGATGGTGGAGAGATGTATCTGTGGAAAGGAGCACTGAGTTACTGAAACAGGAGATTGTACTCAGTGTGTCTCTGTGTCCTCCAGGACCTCATGCTGTTCTACTGATCATACGTGTGGACACTGTTTTTAAAGAGAAAGAGAGAAACGTGTTAGAAGGACACATGAAGCTTCTGCTCAAAAGCGTCTGGAGTCACACTATAGTTTTGTTCACCTGTGGAGACTATCTGGGTGACACACTCATAGAGCAGTACATTGAGAGTGAAGGGAAGGACCTCCAGTGGCTGGTGGAGAAATGTGGGAACAGGTATCATGTTCTCAACAATATGAACAGGAGTGATGACTCTCAGGTCACAGAGCTGCTGGAGAAGATAGAGGAGATGGTGGCAGCAAACAGTGGACGCTTTTTTGACCTGATGAAAATTAGGTCAAAAGGAATAAAACGGAGGCTGAGCTCTGAGTCTGAAGAGAAGAAGAAAAGAAGGCGTACGTAACAAATATTTGCTTTGTGATTTGCAATATGGTATAAAATTGCATAATGTTACAAAGACTTGCAACTATGAATAACAATAATAATAATAATAATACTAATAATACTAATAATAATAGTAATTATTATTATTATTGTTATTATTTTTCTTATTATAATAATGATAGAGTGGCTTACCAAACTGCACATTGTCATTTATTGTTATCAGTAAATGTATTTCAGAACCATAGAAAAATATTTAGATGCTGCAATGAGATTAACACCCAACATTATCACATCAAATTAATACAGATGTCCAGGATCAGTTACAAAGATACCTTTGTAACTGATCCTGAACATCTGTATTAATTTATTAGCAAAAACTCTCATTCTTACAATTCACCAGGTCATTGACAAGACACTCCTCCTTTGGATCTCCTGCTGTTTTGTTAATGTCAGGGCATTCTGTATTACTCCCTCTTATAGCCTACATTGAAGGTTCCTAGTTCAGGTCCTGGAGTAACTCCTTTCCTGCATATTTTAGTATTTCTGACTTCTATCACACTCACTCACACTCACAAGTCACGAAGGGCTTGTAAATACATAATTAACATGTAATAAACACATAATTAATTTGAACAGCTGTGCGGGGCAAGTGGTACTCCAGGACCAGGATTGGGATGAATGGCAGAATTAGACAGCCCATGGCCCTTTGGACATTTTGGTAATGTGCCTATTAAGCCCTCATGTCCAGAGAAAGGCAGAGATTCAGATTAGGCAATGCTTTAAACAGAGACAGATTTTGGTCATGATACATCGATGCCAACGGATTAAATATAAAGAATATATATTTATGAATAAATATGTTAATGAATAAATCATATCTGTGATACAAGTAAAATGAACAAGCACTTAAAGATCACAGTTCAAGAAGGTTTGTACAATTTCCTTAAACGTTTGGTGGAGTGAATCTTTTAAAGAAAGGACAAAACAGGAGATGAGTAAGATCCCAATTAATATGTGGATGAACTAGAAAAGAGCGTTTGCAGAAGAAGAATTCTTAAACCAAACTCTTTGTGGAAGCATCAGCACCACTAGGGTGAATGAGTTAGCAAGCCAACATGGCCTACACAGCAAACTCACAGGGCAGCACAGCAGTGGCAAATGCAATGTCATACTGGTTTTGCTATTGAACTGTGGCTTTTTCACAACTAGTGTTTACAACCAGTTCTGTTTTTCCCAGGACTAAACAAGAGATCTGGATTTCGATTTGGACGAATGACATATGGAACTTGTGAGTATTGCTGACACAATTGATTTTAATAGCCACACACACACATTATATATGTATTGTTATCTAGTGCATATCAATAGCAGTTAGAAGGCTCCCTCCATTTTCTGTATTGGGAGAGCATGGGTGTATTTTTGTCCCCAAATCTGACACAGAGGTCTTAGTACAGAGTATTCAGGGCTGCTGAACCAGAACTTACTCATACTCATGAACACGGTGCTTGTGTTGGAGCTGAGATTTTCTGAATAGCATATTGTTGAGCACTCAGTACTGAGCTCATTTAAATGTTTATCTATTTATTTGTGTTTATTTTTTCTTATAGTTTTGATATGTATGTCCTCTCTTCTTATTTGTGTTTACCACTGACCATTACCACCATTATACTTAACATTAATACTATTGGTATGTAGTAGTAGCGACTAACTCCATGCTATATTGCAGAGGTGGGAGTAAGTCCTAACCAAGTCACTGGGGAAAAATTCAAGCAAGTCAAGTCAGGTCCCTGCTATAAGTCAAGCAAGTCTCAAGTCAAGTCATTCCAACTATTGTGCCTAAGTTTCCACATTTAAATCACTTAAAAGGTCATGAAGAGCCGAACTTTATTTTCAATGTTGAGTGTTTTTAAATGCTGGAACTTTCTCATTTCTAAAAAGCTGCTTCTCATATGAGAGTGTCATTTTGTTCTGAGTGGGATCACCATGACTAGATACAAAGAGATCTCTGAAGCCTTCAGAAAAAAGGTTGATGGTAGATGCTGTACTTTAACATAAATTGTTTTGAGAGCTACCTACTACCATGACTTTTTGTGATGTTATCCCAGACTTCCCAGACTCATCTTCATCTACAACCTTCGCTTGAGCCGCTTGAATATGGTGATCATGGTGATCCCACTCACCGCAACAATCCAGAGCAAACCAAACTGAATGTGAGGTTTAGATTAGACCCTATTAGGATGGGATTAGTATTAGTGGGGGAGGTGGAGTAGTATATTATTACTGCAGGACATCTGTAAAACTTAAGACGATTCACACAGGATCATTAATCTTGGCATAAATGACTGAAATAGGAGCGGTAGCTCAATTCACACACTACCAAAACCTCCTGAAAACCCTATTAAAGTTAGCAGCTACATAACACATATATAACCCTAACCCTAACCCTAACTCAGACTCTCCTCTCTGGTTAAACAGCGGCAGTGCTGTACAGTTACAGATGTGTACTGCTTTACCTGCTGCTCATCATACAGCAGAAACGCTACCTGTAAGTCAGCAAAGTCACATAACAGTTAAAGAATTAAACACAGCCTAATATTTCTCAGCCCCGCTTTACAAAGTGTGTTCTTTACAGAGTGGGTTCTTACAGAGTGTGTACTTTACAGAGTAAGTTTCTTACAGGCTATGCTCTTTACAGAGTGAGTTCTTATAAAAGACTTCTGTCTCACTCTGACGTTTAATATGATGTCTGCCCAACCTTTGCAGCTGTAACACCTTAAACTCTTCTGGGAAGGCTACACGGTTTAGGAGAGTGTTTATGGGAATGTTTGGTTCTTCCAGAAGAGCATTAGTGAGGTCAGACACTGATGTTGGATGAGAAGGCCTAGCTGGCAATCTCCGCTCAGGTTGAGGTCAGGACTGTGCAGGCCAGTCAAGTTCTTCCACACCAAACTCGCTCCTCCATGTCTTTATGGAGCTGCTTTGTGTACTGGTGGGCAGTCATGTTGGAGCAGGAAGGGGCCGTCCCCAAACTGTCCCCACAAAGTTAAGAGTGTGAAATTTTCCTGAATTTCTTGGTCTGCTGAAGCATTAAGAGTTCCTTTCACTGGAACTAAGGGGCCGAGCCCACCTCCTGAAAAACAACCCCACACTATAATCCCCCTCCACCAAACTTTACAATGCAGAAAGTACCTTTCTCCTGGCCACCGCCAAACCCAGACTCGTCCATCAGATTGCCAGACGGAGAAGCATGATTGGTCACTCCAGAGAACACGTCCCCACTGCTCTAGAGTCCAGTGGCGGCGTGCTTTACACCACTGCATCTGACGCTCTGCATTGCGCTTGGTGATGTAAGGCTTGGATGCAGCTGCTCGGTCATGGAGACCCATTCCATGAAGCTCTCTACTCTCTGTTCTTGAGCTGATCTGAAGGCCACATGAAGTTTGGAGGTCTGTAGTGATGGACTCTGTAGAAAGTTGGTGACCTCTGTGCACTATGCTCCTCAGCATCCGCTGACCCGCTCTGTCATTGTACGTGTTCTACCACTTGGTGTCTGAGTTGCTGTCGTTCTTAATCACTTCCACTTTGTTAGAACACCACTGACAGTCCACTGTGGAATATTTAGTAGTGAGGAAACTTCATCACTGGACTTGTTGCACAGGTGGCGTCCTATCACGTTACCACGCTGGAGTTCACTGAGCTCCTGAGAGCTCAGGCTGCAGCAGTGTTGGCATGACAGTTCTCAGCTGTTAAATAGTAGTATATAATGTGTGTGCGGTGTGTCGGAAACAAATGTGATCCCACAAATGTGGATAATGTCAATGTTTCTGGGAAATGTCAATGTTTTTAAAATGGAAAACTGTTCTGTGGTCAGATTAATCAATTTTTTTCATTCTTTTTGGAAACCACGAATTCAAGACAAGAGAGAGAGACCATCCAGCTTGTTATCAGTGCACAGTTCAAAAGCCTGCATCTCTGATGGTCTGGGGTTGCACTGGTGCCTATGGTGTGGGCACTTTACATATCTGGAAAGGCTCTGTCAATGCTGAATATTAAATAGCGACAACCTTCCTCATTCATCTTTATATGGGACAACATTCCTCTCCCATAGCTCTAGCAGTTGTCTCCTCACTTCCCAGATGTTTACAGACTGTTGTTAAAAGAAGAATTGATGCTACACAATGGTACACGTGGCTCTATAGCAACTTTTTTGAGAAGCGTTGCTGCCATCAAAGTCTATCCATCCATCCATCCATCCATTATCTTCTGCTTTATTCCACAAGTTGGGGTTGCGGGGGGGGCTGGAGCCCATACCAGCATCATTGGGCAAAGGCGGGGTACACCATGGACAGGTTGCCAGTCTATCGCATGGCCAGCACACACTCGCACCTACAGACAGTTTAGAATGAGCGATCAACCTATCATGCATGTGTTTGGACTGTGGGAGGAAACCAGAGTACCCGGAAGAAACCCACTCAAGCACAGAGAGAACATACACACTCCACACAGAACCACCCAGACCGGAAATCCAACCCAGATCATCTTACTGTGAGGCGAAGGTTCTAAATATGTTAAATGAAATAGTAAAATGTCTCACTTTCAACATCTGTAATGTGTTCTGTTTGAATAAAATATATATCTTTTTTGGAATTGGGGTTGTAATACTTTGGACTTTTATTAAGAGCACACTGTGTTCTGAGCCCCTCGACTGCTGATTGACTAAGCCAGTTGTGACTTAATTCACTGAACCACCTTTATATGCATGTTTTTGTTTCTCAGCCAGAGACTTACATCTTGCAGACAGTGCGGTCTTGGAGGACAGTTCAGCAGATTTAGTGAGTACAACAGTATCGCCGTGATCTTTCCCAGGAGGGGTTGTGTAAAAGGGGCTAGAGGGTTAATTTTAATGATGTGTGATGGGGATTGATGGTGGCTGATGGGAGTTGATGAGGTGGAGAGACACATAGACATATCATGTATGTATGCAAATATAGAGTTTATTTAGAACAGTTTCAATTTAGGAAATTAATTGAAGAGTGAACAGTGTTATATTGGAAACAGGTAACCAAAACAGGGGAGTAAGAGCAGTAGAGGGAGAACCTGACTCTTTTCCTCTTCATTCATTAAATACACAATACAAAGAGACCTTGTGCTGTGAAGCCCTTACTCACATTTTGTGAAAGTTATTTGAAGTTCATCTCTTTGCCAGTAAAGTATTATATTTAATGGTACAGTACATATTTATTGAGAATGTTGACAGTTTGTCCCCTTTTTTTAAATATAGCAGCCGACTGAATGGTTAATGATGCTTTAGCTATAGAGCAGCCATTGGGAGCAAAGAGACAAGGAAAAGCAACGATCTGTTCAAATGGCTGAAATATCAGCCATTTCAGCAAAGAGATATAAGCATTAATACTAATCGATGTAAGCATTGTGTTATATAATCCTTAATACTAATCCCTTAATACCTTTAATATCAAAACCTGTAAAACTTTTACATGATGTAGTTCAATGTGTAAGTTGCTGGATACACAGAAATCAGACAAACAGAACATGGCTACTGGTTTATCGCTTTAATTCATTTATTCACGTTGTGTAACTTGAAGCTTGTGTTGTGAACCCTCTGCTCACATTTCTTTCCTTTTCAGGACATTTTCAGTCACATTGTCGAATCATCCCGTGTTACTTGTGAGTATTACTGACACATTTGAAATACTGTAAAAGATTATAAAGCCATTGTGAGCAGGAAGTAGTTTAATAGTTTAATACACACTTAAAATACATTGTTACCAGTTACCGATCAAGGTATGTATTAGAAGTAAATGAAAAGTTGAAAAGTTACCTTTGAAGTAAACTACTTTGTAATTAAAAGTTGTCCTAAAAGAAACTTTAGCGAGGGATAAAATACTGTTCAGGGGAGCATTTCCCGATAACAACTGATCTTAGTGATTTACGAACAACTTTATAAACAACGTAACTTTAAGAACCCCAATTTTGCGAGTGTTTTCCAAACGCCTTCTTAGTCTTCAAACTTACAAACTAGTTTCAAGTAGCTCTTTGTTGACTCGGCCCCCACGTCAGCGCTGGATAGGCACCTCTGGTCTCTCTGTTCACAAGTTAGCATATCAAGATCCATTACGGAAGCACGTTCACAGTTTTATGGAAACGTCATCAAAAACAGTCACGGGAATTCGCAGTTATTCACAACCATCAACCATCTACTGAAGCCAAAAGCCCCCTCACCCACTGAAAGTACCAAAGAGCATTGCAATAACTTCATGACTTTTTTCAGAACAAAAATTCACTCAATTCGTTCTGCTATTTCGACCTCCTCCACTCTACCTGTGCAGGGCACTTACTCACAGTCTGAGGTCTCCCAGCCCCTGAACTGTTTCCAGAAGTCTCACAGCAAGAGGTTGAAGGCATCGTCAGGAGGATGAAACCTTCCACCTGTGCCCTGGATCCCTTTCCTACATCTCTGGTGAAAGCAAACATCTCTGCCATAAGTCCTCTGATCACTACTGTAATAAATCATTCTCTCCAGGCTGGGCTTGTTCCATCTTCCCTAAAGGCAGCCATAATCAGACCACTTCTCAAAAAACCTACTCTTGATCCTGAAGTCTTTGCAAATTATAGGCCTATCTCAAATCTTCCCTTCCTCTCTAAAGTCCTGGAAAAGGTAGTCGCCGCCCATCTTCAGGACCATCTTAAATGCAATAACCTGTATGAGAAATTTCAGTCTGGTTTCCGCTCTGCTCACAGTACAGAAACAGCTTTGGTTAAGGTCACAAATGACCTTCTGATGGCAGCAGACACTGGCTCACCCTTCTTATCCTCCTGGATTTGTCTGCTGCATTTGACACTGTTGACCACGGCATACTCCTCAACCGGCTTCATCATACCGTTGGACTTACGGACACTGCCATAAATTGGTTTCAGTCTTATCTGACTGAAAGTTTAACCTTTGGAAGGCAAGATCTCAGACACACTGTGAACTGCGAGTCCCCAGGGGTCAGTTCTGGGCCCCATCCTCTTTACTATTCATGCTTCCTCTTGGCCATGTCATTAGTCGCCATGGAATTTCATTCCACTGCTATGCTGATGTGCAACTTTACCTTAAAATCGACACATGCTCTGCTGCAGCCTCTTCATCGTCAATATCATCACAACTTGCCGCCTGTTAGAAGATATACAGTGTGGATGGAACACAAGTTCCTCCAATTGAATAGTGCCCACATCAAACTCAGCCTACCTCCATAACCAGTATTACATTCTCCGGCCACAACATTTCACTCTCCTCATCAGTCTCCAATCTTGGTGTAAGGTTTGACCCTCAGCTCACTTTTGAGGCCCATATAAAGCACCTCTGCAAGATCTCCTTTCACCATCTCAGAAACATTGCAAAACTCCGCCCTACTCTGACTGCATCTGATGCTGAAAAACTGGTTCATGCTTTCATCTCCTCCAGACTTGACTACTGCAATGCACTCCTCATTGGGAGTCCTGGCAAGAGCAGAAACTTTTATCTGATATACTCAAAAACGGAGATCTACATCAAAATCAGGATCTTAACTGGTTACCTGAAATGCCATCCTCAGTATCAATTATTCTTAGTGTTGCCGTCATACACTGTAAAATGGTTCATCAGTTCAACCAAATAATTAATAAGTAATAATATTATTAATAAAACCAAACACTTCATGTGTCAACAGTATGTTTAACTTAAATACTTTGACAAACATTTAGCAAAAATGTAACACACTATTTTAAATGATTAAGAATAATTTGAACTATAATGAAAGTTAAAAAAAATTTATTTGATTTTACAAAGTGAAGTTTTGTCTTTAATACTTTGTGGCTGCAGCAGAGTTGGCATGACATTACTCAGTTGTTAAATAGTAGTATTATGTAGTATATAATATGTGTACTGTGTGTCTAAAACATAATTTGTACAATGTAGTATTGCTGTGATCTTACACATATGGAGAATGTCATGTTCAACTGTGGGAAGCTTGAGGTGTGAGGTTGCACTGTTTTATGTGTAGCATGACGGGTCGAGAACGGGGTTCTCCTCGATAAGACCAGGCTGGACTCCAACGTCTGACTTTGCACACAAGTGATTTTTATTGACACACAGACAGACACGTGAAAAGCGAAAGTAAAAACATAGAATAAACGGGTTGCAGAGCAACAAGCACATCAAGATACAGCAGACTTTTTTGCTTGTGCTATCCCTAGATCAGCCCTGACTACCTTAGTGTCGGCATCCTACTCAATCCCCAGTAAACGAATCCCCCCTCCATTTAACACCATATGTCCAGTGTTGTAGTATTTTGCGACTTTTTAGACCCCTCAAGCAACTTTTTTCTAAAAAAAAGAGAGCTGCAGAAAACATATGTGCCCCCTACCCCCTTTTCTATCACCAGCTGCCGATCTGGTTCCTTTCATAGCACAGAGAAGAGTCAATGAAATTTAAAGAACTCACTGAGTCTAAAGCAGCCGTGAGAGTTCGTCAGCTAAACCAAGATCACTCATCTTCAAGCTCGTAAGCTACAACGATCGGCTGGCGATCCTGAAGGCTTATAGGTAACCAGACGATATATTTAAATATGATATGATAATGATATTTAAAGTAAACTGTTAGCTCTAGGTGACATGCCAGTTATTCTGGGTGCAGATTTTAATCTAGCAGTTGGTAACTTAGATAGGTCCACTGGTAAATACTCCTTCCACTCAGATTAGTTGGGTTAATCATTTCAATACCTTTATGGCGGATTTAAATATTGTGGATGCTTGGCGTATTTCCAAATATAAAGGACTATACTTTCTTATCTTCACGACACAAATCATTTTTCAGGTCTCTTAAGGTTGCTGAAATATTGGCAATGCTTATTTTGGATCATTGTCCTGTTGGACTTTTCTTTGAAGGCTCAATTAAAGGACTTATCTAGTACAAAGGCGGAGTGCTTATTACTTAGAACGAGGCAGCTCTACTATGAGCAGAACAACAGGCCTAGTAAACTTCTTGCATTAAGGCTCAAGCAGCCAGAACGGCTTGCATGTATAAATGCAGTTAAAGATTTATTTGAGACTGTACTCTTCCCTCACAGGTCAATAAAATTTTTTATTGACTGAACTTTATAAATCTGAAGCACCTACTGTTCTAACAGATATAAGTACATTTTTGGATTCTTTAGAGCTGCCGTCTTTATCTATAACAGATTCTCCAATGACTTTAGAGGAATTGAAACTTTCTGCTGCATCTATGAAAAAACAGAAATCCCTAGGTCTAGATGGCTTACCCCCAGAACTATTGTCGGAAGTCTGGGATTTGGTTGGTCCATTGGTATTGAATTCTATTAACTACTCACTCAATATTGGTTATTTTCATTGGGACCAAAGAGCTGCCCTGATCTCGTTGTTACTGAAGAGCCGTAAGGATCCTTCGGACTGCGGAAACTACAGGCCCCTGTCTTTGTTAAATACTGACATTAAGATTTATCTAAAGGTTCTTTTAAAAAAAAATGGAGTCATGTCTTTCAGAACTTATACATTACGATCAGACTGGTTTCGTTCGAGGCTGACTAGTCCTCTGGCTTTACTTACCTGGGGGTTAAAATTTATCCTAGTTATAGCTTTATGTGCAAACATAACTTATTTCATCTATGAAATACATTAACAAGAGACCTGGATAGATGGTCTTCATTACTGATTTCTGCTACTGGCAGAATTTCAGTATTAAAAATGAATTTTCTATTTTCAGTGATACCTCTTGCTCCTCCATTGAAGAGGACCTACAATAATCCTGGCATCCTTACAGCGTACTAAGGAATCTGGGGGCCTTGCACTTCCTAATTTTAAGTTATATTTTTGGTCTTTACATCTTAGGCAATTGAAGTATTATTTTGATCCCTCCTGCAAAATATCTTGGCGAGCTATAGAGCAAGAATTGTTTTCTTATCAGACTTCAAGACCTTCCTTTTGCAGGTATTAAACATCAAAGTTCCTTACTTAGAATGAGATCTATCATCACCTGTTCTCTTGATGTGTGGAAACAGTCTTGCAGGTTTCCTGGGCATGATCTCCTTTTGACAGGCTCTCAACCCTTTGTTTACTCTCGCTGGTCCAATAAGAATATTTATGTACTGGCTGATATCTTTAACTCCAAGGCCTTATGCTTTCTCTACCTGGTACATCTTATTTTTATACCAAAGGCTTCGTTCTGCTCTTCGTGCTTATGGAGTTTCCTGAGATTCCTAGCTAGTAGATCATCCTTTACTGGAGCATTTGAATAGTTTTGACTCATATCGCAGACTGGTTTCATTTTTGTATGACCTGTTCATCAAAATTAAAAGTCCTACTATACGTTCAGTCTCTGTTTGAAATATAGACCTCAGTGCTCTTAATGTAACCCCAGATTGTGAGGTGATATGGCACAATATTTTTACTTTATCTAAAAAATTTATCAGTTAATACATTTCAAGTTCATTTACAGGGTCTATGTAACACCATGTCGTGTCTTTCCGATGAAACTGTCCAGTGAGAAAAAGTGTAACGGATGTTCGGCTGATCACAACAGTACAACTGCTATGCACGAGCATTCGAAGCACAAACATCCCGTAGCTCTTTGTCAACACAGCAGCAAGACAGCACCTGTTTACTTGTTTTTATTATTTTAGCAGATTATTTTAAGATTACTACTTTCAGTAGTGTCTCTTGAAAAGTCTCATTGCTAACCATTTCTTAATCGTCCAGTGTAGAACGTAAGACTGTTCTAGATACCGCGGGAGCTTAAAAACACACGTAGCTGCTTCTCAAACCAATCTCTGCCAAAATATATGGTCCACAAACTGTCCGAGTTCTTATCATTTGTGTCTCTAAAAGTCCTAAAAGGAAACATTATTTTGCGATAATTATTGTTATCGTTTTATTGCCCAACCCTACTTCTAATATGTTTTAAGTTCACAACAAAAAAAGAGTGTTTATGGCCTCCTTAACAGCCTCCAAAAAATCTATTCTGAAGGGGTAGTTTATGCCGGATATTCCGTTATCATCTCCTTGGCGCTGCTTGTTCCTTTTATATTCTTATTTTGGAGAGGGCTACAGCTAAATATCATAAGGCAAAGGCTGACGCAATTCAGAACTGGTCAAATGAAATTGCTTTTGTTAAGAATAATATAGTATTCATCCTAATTCATCCTAATTTGTATCTATTGTTATGTGGTATGTTTGTAGATACTATTGAAGGACCCCCCACCCCATTTTTTTGTTCTTGTATTTGTTTTTTTTTTCTTTTTTTTGTTTTTTGCTCTTTCTTTTTGTGTGTGTTTTGTAAATTGTGGTGTTATTTGTGTTGTAAAATTTAAACCAATAAATTGTCATTAACACAAAAAATAAAAACGACTAGCGACAGATCTAGCATCTTTTTTCTGGTGTTGTTGGAGACTTTTGAAGATAAACACACACGTTCTTCAGTTACTGCCCTCAGCGAGCAGCAAGTGCTGCCGTGAGCTCCGCCCCACAACACTCCCAGTGCTCAGTCTCACAGTCAGAGCAGACCCACACCGCTCCACGTCCACACTGCAAATGAACTGCGCATGACCAAAGCCACCGCTGACCGCGCCCCCTAGTTACAGAGCGGGATGTAAATATATACGCGTCTTCAGTGTGACAAAACTAAAGAATCAACAGAAGAAGTTAATTTATTCAGAGTTCATCTGTAGTTCAAACACATTTAGGGTGTTTTTACTCACTTGTTTATCTCCCACAGCGTTATTCCTTTATTCTACAGCTTTAAATTAGGCGATGATATCATTTAGCGACTTCTAGCGATTTTTAGGACAGCCAATGGCTACTTTCTTTACTGAGGAGTTGGCAACACTGGCCCCGCACCCAATCTAGTGAGACAAGACCATTCCCCAGGGCTGGTGGGAGTTACATAAAACAAATAACAATAAACACAACTTTAATACAACAAGCACAATATGCATACAACAAGCTTCAATTACCAGAAGCTCCAAAAAGCCTTAAATTACCAGTATGTACTGTTTGTAATGGATTATCATGTTAACTCTTTTTGCCTTTTGGCTACAGCGGACAGTAGAAGGGAAGCCTCGGTAGACTCCCACGCTGCCTTAAGGATCAGGACAGAGCAAGGTAAGTAGTGTTTGTATGTGCACGTTGAATTTTGTTCAGGCCTATGTTTTCGTCATTGTTTTCACTGTCCTGGTGATGGGGTAGGCTTACTGACCGTATCACGTCAACACTATCAGTAGATCTGTAAGCTGGGGAATACATTCATTTTACACTGTTATGAATTAGCATTACTTAAAAAGTCACTCTAAGGATGATGATGATGATGATGATGATATAAAAGTAATAATTCAGGCTTTCGTTACGAGCAGAAGATCGAAACACTGGGTTCCGAGCCCATTGACTAATGATTGACTGCCAGTTGTCTTAATTCACTGGACCACCTCAATATGCATGTTTCTGCTTCTCATCCACAGTCTTACAACTTTGCAGTGCAGACTTAGAGGAGGATGTGAGTACAACAAATATGGAGTTTATTCAGAACAGTTCCACTTCAAGAAATCCACTGAAGAAACAGTGTTATACTGGAAACAGGTTACAAAAACAGTGTAAACGCAGTATGAGGAGCACCTGACTCTCTTCTTCTTCATTCATTAAATGCACAATGCAAAGAGAGCTTGTGCTGTGAACCCTATGCTCACATTTCTTAAGTTTCTTTTAAGTTAATTTATTTGCTAGTACAGTTTTATGCTTAATGTTAGAGCCCATATTTTTTTCTATACACTAGCAAAGTGAATGGTTAATGCTGCTTCAGTTACATAGCAGCTATTTGAGCCAAGATACAAGAAAAAGCTGTTTGTGTTATATTAGCATTAATACTAATATGTTAATACCCTAAGGATACAATAAGGAAAAGGATTTACATGATGTAGTTCAATTTGTAAGTTGCTTTTAACTTTTTTTGGGACCGCCAATATATATATATATATATATATATATATATATATATATATATATATATATATATATATAATAGATCAGTGACATACAATTATTAGTACAGTTGTCTTTTCACACTCTTATATAATTTTCACACAAATTATATAAGAGTGTGAAAAGATAACTGTACTAATAATTGTAAGTTGCTTGATACATAGAAATCAGACAAACAAAACATGGCTGCTGATTTATTACTAATAATTCATTCAGTAGATGCACACTGTGTAGAGAGCTTGTGCTGTGTTCCTTTTACAGGACTTTTTTCATTCATTTACACCAATATGTCCCCCAGCGTTCATCCAAATCAATACTCGTGAGTATTACAGACACATTTGACTTTGAAATGCTGTAAAAGATTAAACAGTCCTTTTCTTAAATAAAAAAACTGCCTTGTTATTAAAAGTTGACATGATTTTCTGTAGTATTTTTATTTTTCAGGACTGCTAATGTAAAAAAATGAGAATATAACAATAAACACAACTTCAATACAACAAGCACAACATGCATAAAACAAGCTTAAATTACCAGAAGCTCCAAAAAGCCTTAAATTACCAGTATGTACTGTTTGTAATGGATTATCATGTTAACTCTTTTTGCCTTTTGTCTACAGCGGACAGTAGAGGGGAAGCCTCGGTAGACTCCCACGCTGCCTTAAGGATCAGGACAGAGCAAGGTAAGTAGTGTTTGTATGTGCACGTTGAATTTTGTTCAGGCCTATGTTTTCGTCATTGTTTTCACTGTCCTGGTGATGGGGCAGACTTACTGACCGTATCACGTCAACACTATCAGTAGATCTGTAAGCTGGGGAATACATTCATTTTACACTGTTATGAATTAGCATTACTTAAAAAGTCACTCTAAGGATGATGATGATGATGATGATGATATAAAAGTAATAATTCAGGCTTTCGTTACGAGCAGAAGATCGAAACACTGGGTTCCGAGCCCATTGACTAATGATTGACTGCCAGTTGTCTTAATTCACTGGACCACCTCAATATGCATGTTTCTGTTTCTCATCCACAGTCTTACAACTTTGCAGTGCAGACTTAGAGGAGGATGTGAGTACCACAAATATGGAGTTTATTCAGAACAGTTCCACTTCAAGAAATCCACTGAAGAAACAGT
>CM038726.1:7019848-7057348 GCA_021613375.1 Megaleporinus macrocephalus
GGGACCATCATTTTATCACAAGTCTTCGAGGATAATGTGTTGAAGCTTACCCGAAGATCTGAACTCTTTTAAGATGTTGGCAATGTTCCCTGGAGTGACCCGGAGTCCCACAGTACACACACCGACCTTCCCGGATGCGCTGTTGTTTTGCTTCCAGAGTAAGCTGGAAGCGACCCACCTCCATGGGCTCAGCGTTAACCGGGGGGCTAACCGGTTGCGGAAGAGCCACAGCTGCCTTTCCCGTATGTTTACAGGTCCGTAGGAGGTTGTCCAGTGTGATAGCGAGTTTGATGAGTCCATCCAGATCCAAACCCTCATCTCAGCAGGTCATCTCAGGCTTTACCGTCTCGGTCAGTCACTTGTGAAACACCGTCTGCAGTGCCGGCACGTTCCAGCCACTCTCTGCAGCCAAGGTAGTCAAGTGCCGTAGTCAAGTAGTCAAGTGCCGTACTCCTACCTTGGCGTAGTTGGAGAAGCTGGTCCCCTGGATCCATCCCTGTGGCAGCGTGGTTGAAGACCTCCCAGAACTTTCTCTCGAACACCGGGTATGATTGGAGATCCGACGACTCGCTGCCCCACAGTGCGGTGGCCCACCTCAATGCCTTCCCCGTTAGCCGGGATAGCATGAATGCTATCTTGTTGCACTCAAGGGCAAAGGAAGAGGGGGACCGGCCGATGTAGAGGGAGCACTGCGTCAGAAACCCTTGGTACATGTCGGGAGATCCGTCGTACTTCTCCGGGAGGGCCATTGGAGGTGCTTGGGGAACCAGCAGCGGAAGAAAATTCACTGGAGCCGGGGGAGGGGGAGGCAGAGCTGGGATAGCCCGGAGGGCTTGGAGAGAGTTGAGCAGTTCGGCAGTGGCTTGGTTTAGCTGCTGGAGGTACTGCTCATAGTTCCCCAGCAAGTGACCCTGTGCCATCACCGCTTCGCGGAGAGTATCTAAACCTGCTGGCTCGTCCTCAGGCGTGGAATTCTGTAGGGATTCAGACTCAAGAGTTGTTATACGATCCATTTGCAAGGTTTATTTATTAAGCAGGCTGAGAGGTGATCCCTTTGGGCAGGGTGGATGGTGCACAGGGGCCGCTGGTGTTGGTTCGCTGCTTGACTGGAATGCTGCTGGGTCACAGTGCAGTGCTGGGGGGAAACCAGAGCAGCACCTCATGTCCTGGAGAGAAGGGGGAGAGAAACCAGCTCAGAAGAGACAGATCGAACAGTGGTTAATAGCTTTCTTGCCGTGGTCTCAGCACTAGTCCAGTGGCAGCCTCGAACAGAGAGCACCTTCACTGAGGGTGATATTCCAGTGATAACGCTAACTAAAAACAGTCAATAGTGAATGAATTCGCTACGTGGAACGAGTCCGGTAGTCCAGTGGTGTACCAACCTCGCTTCACGGGGACGCCTATGGGAAGGCTCAGCCGGGAGGAGGTGAGTGCCGGGCAGGTCAGAAGGACTGTAGATCCTCTTGAGCTTCAGGGAGTGAGAGAGGACCCTGCTGTGGGAAAGCCAAATCTGGTTTGACTCTCAGTGGAGAGACCCTTTAGCGACGGCCCAGAGACCACGGACGGGTAAGTGCTGAACCAAACAGTATCTCGGTTAGAGAAACAATGCCACGCACTTGGCAGAGAGTGCGGCTAGGCTAAATAGCAAGTCCCAACAAGCTGCTGCCGCTAGCGCTGATGACTGTCAGCTGTGGGAGATCTGGTGCCATGGTGATGTGCGTGTGTGTGATGGGTGTGTGTGGTGTGTGTGTGTGTCCAGAGCTACCTAAAATTGAGGCGACTGCGATCTCCCAATAGAATGGGCTGAAGAGCCAATAACTGTTGTCTACTGGCTAGTTAGTTAATACCTATGACTTACGGTCTGTGAGCAAAGAAAGCTCCTGATGTCCCTTAAACTTTTGGTGGTATGATATCTACAAATAATCAATTGAGTTGTCATGACATAAAAAAGGAGTAAATCATCTGACTATATTTTCACCAGAGTTCTGTGGACTGAGAGCCCTAATACCGTACAGCTAGCTTACTGATCAGTTCTCACTTTTCAGAGTCTGGCAGTAATAATATTTGCACGTTATGATGTAAATTTTTAAAAAGCAGCCCCCCTTTCAGCCAATCAAATGCTAACATCATTGGTAAAGACAATTTTTTAAACCCAAAATATTGGTTGAAACATGTCCCTACCATCCGTATGAAACCTTGCTGATACCCGTGACTGATGCCACAAAGCAACTTTTGACGTGTGCTAGTATACTGAATTTACCAACACATCAGCAGTGTGGGAAGACAAGCAGCAGTAAAAATGCTCATAGCAAATCTGTAAAGACAACATACTTATTCTTTACCTGAATGTATGAGCCAAGCTAATTTCACTAAACACTTATCTCCTGCTGTGTAGTCACTTACAGAGATCATTTTAGTCTAAATTGTTATTGAGGTAGCAGACTCGTAGCATAACATAAGTATTTAGCGTAGTAGCCCCCTAGCCATATGCAAGCCCTTGCAAAAAAGAAGTGTATTCAAGTGTGCTATTAATATACTTATGTTAAACTAAAACAAGTGAGTATGCTTTCCGTTTACTTTTTATGTTTTTTTTCTGTGGTATACCAAACACACTTTAGTATACTGGGGTTATACAGACAAGTATGTAGAAAAGTCTAAATATATTTGGCCTTTACTTGTACTTACTCCTTGGATTAAGTATTCTTGCCTTGCACAAAACACATCTAGTACAATATTTGCTTGGAAATTTTGATCTGTAAAGATTTATAAAGTATACAAATATGTTTATTAATCAGAGTATGTCTTGTTTATTTTTATGTGTGTCCACTGGTGAGTAAGTAAACCTACCAAAAATAAAATCTAACCCTAGTCAAAATAATATATAGCAAAATTATAAGTATTATGTTTACTGAGAGTGTATTTAAAAGTGTACTTTCAATAGGGCAGCTTGTGGGCACAGTGGGTAGAGCTAAAGGGTCTGGGTTCAATTCCAAGCCATGGTGACCACCTCCCTCTCTGTGTGAAGATTGTACACTTACACTTAAAGTACACTTAAAAGTATACACTCATGATCTAAAAAGTGGGCCAATTTATTCCCAAGAAGTATTTAAATAGTACATGTACAAGTTTACTACTAGTACAATGATATTAGTATACTGAATACATGAAGTATACATGGGAAATATACTTCAACTTTATCTAAGTTTAGTTAATAAAAGAAACTTCATGTATACTTATTTTTGTAAGGGAGTGAACAAGATGCATGTTTAGATATATAGCTTTGTCTTGGTTAAAATTATTCACTTCATTTACGCAAAGTATCTAGCAAATTTAAAGTTGTGGCCAATGGGCTCATAACGTTTGATAATGCCGTTGATGCTTTGCATGTTACAGCCAGTGACACTACTAAGTACTGTCCTATTCACAACAAACCTCGTCCTCTTTTGAAATGTTGGGCCTTAAGAGCCTCAAGTCCATTCATGAACACAAAGCATATCTGAAAGAAAGCTATATATGCTTTAGGTGCTGTACTTCTTCTCATCACACCAAACACTGCATGGCTAACATGAAATATAATGACTGTGACAGTGAACTGCACATTACAGCTATGTATCCACGTCCAGCTTACGGAATTAAGAACACAAAGATGTTATAGAACAAAATGAAGGCTCTGATACTCCGTCTACAATCACAGTGGTGAGGCCACTGTCAAAATGTATTCACAATCAAAGCAAACATTTATTGGCTAGGTCATACTTTTTGATCTGTTTAACATTCAAAGCATGCCATCACATTACTTACTGAGAACCTGTGCAAGTCATAGAGATGATGAGACAAAAAGCAGTTTGCTTTCAAATTAAAGCAGCAAAGGGAGAGGTGACCATTGATCTACCTATAATTATTGAATGCAATGAAATCCCTAACAACAGGTGTGGGATTACAACACCTGAGGTAGCTCTTCATCAGGCAGTGTAGCATATATATCCTGAACACGGAGCCAGATGCTCAAATTTTTCTTTTGCTTGGGATATATATTGTAATGGTACACTAGAAAATCAACAGGTCAGTGGGCCCCACTATGTTCCTATTTGCCCAGAAGCTGGAGAGGCTTTGTTCTAATAGGTGAAATCTGCCTTGGTAATGCACATAAGCCAAAATTCAGCACATTTAAAACAAATGTGTAGACCATGGATAACCTACATTCTTTCCCCCATGCCAGAATCACATTTAGCGAGAGACAGTATCCGCCTTTCTCGTCTATGTTGCCATTATAGAATACATAACCATCAAAGGATATAGCATGTCAGAGCAGAGAGCCCCCACTCAGCTGAAATGGCCGAACTAGGAAAGAAGACTAAGCGGCGAAAGAAACACAGCAGCCGGGATCAACCCGTCCAGGCAGAGGACATTTCTTGAGGGGTGTGCTAAAGGGCAGTTTACCAATCGTTGAACAGCCTAGGGCTGTAGGTAAGGCTGCCTCCGAGGACGTTGACGCAGGCTTGTCTTTCTCTGTGGATGTTGTTGCAGGTCAGCCTGCCTTCGTGGACATTGTTGCAGATCTAATATTAATAATTGTATAGTTTGTCTGTACATATTGTCTGTCTGTTGCTCTTCTGTGTTTAAATGTAGCACCATGTCCAGGTGTAACTACATTTCATTTCATTTTACATTTAATTTACATACATTTCATTTTACACAACATATTTAATATAAGAACAAATGTCAAAACTGATTGTATTGAATACTTTGTATTGAAGTTGAATCATTATGAGAAAATACACTAAGGCCTAAAATGAATGTAATATTTTAATTTTGTGTTTTAATCAATAATGTTTTTTTTAAAAAATGCAAGAATTAGTTCTTATATAACATTCTATACATTTGATAAAACTGTGATGGAAACTGATTACTGGAAGTTCTTCTCACTAGGGATGCCAGATAATATTGAAATCAAAATCTATTAAAATTGAAATTGGTATTGCCAGATATAAATATTGGCCACTGCACTAAAATACTTTTATTCATTTTACAGCATTTGTAAAATAAATATTGTGTCTCTATGTAGTTCCAATTTCTACATTTAGTCCCAATTTCTATTTACCCCCCCCCCCCCCCCCCCCCCAATGCCTATATAATTGTGCATTAGACCTTATAGCAGGTGTCAATCTTCCAAAGAAAAGGATTTACCCCCCTTACACAGGAGAAGGAATAAGCCATGGAGTACATCAAGGAGGCGTTGGCTTGAGGGTTTATTCACCCTTTCACGTCCCTGGTGGCTTTAGGCTTCTTCTTCATGAAGAAGTAGGAAGGTGGACTCTGACCATACACTGACCATATAATGAATAAATAAAATCACCAAGAATTTTGAACAGTTACCAGTTATCCATGTTGTAACACTTGCTTTTGCTCAGAGGTTTATTTACACAGTTTCTATACAGTCCAGATATCCCATCTGTATTCAGAACATTTGCTCTCTCCCCAAGTGTCTTTGTTATACTCCTCAGTGTCCTTTAGGAATGCCAGGGGTGTGTGTAGCTCTCGCTTTCTCCTTGGATCAACAATCATTTCCTTGGTCTTGTCTGTATTCAAGGAAAGATTGTTGTCATGACACCAAGCCACCAGCTCAGCCACCTTCTTCCGGTACGCTGTCTCTTCCCCACCAGTTATCAGTCCAATGACTGTAGTACCATCAGCAAATTTGATGATGCTGGTGTTGTTCTGGGAGGCCACGCAGTCGTATGTGATGAGCGTGTACAGAAGGGGGCTCAGCACACAGCCTTGAGGGACCCCTGTGCTCACTGTTCTTGTGCTAGATGTGCAGCTGCCGACTCTGACTGACTGGGGTCTGTCTGTTAGAAAGTTCAGCACCCAGTTGCAGAGGGCTGGTGTCAGTCCGAGGGTGAGGAGCTTTTCTGAGAGTCTGTGTGGGATGACCGTGTTGAATGCTGAACTGTAGTCGATAAAGAGCATTCTGACATATGTGTCCTTGCCCTCCAGGTGTGTGAGGGCTTTGTGAAGAGCAGCGTTGATTGCGTCGTCTGTAGACCGGTTCCGATGGTATGAGAACTGTAAAGGACCTATAGTGTTGGGAATGGTCTTCTGGATGTGAGTCATGACTATCCTCTCGAAGCACTTCATCACGATTGAAGTGAGTGCAACAGGGCGATCATTTAGGCATCTCACATTACTTTTCTTTGGGAGGGGCATGATGGTGGTGGTCTTGAAACAGGATGGCACAAAAGCTTGTGTGAGTGACAGATTGAATATGTCTACAAACACATCAGCCAGTTCTGATGAGCAAACCCTGAGCGCTCGCCCGGGGATGTTGTCTGGGCCTGCTGCTCTGAGTGGGTTGATTCTCATCAGGTCCCTGCGCACATCCACTGTTGAGTGATGGGTTCTGTATGCTCTCCTTGGCCGCAATGTCCTTCAGTTGGTCAAGGTTGAGGACATCGAAGCGAGCATAGAACTCATTCAGCTCATCAGGCAATGCAGAATGGCTGGTTGTGAGTGCCGTGCTTGTTTGTTGATGGTTGGTGGTTGACGATGCAGTCCTTGCCACATGCGCCGAGAGTCTGCTGTGGTGTAGTAGCCCTCCAGCTTCAGCCTGTACTGTCTCTTAGCTTCTCTGATAGATCTACGCAGGTCGTATCTAGACCTTTTGTAGTCATCAGCGTTGCCAGAGAGAAATGCAGTCTGGCGAGCACGTAGCATGGACCGAACTTCACTATTTATCCATGGTGTTTGGTTGGGGTACTTTATGCAGTGCTTTGAAGGGACACTGGTTTCAATAAAGCTGCTGATGTAGCCAGTTACCCCAGAAGCATAGTCCTCTAGATCAACAGAACCATCCTCTCTCACAGCAGCAGTTCTAAACACATCTCAGTTTGTACTGTCAAAGCAGTCCTGAAGCACTGAATCAGTTTCTTCATTCCACACTTTAACAGTTTTACTCACTGGAAGTGACCGCTTGAGGAGTTGTCTGTATGCTGGGTAGAGGTGGGACTGTCCGAAGTGTGGCCGAGGCACAGCTCTGTAGGCCCCCCTCACGTTGCTGTAGACTTGGTCGAGTAAGTTGTTCTCCCTCGTTGGGAAGCTCACGTGCTGATGGTACTTGGGGAGGACAGTCCTCAGGTTGCAATGATTAAAGTCGCCAGCAACAATAAACACGGCGTCCGGGTGCGCGGTCTCTTGTTTACTGATGACGTCATGCAGCAGCCCCAGCGTCGCAGCGGAGTTGGCGCGAGGCGGAATGTAAACAGCCAGAATAAACACACCGCTAAACTCTCTCGGCAGATAGTGGGGTCTGCACTTCACCATCAGCAGCTCTGAGTCCGCTAGACAAAGTTTTTCAACTGTCTTTACGTCTGAACACCACGCGTTGTTTACGTAAACACAGACACCGCCGCCTTTGTTCTTCCCCGATGCTGCCGTGCGGTCGCCGCGGTGAACGGAGTGAGTGTCTAGCTGGATCGCTGATTCTGGCCTGTTGCCAGAAAGCCAGGTTTCTGTGAAGATCAGAGCACAACACTCTCTGATCTCACGCTGAGCTGTTATTCTGGTTCTCAGCTCATCCAGCTTGTTTTTGAGGTAGCGAACATTAGCTAGCAACAGGCTAGGTAGCAGTGGCAGTGTAGCTCTTGCCTTTAGCCTAGCATGTAGCCCACCTCTCTTGCCCCGCTTCCGTTTTGGCCGAGTGTGAGCGTAACAGAAAGCTGAAGTCAGAAAGGCTAAAGGTAAGTTCATGTCGAACTTTACCTCCAGGAGTGCCTCTCTACTGTAACTAAATGTTCCAGATGTATACTGTACATTTAAAATAAATACTAAAGACAAAATAAATAATAAATAAAGTTGGCTACCGGAGGAACACACAAAGACGTCTGCCACGGTAAGCGCCATCTTGGATCTTTTTTCTCTCTTCTTATTTGAATAAGAACCAAGTAGTCTCTACTGACCCCTAGGGCTTAAGGAAGGGAAGCAGTAGAGCAGGGAACTAACCCTAAGTTATGCCTTGTAGCTTTCTATTCCCACAAACTGTCTGCTGGCATAGGGGATTGCGAATTGTTGGCAGGACACTGGCTCAAAGAAGCTTTTTAGTGCTCACCGACCACAAGAATCTGCAATACTTAAAAGTTGCCAAATATCTGAATCCTCGCCAAGCATGCTGGTCATTATTCTCCTCTTGCTTTCAGTTCAGTATTTCGTTTCATCCATGGTCCTGCATCACCAAAGCTGATGCCCTGTCTAGAGTAGGGGGAAGTAGCAAAGAAACTCCTCCTCAACAAGAAAACTATACAGCAATCTTCCTCACATCCATTTGTTGGGAGATTGATAAAGAGATTGAGCGAGCACTAAAAAATACCCCAGTTTCCAATCACTGTCCTCCCAATAAGATATACTGTATGTTCCTCAGCTGCTTCAGTAATTACACTGTTCCAGTGTGTTCATTGTGTTTCCGGGCCTCGGTTAACTCCCTGGAGAGCTATCACTACAGATATCCCTGCAGTAGACGAGTGAATGAGGCACAGCGAGGAGATCTGGGAGGCCACACAGCGTATAAAGATGGCGCTTCAGCGGAACAAGGAGCAGGCTGACCGTTGTCAGGGAGAGAACCCGTTCGATCTCAGAAAACTCCTTGATCCATTTGGAAAAATAGGTACCGGACTTCGACAGGTGCTGGACTCCAAAAGGTGCCACGATAGATTTTTTCATTACCTTATTGACTGGGAAGGTTATAGACCCGAGGGGAGATTTCTACTGGGTTCCAACCAGTGATGTTCTGGATTAGGTTTTGATCCAGCACCTTAACACATTGGTGGTTGTTGTTGTAGATATCCTCGTTCCTTGGCCGACCCAGACTCCTTTTGGGGGGTTCTGTTATGCCTCAATTTATCTCTGCCCACTCTAATGTCCCTGCCACTCCTTAGAACATTTCCCAGTCTGCTTACACCAATCAGATGACTATGAACGACCAGTCAGCTGACTACCCCAGATCAGCCTAGCCCAGTTCTGATTATTTGCAACTGTGTTTTTCACTATTTAACCTGCCTGTTGTCGTTCTTGTGTAGCTGAGTATTATCTCTTAGTAAATTAGTAACTTATGCTTAGTTTATCAGAGACTACAAACTGTTATTTATGTTGTATGTATTTGGTCTGACCCTTTTTCCATCTTTTTTGATTTTTTGAGTTTTGCCTTACACCTGTTGAACTGTTTGCCATGTTTTCCTGGTTTTTGACTTATGCTTATTTTTAATATCTTATTGTGTTTTTCCTGTCCTCCTTTTTGACCTCTACCTGCCTTTTACCTTTGACTAGGCTGACCTTACTTCCTTTTTTTAAATCCAAAGCTCACAATGTTTAGGGACAATATGAAACACACTATTTTATATATTAAACTACTAATCATGATTACTGAAACTGGCCTCCATAGCATTAAATAATCTGGATGTGGCTTGATTTCTGAATTCCTCTTTTTACTGCACATGTACATGTCCAAATGCAAACAAATTGTACTAATACTGTACAACTTTTTTTACCTTTATGTTTGAAATATTTCCATATACTGCTTCTCTAAACATTTCTGTAAGGCACAATAATTAAGTCACCTATACTGGCTGCTATGGCTGCTGAAATCAACTGGAATGAGGAGGCTCTATTGGCAGCATTTGAGCGAGGTCTCAATGAGGGCCTGAGGGATAAGCTGGTCACACAAGAGCCCCCTTTCACCTTTGAGGGCCTTTGAACAGTCCCTTAAGCTGGACTGCCAGAGGGTCCACGAAAGGCAACCCCCCTCGCACCCCACCCCAACACCTACACCAGGGTACTGGATTTCCCCCCTTCCTCCCCAAAATCAATCAAAAGCTCATTCACCCTGGACACATGAGGCTCTCCTGTCACTAGTGCAATTCGCACATGTGGGAGGGCTATTGACTGTATTGTGAGCAGGTGGGCCACATCTGCCTGGAATGCTGGGAAAACTAAGGAAAAAGCCCTGGGCCACTACCAAGAGGCAGAGGGTTGGAAGAAACGGCTTTCTTGCCCCTGGTTCACCTGGACACTCCAGTGTTAGTTTTGGCCATAAATGGCCACCCCCTTGAGTCCTGTCAGATTAACCAACAGGCCCGACCCATCACCCTAAAACTGGGTCAGCTCAAGGAGCAGATTTCTATTTTGCTCACCCAGGCCCTGGAGCTGCAGCTGGTACTAGGGTTTCCCTGGCTGCAATGCCACAGTCCACAACTGGACTGGCTGACCCAGTCAGAGGCAGGGTAGGGGGCACAGTGCAGTGGGTCCTGCATCTGGTTAGGAACTGAGACCCCAGACCAATGACACCTCTTGAGTCCCAATTGAGTACCATGACCTATCAGGGGTCTTCAGTAAGGGCCAAGCCCAAGTCCTTCCCCCATGCCAGCCTTATGACTGTGCCATAGAGCTCCTTCCAGGCACCTCAACTTGTTCTCTCTCTTGGGCCCAGAGAAGCTGGCTATGGAAGAGTACATCAGGAAGGCATTGGCGTTAGGCTTCATCTGACCCTTCAAATGTATTGCGGTGCCTAGAGTTTCATCAGCTAAGGAGACAGCCACTTTGTTTCTATAACAGGTGGTGAGGGTCCATTGGGTTCCCCACAGACATAGTGTCTAACTGGGGGCCCTCAGTTCACCAGATGCTTTTGGAAGATATTCTGCCGGCTGATATTGGCATCAGTGAGTCTGTCCTCTAACTTTTAACCAAGATCTCGAGTTCACCCTCAGGTGGCCCCTTGCAACCCAGCCACCTGGGCAGGACCCACAACATGTCACCATTTGAGTGCCAGTTTGGGTATCTTCCTCCCATTTTACCAGAGCAGGAACGCAAAACGGGTACTTGCGGCTTGAGATTTAATCTGGTGGTGCTAGCAATTCTGGTAGAGGGACTGCAAGGCATTGCACAAGGCCCACTCAGGCCATGCAGAAGAGGGTGGCCAACAGGAGATGGCGACCAGGTCCATCACTTCGCCCGGGGCAGCATGTTTGGCACTCCACCACAGATCTTCCTATGAGGCTAGAGTCAAACTCCGTAACTCGCCCTGAGAGAGTCAAACTCTGCAAAACTTGCCCCAAGATTTATTGGTCCCTATAAGGTCGTCCGACGAATTAACCTCCTGACGTTCCACATTTCCAGTCTAAAGCCTGTCCCATGTAGCCCCCATGTGCCAGCCCACGACCCCCCCCCCCACTTCACCGCGTGATTGAGGGTGCTCCAGTCTACACTGTCAGACAATTGGTGGACTCTCTCTGGGGGCGTACCAAGTACCTGCTTCACTTGGAGGGCTACGGCCTGGAGGAGCAATGTTGGGTGCATTCTAGACCCTGAGCTCATCCAGGCCTTCAACAGGGATCATGCAGCAGGCGTGGGAACGTCAGGAGCCGTTCCTAGAGGGAGGTACTGTAATGTCTCAAGCCCCTGCTAGGCCACTACTGGGAGACCAAGGAAGGCGGCTGGCTGATGAGGCTTGATTCTCGTCAGCTGGCCACTGCCTTACTTAAGGAGAGCGATCGAGACACTGTGCATTCAGTCTAAAGTCCAATTTTCCTTCTCCCCTCTCTGCAAGGGATCTTAAAGAACAAAAGATCCCAAAGAAAAGGGAAAAACAAACAAAAAAAAAACATTCAAAAACCTGCCACTGGAAGTTTGTTTTTTGTCTCCTATCCTCCCCTCGAGTCACAAGCAGCCCTCCTCTTGTGGTTTTACCCTTTCTTTGTCTCTCCTTCATTCCCTGCTTTAATTGCTCTGCGCTTGGGTCCAACCCCTGGGTGACTTACCCCATAACATCTCTGCTTTCTGTGATGGAGGTTGGTGGTTTGTGCCCCACTAGGGATAAGCCGCCGTAGTTACAATGCTACTTAATACAATAATCAATAACAGAATTTAACTTTTAAATAACCGCCTCAATCTTGGACTTACCCATCTGTGATCTGATGTGCTCTCTCTGCTTCTGCACCTTCAACATCTTCTCTTTCACTCTCTCTTCCTCTGCTTTCCTCTTCTCTTCCACCTCCTGTAGAATCTTCCTGTCCATTTCAAAATGGCGTCCACTGTTTGCTGCCACCATCTCCTCTATCTTCTCCAGCAGCTCTGTGACCTGAGAGTCATCACTCCTGTTCTTATTGTTGAGAACATGATATCTGTTTCCACATTTCTCCACCAGCCACTGGAGATCCTTCCCTTCACTCTCAATGTGCTGCTCTATGGGTGTGTCTCCCAGACAGTCTCCAAAAGTGAACAGCACTATAGTGTGACTCCAGACTGTATCAGTTAGAAGATTCAGATATCCTTCTAATATGTTTCTGTAATTTGCTTTAAAACAATGGTCTAGACGTATGTCCAGCAACAAACAGTGAGGTCCTGGAGGACACAGAGACACACTGAGTACAATTTCCTGTTTCAGTAACTCTGTGCTCTCCTCTACAGGTATATCCATCCACCATCCAGGAGCTTCAACCACAGTGATGTGTCTCTCTGCTACTTCTCTCTGTCTCTTCACACACTGAGCAGTTCTCTTCAACTCAAACTCCTCTCTGTTCAGGATGGTGTTTCCTGCTGAACTCTTCCCAACATTTCTGCACCCCAGCAGCACAACCTTCAGATCTGAGAGATGGTGTGAATCACCTAGAGGAGAAAAAACATCCACAGAAAAAGCTGTTCTTTTTTTTTTTTTTTTTTTTTTTGTCACAAAGTTTGGTTCAAAGAGGATAGCCAAATATGGGCATGGGGTTTGTAAAAGGTCCGTGTATCAAATATCAAAATTGTGTAAATATATTCATGGCTTACCCATCTGTGATCTGAATTCTTCTCTCTCTGTTTTCACACTCATTATCCTCTCTTTCACTCTTTCTTCCTCTGCTCTCCTCTTCTCTTCCACCTCCTGTAGAACCTTTCTGTCTATTTCAAAATGGCGTCCACTGTTTTCTGCCACCATCTCCTCTATCTTCTCCAGCAGCTCTGTGACCTGAGAGTCATCACTCCTGTTCTTATTGTTGAGAACATGATACCTGTTCCCACATTTCTCCACCAGCCACTGGAGGTCCTTCCCTTCACTCTCAATGTGCTGCTCTATGGGTGTGTCTCCCAGACAGTCTCCACAAGTGAACAGAACTATAGTGTGACTCCAGACTGTATTAGTTAGAAGATTCAGATATTCCAATAATACTGCTCTCTCATCCTCTTTAAACATTGTGTCTAAGTGTATGATCAGTAGGACAGCATGAGGTCCTGGAGAACATAATGACATCCCAATCACAATCTCCTGTTTCAGTAACTCGATGCTCCACTCTAAAGACAAATGGATCAACCATCCTGGAGCTTCAACCACAGTGATGTGTCTCTCTGCTACTTCTCTCTGTCTCTTCACACACTGAGCAGTTCTCTTTAACTCAAACTCCTCTCTGTTCAGGATGGTGTTTCCTGCTGAACTCTTCCCAGAATATCTGTATCCCAGCAGCACAATCCTCAGATCTGAGAGATGGTGTGAATCACCTGTGAGGAATGCAATGACAGTTGTCATCTTTGTGTCGTTAGACAAATTATTAACATATTTTGCAAATACACACAACAGTATACTCACTAATTTGTGATCTAATGTTTTCTCTGTGTTTCTTCATCTTAATGATTCTGTTCTTCACTCTCTCTTCCTCTGCTCTCCTCTTTTCTTCCACCTCCTGTAGAATCTTCCTGTCCATTTCAAAATGGCATCCACTGTTTGCTGCCACCATCTCCTCTATCTTCTCCAGCAGCTCTGTGACCTGAGAGTCATCACTCCTGTTCTTATTGTTGAGAACATGATACCTGTTCCCACATTTCTCCACCAGCCACTGGAGGTCCTTCCCTTCACTCCTAATGTGCTGCTCTATGGGTGTGTCTCCCAGATAGTCTCCATGAGTGAACAGAACTATAGTGTGACTCCAGACTGTATCAGTGAATAACTCTAGGTTCTTTAATAGATCATTTGTGTCTTCGTTTTTAATATTTTCACTCAGATTAATCAATAACAGTACAGCATGAGGTCCTGGAGTACACAGAGACACACCTACCACCATTTCTTGTTTAAGTAGTCTTGGTTTATTAAGCCCTGGTTTTGTCCTTCTCCATCCTGGAGCTTCAACCACAGTGATGTGTCTTTGTGCTACTTCTCTCTGTCTCTTCACACACTGAGCAGTTCTCTTTAATTCAAACTCCTCTCTATTCAGGATGGTGTTTCCTGCTGAACTCTTCCCAGACTCTGCACTTCCCACTAATAAAATCCTGAGCTCTGAGAGATGGTGTCCTGTGCCTAAAACACAATAAAGCACATGCATTATCAGAAATGTTTAGATTGTTTCTAAGGATTCTGAGTATGAAATTGCTGCTTTTACAAAATATCCATCCATCCATCATCTGTCGCTTAATCCCGCTAGCCGGGGTCACTGGAGCCAATCCCAGCATCATTGGGTGAAGGCAGCATACACTGTGGACAGTTCACCAGTCCACTGCATGGCCAACATTCACTTACGCACTCACCAATTTAGAGTGACCAATCAACCTAACATGCATGTGTTTGGACTGTGGGATGCATGTGTTTTGGACTGTATTTTATTTTTGGGACTACTTTTAAAATTTACAATGGCTGCCAAAACACTACTTGCAGTCAGTAAAAAATGAAATAAATAGAATATATACTAAACCCAATTTGAATAACTGGAATAGCTAAAAAAGGCAGAATAAAAAAGGGCACATGAGGAGAGGGAACATGAGATGCAAGCAAATCTTAGCTAGCTAATAAAAAAAACAGCAAGCAAAATTTAATATTTAGCTGTAAAGCAGGTTTATATATTGGTAGGAGGACATCTAGCACAATGGTTCCCAACCCTGCCCTATGTATTTTTGTTAACTGTGCCAAAACACCCCCACTTTAAGGATTAAAGATTACTTTTGTTAGGCATGGTGGGAACAGGGCAATCATTAAAATGTTATAATGTTTATTAGAGAATTATATAAAATAAATCACAAATGATTCTTTCTTAGACCTACGCACTATACAGGTGGAGAAGCCATTGCTTTAAGATCAAGTAGGGAGCCACTTTAGATGTGGTATTGGTAAGGTAACAGTAAAAACTGGATTTCTTTAAGGAGCACTTTGGAACAGTTTCTTAAATACTTAACATTTTGGGTTTAGTTTCTGGCTGGATTTAGGCACACATTTAGCTAGAGATTTTTGCTGAACCTGGCAACCTAGTGCAACTAACGCAATGTTCAATATATCAAAACCCAACGGCCGCCTGATTACTCTTGATAATTAAGTGTAATTGTGAAAAATTGTAGAAACACATAATACCTTTACAAATAATATAACATTTTAGGATGTATGCTTTTGCTAAATGAAATGGTAGACTCAAAGAACAGAGATTACCCACTGAATTTCATACACTGGTTAGGTTTGCTAAACGGAAAAGAAAACAAATTAAGAAATAGTAAATACAGTAAGTCCAATGAATACAAATTTATATTAATCAACTAACTTTCTCTTGTGGAAACAATAAAAATGATCAGATATAGAAAAAACAATCTTGGTAACTCACCAGAGCAATAACTTGCAGTGACATTGGTGGCCATCGTAGTCCTGCTTTTGTTGGCTTAAGCTCCAGTATCTAAAAAAAAGTAGGGATATATTCAATACAAAAAGCTAGAGTATATGACCACTTTTTCTGTTTGCTTTTACACTAAAAAATGAAATCTATCCTTTCAGTGAAAAATGATTTTATCAAAGAAAAACAAAAATCTGAGCCAAGACTATAAATTCATCATAGATGACATCCCAACATGTCAGTGGAAAAACAAAAATCATCCTTAATCATTATTAATCAT
Organism: Megaleporinus macrocephalus; assembly: GCA_021613375.1. Classification (NCBI taxonomy): domain Eukaryota; kingdom Metazoa; phylum Chordata; class Actinopteri; order Characiformes; family Anostomidae; genus Megaleporinus; species Megaleporinus macrocephalus. The sequence goes on from CM038726.1 coordinate 7,035,728, forward strand.
CCTTAATCATCATATGTGACTGAGGGTTGAGAGGTGAGCTGGAAATAGTAAACTCAAAGTGAACTATTGTAGCGAACTGAAAAAAAGGGGTAAAATTATTTTTAGTAAAAATAAATAAGGACCCATAATTTTTTTTTAATTTTATTTTTCCTTATTTTATTTAGTCTGTTTAAACCTAAGTATAATTATCATTATACTATTATTTGTTTTTGTATTATTTACTCAATGTGCTTCAAAATGTTCAGTTCTTCAGTTTTCAGCTACCTAAGGCTAATAGGTCATTTTCGCAGTGGCAAGGAAACCACAGCCTCTGGCTAGGTTAGAAGGTTCAGAATAAACCTTTTGCCACAAGCTGACAACACATTCATCTGTGTGTTGATTTCTTTCTTGTCATGTAGAGGTATAAAATGTCCTTACATACATTTTTGTGGTGAAACTATACACTAATATGTTCATGAAACGTTGTACCATGTCTTAGTCCAAGTGAAGTGTGTTTTTCTTTAAGTAATATTAATTGAATGGGAAGACGAAAAATATGTTAGCCATTTAGCTTAGCACAATCGGTTCAAATGGAGAATTCTACTATTTGTACTTTTATATGTTCTGTAATCCAGTGTTTTTACTAAAAAATCTAAAGCATTTGATATAACACAAGTCTAAGAGTGTATTTCCATTGTTTTGAGCTTCTGCAACAGTGGTGTTTTCTCTCTAGCTTAAGCAGTAGTGTAGCTAAGATATTTGTATAATGTATATATAATAAGATATGTCAACCACAAAATCTAAAATGAGCTTTTTATTTGGAATCTGTTTAATTTTTTGTATGTAAAAAGCTGTGCATTTAAAATGTGCATTTTATTTTAAATATGCAGTAAACTGGTCCAGACCAGAATATAGGTTCCACAGGCTGGCCACACATTAATCTGTATGTTGGTTTCTTCCTTGTCATGTAGAGAGAGAGAGAGAGAGAGAGAGAGAGACCAAGAGAACCAATCACAACCGTCCACGGCTATGATGCCATAGCAGCCCAGATACCCCTAGGCCTTGAGGCCAGCAACATTATCACAGAATGAGTTGAGCAAGTGCTATGCCTTGACTAAGGCATAGTAATGTTGGCTGCATACAATAAAACAGCCAACCAAAAAGCAGGTAATACATTACATGATCAAATTTCAAACAACTGGTCCACAGACAATAAAATAAGTGGTATATCTGTCCTGAAAGGAGACACTCCCCCATGACTAATTCAAGTTTGGAGTTTTTTCCATTTTGTCAGTTTCATAATACAAACAAATTTCTCAAAGCTAATGTTCCTGTAACCACATGGGTTGACTAACCATGTAATGCCAACAGCTGTTCCACCTCTTGTCTAGCACCCCTCTTTTTATTAAACACCAACTGAAATGAAATGTGAAACAAGGCCATTTTCACATTCCTGTTTTTTTCTGCTGGACAATTTGGTTAATAGCTTATGTTGCCTCTGCTTAAACTAAAATGGTGGCTAAGTAGAGCTTAGTGTTAAAATTGTTTGAGCTCAAAACAAAAACAATTTTACCAACAATCTGGACCAGTGATGGCTTCTCAGCAAAGCAAACATGTTTTTTACAATTAGAAGAGACGAAGAAAAATATCTTGATCATACAGAGGAGAAGTCCTATTGTGTCCTGATCGCAGCAAAAGTTTTCAAAATCCCAATATACATGTTACCCTAACACAGCAAAAAAATATATATTACACCTTTGGAGAAATTTGTATAATGAGAACAATAAAGTGCATCAAAAATATATACAAAAAATAGTTGGTAAAAAAAAGCTGCAAACAACTGAAATGTAACATAATGTGGAACATGTGTTTCTGAATTTAGTTTGTTGCAAAGAAATGTTGAGACAACTTGCAGAATTTCTCACCTTCTTTTTTGGATGAAAATGTTATAATATTTTAATCCCAGAATGATTCTGTTGTACATGTTTTAAAGTTGGCACTTATGTCACTACAGCGAATGTTAACTGATTAAATCTTTAACACAAAGAACTGTTAAAAAATTAGTCTCAAATAAGTGAACAACCTTATTTAATGCTGCATCCAACATATTTGTTTGCAGGATGTCTGTATTTCCCCCCCCTAAATCACAGCCTCATATTCAAAATGAGGGGAAATTTAAGTTTGATCCATGTTAAAAAGGTCAAATAAATACACAGAAACACCTCTTAGCTTAGTGTCTTCCTTTTCAAACAACTGACTACTACACGTGTTGGGAAAGTATCTACCCAGATACTGCAGTGAAAGAAATTCCTCATTGGGCATTTCAAGATTTTAAATCTTTGTCTCCAATCATGTCTTATCATGCATGAAAAAAGGAAATCGACAGTTTCCTGTAAAAATGGCACAGCAGACTAACTCACATTGTGCTAACCAAATTCATAAATAAATAAATGATTAAATAACATCACAGTCCATTTTCACAAAGCTTGTGCTCTATCAGAATTAGTATGTACATAATGTTGCTGTTTCATTGCACTGCAGAAAGAGTCAGATCTGAGACAGATGGTTTAGCACCAGAGACAAGTAGAAAGACAGAACAAGGTTCTTTCACTCAGTAAATTAACATAACAAACACTTTGCACTACATTGCTTGTAGAAATCACTAGTATTGCAGGCAAAACAGGCGGCAATGACTCGCTTGAGTTTGTCTATATATGAGTGTTAGAATAATCAAAATAGAAAAAAGGAATTAAAAAGTACAGAGTATAACACTGAAACTTTTAACTCCAGAAACTTTAATTTCTTGTGTAAGTGTCTATAGATATGTCTTTCTTACCTGCCCTTTTGTTGGTGACGACGTGAACAAAAACCAAGGCACACGGAAGGCTGTCCTTTGTTTTTTTGCAACATGAGACAAGAGCAAACTTGTTTCCAGCCACACCTATGCATATTTTTTGTCTTGCCTTTCACTTTCACATAAGTTGAAATGAAAGCAGGATTATGCTATCACTGCATAACTGTAGACGAGATATGCATCGCCTCCTAATAAAGCAGTGACTGCAAATAATTGAACACTATTTTCCTACATGCTAAACCAGTAGAAACATAAACAACAAGCCATTTAAAACTACTGCAATAACAATTCAGAACACAATCAAACGGAGTGACCAAAATATTATAGCTACTGAAATTCTGAATCATCAGCAGTTCACACAAGGGCAGCAAACCTAACGCAGACAACGGATCGACAAGGTCCATTAACTTTACATTCAAAGCATGCAAAATGCTGTTGGCAAAAAGAAAAAAAGACAGGACTATGGACCAAACATATTTTTTAACAATTGCTGTTGTATTTGTTGGCCTGCAGGATGCACTCCATCATGTGGCAGATATTTAGCGTCCTCAGTATCTTCTACAAAGATCACCTCATCTTTTGGCAACTGCACATTTGTTTTCAGGGCCATGTTGTGTAACAGTGCTATAACCACAACCACAGTGCAGCATTTTGTGGGGTGCAGTTGCAGGCTACCAGCAGACTTGCTCAGACACCAGAAACGCTGCTTCAACAATCCAATGGCTCTTTCTGTGACAGCTCGGGTTCTGGTGTGAGCGCTGTTGTATCTCTCTTTCTCTCTTCTGCCTCTGTGTTGGGCTGCTGGATAGGTGTAAGCAGGTAGGGGTGCAAAGGGTAGCCACTGTCTCCTAAAAGCCTGCAGCCCTTAAAGCCACCACCTTATGCCCCCTGGCAAAGAGAAAAGTTGGCCCAGATGAAGGCGTCATGGGTGCTTCTTGGCCACTTTTTTACAATGTCTGTGAATACACCCTGATAATCACAGGCCACCTGGACATTCAGAGCATGGTATCCCTTCCGGCAGAGGTATGCCCCCTCATTGTCGGATGGTCTCACAATTGGGATCAGGCTGCCATCAATCATACCAATTACCCGAGGAACATAAGCAATGTAGTTGAAGCCCTGGTTGGTGCTGGCGATGCCCCCTAATGTGTTTGGAATCATCCTCTCATGAAGCTATAAGTTAAATATATACATATATTAGAGCTGAAGCCTTCCTCTTTGTCACACTGGCAAGTCCTATCACTTCCCCCTCACATTTTCTACATGTCCTGTAGAATGAATTCTGTCTGTTACTTCCTGCCATGTTTTTATTTTTTGTTGTATTGGTGTTTTTTAGTTTTGCAAATATAATATGCCCGTTGGCATCAACCACAGTGATGAGGACTTCAAGTTCTCTCACTGAGAATTGTGGCTTTTGTGCTATTTTTACTTGGGACTAAAGGACATCAGGCCACTAGCAAAAGGGCTTAAACAGTGTAGAGCATTAGGTGCAGGTGGGTTCTTGCACATCTCCCATCTGCTCTACATTACTTATTGCTACAAGACCTGCCCAGATGTAAAAGACCAAGGGCAACATGGAAGTAGAGAACTTATGGCTGGCCATTTAAACTGATCCTGTATGTGTATCTGTGTGTATTTCCAGGCCTATGAAACAATGTTATCTTGACAGTTTGTAAAAACATATACCAGAAGATACAACGAGTAAATAATTACAGAACTTAAACGAGTCAATACTTAATCACTTAAGAGAGCATTCACTGTGACTGTGGAAAAAAAAAAAGAATACATCAGCGACCAGGTTATGAACTAATCTACGTGTTTCTGAACGCATCGTGCTTACACGTTTATAACAGTACACTACTGAGGCACGCGTTGTCTTATTAATAACCAAGTGTTTGTTTATTTATTCATTCATTTTTATTTATTTTCATAATTTTCTGCATATGATATTTTCCTGTGCCTATGAATGCGCTGGATATGCTAACAATTACTGTATTTTTTCTTCTGAAATAAATAACTTTTATTTTATTTTATTGATTTATATTTTTAATTTTAAAATTTTAAAAACACCTGTGATGCTAATTACAGGACACCTTAGTTAAACACGTTCCTGCGGTCAAAGTATTTTCAACCTTTTATAGGGGTACCATAATTTTTATCCAGGCCAGTTTATTTGTTTGTTTTGTAAATTTTCCTGCTGAACTCAACTGAATTCAAAAGCAATGTCTGATTTTCTGTAGTTGATTTTCACTACATTTTTATTATTATTTTTTTTGTCAGTTTCAAGTTACTCCATTGTGCATTAATCACAGCTTGAGCCTGTAATAAACATGTAGAGGGGAATTATTACGCATTGAAGAAACCTGAAACATCTGCAGTTCACACCATAGTCACAAGAGGGCAGCAGATGATAGGAAATCCACCCAATGCAAAAAATATAACAGCAAGGCCAATTAAAACCACAAACCCACCCTGTTTAACCAATGTCTATTTTACAGTGTTTCAGGAAAGAGGGAGGATGGTTAAATAGAATTTTAGACTAACAGAACACTGTAAAAAAATATATTTTTACAGAAAATTACTTTAAAATTTGTAAAGTATTTTTCTTTATTTTTAATTGCATGCAAAACACTGTAATATTACAGACATTATCTTTTTTACAGATAAAGTACTGTATTATTATTACAGTATTTTTCAGATTTTATAAATTACATGGAAAATCATGTAAAAGTAAAATTTTTATCTGTAATTAAGCGTACAGCTTATATATAAAGGTTTATTTCTATACTAAAATTTTTTACAAAGAAATCTTACTAGTTTTCTATTTTTGTTATTATTTCTATTAAACAGCTTCTGTAAACCCACGCATTCAACAAATTAAAATAATAGTATATATATATATTTTTTACTTTAATCTTTTAAAACCTTAAGACATTAAACTATGGAGTAAAAATAGGGTCATAAAGATTTTGAGTTTGTAAAACAATAGTCACAAACTTTAAACAAAAAGTAATATTATAATATAATATTATAATAGTAATATAATAATTCAAATGTACAAATGTGGAAAACTTTTAAATATATAAAAATATATATTTTTTTAATTTGTAGAAAAGATTTGCATTTGTAAATCCAATTTTGTGAATGTGTGAATCATATGGAATTTGTGAGGTTGTAAAGGTGACAGTGGGCGTTTTTCAATGTGGCAGTAAAAATTCCTCACATTCACCTTCTCTGCTGCTTGTGTGAAACTCTTGCTGCAGTTGCAAATTTTGACCCTGATTTGATGACTAATTGATGGACCAATAGAAAGGCTTAAGCTGGACCAATCAGATTGCGAGGTTTGTTTAACCAATTAAAACACTGATTTGGTGCTGTCACTCAACTTTGGGGCGCTGTTGGAACACACCTCCCAATCTCTGTCATGGCGCTTCCAGACACAGATGCTGGGTATAAATATACAAAACATATTAAGAATGATTATCATATAAAGCCTGGAGCTTTTTCCATTCATGTCATGTCTCTAACGTATGTAGGGTAGACAGACCGCTGTACGTTCATGGAGTAACATTTTAAAAGTGGTTTGAAAAGCTGGTGATGTGTTCGCGGCCACAACATACATGCACAAGCTTCTTACATGTCCACCACCAAGACCTATAGCTCGACTATCCAACACTACATGACAGTATGAGTTACAGTAAAACTCAGTTTGCTGGAAAGGTCAATCGCTTGCTTTCTGAAATTAGCTTCTTATTTAAATTTCCCGTTCCTCCTTAAATGGTGCAACAGTTACGTTCTGGCGCCAACGTCTTTCTTCAGATCTACCTTAATAACAGGTCTCTGACAGTACGTGCTTACAAACAGAGTATTACGTGGGCAATAACAGTCCTAACATTACTTAAATAAAAACAAGCACATAAAATTACGACTGCAGGTTAGTTTAATATAAAATAGGTTAACACATCTGTGAGGAAGTTTAATCATAAATGTATGCGCTGTTTTCTGTAGCGTATCAGCTAGCTAACATGAATTAGTGTTAGCATTAGCGAATCATGAACTTTTTAATTAGCTAATTACCAACAGTTACCGTCATAAACTGATAATATAACCGGCAAAGATGCAGTTCCGAATAATAAAATCATGACTGACAAATGTGAATAAGTTTAGAAGTTAAAAAAACACCTAAAGACTCAGACGCTCTTCTGTTCACGACGTGTAGTGTAGTGTCTGGAATGTTCTCCTACCCCACTCCTCTGCAAAGGACTCAAAACGTTGAGTGCAGTTAACTCAAATGGATTTAGTTTTAGTTAGAACTCTTTCATAGATAACTAGTACTTTACCTCAATTACATAATGTAAATCACTAGGATACTATGAAATGATTAAAGTGCACTAAAACACTTAAGCAATGAGTGGTGTTATCTTTTAGACTCTACACTACCAGTCAAAGTTTTAGAACACCTCCGTTTTTTCCATTTTTATTGCCATTTAAGCAGCTCAAGTTTAGTAAATAATCATAAATGCTATGAAATCCACTTCTACAAAGATAAGCAGTAAACTGCCGGTTTTTCCTTTGAGAGTAAAAATATGAAGCAAAAACTGACAAATAATATAAATTGTGAAAGGACCTTTTTTGTGGAACAAGTAATTGTTCTAGCTAAGTAAAAGAACCTCCAGCTAAAAGTATATTTTAAAGTATATTAAGGCTTGAAACCTGATGTAAACAACTTACAATTAAAATTTTTCAATCTATATAAAATCAGTGTAGGAAAAGACTCTATTACTGCACTGTACCGCAGTGAAACACTGCAGATTCAAACTGCTATTATAATGTCTAGAAAAAGAAACAAAGTCAAAGCATTATAATTCTAAACAGAATTTCTTTAGGAAAATTACAGATAAACCCAGAGAAAATGTTCTTGGAAATTGTAGAAGTTTCTGAGAGTCAAAATCCTGTGTACGAAACATCTCACGTGACAACACCATGTATCTCAGGTTAACACTGCAACAAGTCTCAGCTTTAACTATAAGGAGAAGACTTGAAGCTGAAGGTTTGTTAGGTGGAGTGACAGTAAGAAAGTCATTACTTAGATGGCAAAACAAGAAAAGTAGCATTGTCTAGGCCATCCAGCACTGCCAGTGGACTACTTAAAATTAGGTGTGTAAAAACTTTTGGTAGTGCACATAGAAATCGTGTAGTCATATTTGAGACCTATAGGGGAAAAGTGTATAAGACAAAAATATCTGAGATGAAACTAGAAAAAGTAACTGAGATGAAACTAGAAAAAGCAGCACATGGAGAAAAATATTTGAAAGTACTTGAATGTACTTGGTTCTTATTCCTGTGAGCATTACTAATCACTAAACCTTCACTCTGCTTACATGAAGATACATTTGCCATTATTATACTGCATTTCTACAGTGTTGAAACAAATGATGATGCATGTGTTTACGAAACAGCACAACTGTTGTTGAATTGACCTTGTTGGGCAGACAGTGATTTACATTGAAAATGAGACGGATGGCCAACCACTGCAGTCAACTCTTTGGATAACCAGAACAGTAAAACAAGAAGAGAGGGAAGTGGCTTTGTAATGGACTGACTTCATACAGTTAAATATAAATATGGCATAAGAGTGTTTCTATGGGAAAGACCAAAGAAATGTATGGGTCATTTTGTGGGCCATATAATGTAAAGCAGTGGCCTTAAAATCTTACAAAGTGTGTGTAAGCTTATATGTATTATAAGACATATTATTTCTTTCATTGCAATGGAAACATAATTTATATATACTGTATATATATATATATATATATATATATATATATATATATATATATATATATATATATATAATTCACACTTTTTAAAATCAGTTTTTCTTATAATTTTTACGTCACCACGCAGAAACAATTACTATTGCCTGTCTCAACGCGTTGCTTTGAGCCTAATTGGTTAACCTGTCTGTCATCTGGGAAACGGGCCAATGGCAGCTTTTCGTGCCTCATCGGTTAAGTTTGAAAAGGCATCTGTTTCAGTGCGCGCACTGCTGCTGCGGGAGCCGCTCTGTCTACTAGTGAATAACGTTCACCAGGATTATTTTACAACCGCCTGCTGAACTCTGGAGTCTGGACACAGAGGAGGTTCAGTGGATTTATATCCTGTACATGTGCTGACAATATCTGGTAAGAGGTTATTTTTTTATTTATGTAGCTAGTCTAAGTCACTGTAGGTTAAAAAGTGTCTAAACCGAGTCTCTACTGAGCCGCTGAGAAAAGTCTCATCTCTAGCAGCTGTAGTTCTGTTTTCCTTTGTTTGAGTTAAAAACGACTCAGTTCTGCTTCTAAAACTTTTCTTGTGATGAGAAACGGCCGCAGTTTATAAGTTGATTAAAATTCTTACACCAATGAAGAAACACTAAGTTTGGTTTCACTGAACTCTAATGTTAGTTAACATTAATCTAGCTAATGTTAGCACCACTGGTAAAAAAAAAAAAAGCCAAACTGGTTCTTTGTGGACCTATGGGGTTTTATAGAGTGTTTCTTGCTATGAAGCCACATCTTCATGTTCCAGTTGTTGCTGTTTTCTGTGCTGCCCCATTAAAGCGAAGCTGGTCAGCCTTAGCTAGTGCTAGCTCCGCCTTAGCTACATAGCTAGCTAACTCAGTCAGCCTTTATTTGAGACGCCACGAAGATGTGCGTTCATCAAGAAACACCCTATAAAACTCAGTAGTTTATGAAGGGTATCTGCACAAGGGTCATTTTGGCTTTTGGCATTAGATCACATTACATTAGTTTTTCTTCATTGGTGTTAGAATTATAACAGCATCTAATCAACTGTAGCCAGTCCATCTCCTCTTTCTCATCACAGTGAAAGCGCTAGAATGAAGACTATTAAAAGAATAACAGACTCTGCCAGTAACGTCGACTAGTGATTAAGAGTTGATTTTAAAAGAGTCAACTCTTCGAATCCAGCACGTCTGGAATTTGAGGTCGAGTCTTGGCCAATGACTAAACACTGGGAGTCGACTCTACGATTCTGTTTCTGATTCTCTGTTTTTACTGTAATCGGCTCGAGAGACGTTGTGATGGAGGATAGTGTAAAACAGGGTCTGTGTTCGATCAGTTTGTTGAATTACCAGAGTGAGATTTACTCATTTTGCCAGCTTCTTCTTTAGATTTCCTTTCCATCTTAAATAGCGCTGCAGTTACATTCCAGCGCTGGCTCAACATTAAGGGAACTGCTGCATCACTTAAGGTGGACTAGAAAAGTCAAATAAGAAGCTGATGAATACGCATCTTTCACCAGTCTCTTAAAAAAAGATTTACATTGAACATTTTTTAAAGAACAAAAATATAAAAAAGGTTCCTTTTCAAAAACTTATAACTACAGTAACAGTTATTTTCCCAGTGTATCTGTCTCCTCACCCCTCTGCTTGATATAAGATTGATTTTAGTCATATCACTATAATTTCTGTTATGTTCATAATCTCCTGCTTTGGGGCTGTCTTGGTTAAAATAAAGCCGATGAGTCGATTCCATTGATTCCTGCAGCAGAAGTCGGTTCAGTATGATGGGTTTGTTACTTATCACCCCAAATAAAAAAAACTGCAGTAAATAAGGCTGTGCATGCGATATGGTGATGTAGTTTCCATTTTAACTGATTTATTGGTATTTTCTCTTTTAGAGTTAAAAGATAATAATCAAGCTGGGTGCGGCAATCTCCTAGTATTGGTAAGTAATAGTTTACATTATCTCTACATAATCAGATTTTCATTATTTGTCATTTCTTAACTGCTGTATGTCCTAATGCTCTACATTATGCTCTTTTTAGGATTAATAATGTAGCAGTGGAAAGACTGATGTGTCAATACCTAGCAGGTATTTATTGTTGCCACTTTTTAAGCAGCCTCATAACAGTTAAAATAAATATTACAAATAATATATTATAACTAACAACTGGCTCAATTTTCTTTTTGCTTTATTATCCACAGCAAAAACTGAAAATGGATAGATTCTTCTCACGCAGTTGTCGAGGTTGTAGAGCAGAGACCGACAGTTGGGGAGTTTAAGACTTCTCCACTGTTCTAATCAAATAAAGTAAGTAAACCAATGTTTGCTTTCATTTTAGTTTGTTTGTTTTGCATGAGGATTTATGGTAATAATACAAAATTACTGTATTTTTCCCCAAAATCTTTCAGGTCAATGCAGAGTTAATGCAAATCATTACCAGGCCTCGCCACGAAAGTTCTTCTTGAAGCTGGACCACTTTTGAGTTAAAGTGATGATTTTTATATTTGTGTTCAGGCCTCTGGAATTGGTGTTGTGGAGAAGGACACTGAGTGCACAGTCAGGGGATTTGAACCATTCAAAGGAGGTGGAAGCGAGAACGATGCTGAGCCATGTTGTGATGGAGGACATTAAGGTGCTCAACAGTCTTGCAAATGTAACTTTTGCATTCATCATGTTTTTTGGGCTCATTTATCTTCTTTGAGCAATATGAATCTGGATTATCCGACGTGGAGCTCAGGTGAAACGTTTACCAAAATAATATTATATATATATATATATATATATATATATATATATATATATATATATATATATATATGTGAAACATTCTAAATGCTTGATTGTTATTGTTGATCCATAAATTTTCTTTCTTGTGTTTATGCATATCGATCAGGTGAAATGCTAACGTTTATAAATGTAATTTATTTTTCCAAAAATTGTATTAGAATAGGCCAAAATTAAACACATTCAAGGTTATGATATGTTAAGTGTTAGTGTTTAGCTCAATTATTATGCTTAATCAGTTGGTGCAACACATTGAAGCTATGAAAAAGTTAACAGTTTGTTCCTCAGAGGATAAATGTGAAGGATTTTTAAGAAAATAAAATTTGCAAGTGTTTTTTAGGTGTTACTGTACATTAAGTGTTTCTCTGCAGAACTGTTAGAATTGTCACTTTATTTATGGTGTGCGATTGTAATGGTACAGGAAACATCGGTAAAATAAAGGTTTTTATCTGCAGAACTTTTAGTGTCGTCACTTTATTGAAGATGTTTTATCGTAATAATGCGGGAAAAATCTGTAAAATAATGGTGATTATCTGCAGAACCTTTAGTGCTGTCTAAGGTATTTAATAGTAATAAATCATGGAAAATCTGTAAAATAGTTTTGTCTGCAAAATCTTTAATGGAATTTTCTGTAAATGTATTGTTTTTGAACTTTTTTTAAATTATGGTATTTTGCTTTTATTTTATGGTTTTTGTTTGGCAGCCGCTGCTGCCAGTCATTTGACCGTATTTTTACGATTATTTTTTTTACAGTGCACATCACAGATTTATTCAGTAAAAAGATTAAACTTTTTCTAATATATCCACATGTTTTGGCCACTATTTAAATATAAATTAAGTAATAAATAAATAATAATAAATAATGAGCCAAAATTAGTCCAGCTTTTCCTTTAATTACTGAAGTAATAAATGCTGTTTTTTTTATTCTGAGATCATAATCTGTTGGACAGGTTACAGCTGTTATATATTATTATTCAAATTTTTGGTGCATAAAATTGGGGAAAATAAATTTCTGTAGAGCCGGGTGTTGCGACTTTTATCAATTTTGGCATATATGATTTTTTTCCGTTTGAATGTGTTATTTTGATATGTTTTGATGCTTTGTAGTAGCTGAGTTTGCCATTTTCTCTCTTTTCTTGAAATAACATACATTAGCTTTCACAATTTCATCAGTTAAATCGTCTCAAATGTGATGATAAATGAAGTTAAATAAAAGGGACGGGTCACCAGTCCCCCACAGGACAGACACACAGACATAGGGTGCATCCGAAATTGGCAGTGTCACAAAAATTTCTAAAATAATGTCTGTAAAGGGGTTTTAATAAACAGCAAGACGTTTACAGTGGTGGTCTGGCGTCTTGCGTCAAAGGACTTTGAAAAGACATCTCAGATTGATACTAAACACGCTCGCATATTGAATCAGCTACTAGTCTACCACTCAAGCTGTACCTACTGGGTCCAATCTAGTACATATGAAATTTGGACTTCTACACAGAAGATAATGTTTGGTTATCCTGTAGGGAATTGTGCACAATTGGCTCAATCAAGTTCTCTTTGTTAGACATATCTTGCACTATTTATGTGTATACCTACATAGTGAGCTACGTAGGGAATAGGGAGCTATTTGCAATTCAAATAAAGAGATCATGAAATAAAAGGACTTTGGGATATGGTTGAGCCGGAGAGGTGGGCTGTATGAACACATAACTAATCAGTAATGATTTACACCCGTCGAAATGTCCTACCATAGCCCATATTTATTGCCTTATCCAAGTCGGATTATTACTCATAATTATAAGGCTGAAAGCAGCTTTTTCATATTTTCCCTTTCCACCTTAAATGGTGCAGCAATTATAACAATGTGGGCCAGAATGCAACCGTAGCACCATCAAAGGTGGAATGTTAAAAACTAAACAAGAAGCTCTTAAATGTCTTTGACTGGAAAATGTTACCAGCATTAAAAGGTGATACAGAATGAATTTATTTTCAGTATTTAAATTGTTCTCTGATGTTCTACATAGAAGTATGTGACTTCGTTCGGGATAACAAATGCCCCGATGCAGTTTTACACGCCCATTTACACTATTTGATTTGGCCCTAGAATGCTGACAAGCTGTTTTTCCTTTTTTATTGAGCTCATGAATAATTTGATGAGCTCTGCTGTGATTGGCTGGTTTGCAGTGAAACACCAGAATGATCTTATAGAAGCAACATGTCAAGATAAACACCATAAAAAGGTCAGTGTAAATAGGCTCTGCTCTTATACTATTTAGTTTGCTAGTTACCTGGAGCTAGTAGTAGTTAACATTACCTATATTGGCTACTCACTTTCATCTGGACATCAAACACAAAGAAAATGAAAGTTGTTACTCACTGTGAAACTTTCAGTTTAAGATGATCTCCTTCAACCAGCAAAAAGTGCTAAACTTACACAGCGTGGCTGCTACTTACAGGTTACTATTGTGGGTTGTGATGCTAATAAAGGAGGAACTGCTTATCTCTAGTCTCTTTAGTGTTAAACGCTGAACTGAAGCTGTTCAATGTTGTACAAGTGTTAGAGAAACTGTCCAGAGTCAAATGTGCAGAGCAAAAGCTTGTTCTGCAACACGGCGGGGCTGTTATGTGGACACTTCAAATCCTAGTTGACTTTGAAAAGCAAAACTAATAAGCGAATGATTCTTTCTTTCTTACCTGTTTCTCCGTTGGTCGCGACTCAAACAATACTAAAGCACACAGACGGTAGATGGTCTATGAAACGCTACAGGATGTAATATGGCTTAACAGGATGCAACATGGGAAAGTCAGTTTCCTCTTCCTGTATTTTACTTTTCACTACTGAGAATTTATAGTGCAGCGGTGAGAAAGCTCAGGGCTTAAAAGGAGATTTAGAACAAAGTTGAGCCAGAAAAGCAATATTAATATTAGCACTTCTCAAAACTGCATTATTTAAAGACTAAAGTTTTCAAATGACCAACATAAATCAACCCCTCAGTCAATCACTCCTCCTCCCTCCCAACTTTAGTGTCATTACTGAGCTGTGCATTTGTCTTACTTTGCATTTAAAAATAAATATTGTGAGCATACTAAATCATGGAACCATGGAATCATAAGCATATCTTTACACTCCTAATAAGCACTGAATAACTATAGAAGCATGATACACCTGATTTCTTACTCAGTGCAAATAAGAGGAAACTACCAAAGAAGACACACACACACACACTTTCCAGAGATCAGAATAAAATCTAATCAGCTGGAGACTGTAATACATAACATGCAGAGAGGGGTTATTATTATTATTAGTTATTGTTATGGTTATTATCATCACAGTGGAGAAATCTGACACACCTGCAGTTCTGTCCCAAGCACATTTCACATTTCAAGTTAGATTTTGAATAAAAACTAGAACATGAATTCATTTTCTGTTTGTACTCAATCATATATTAATAACCCAGATGTATACATGCGAGTCTGCTTGGTTAAAAGTTCAGGCATAATATTTTGAAGCCACCCTTTACTAAAACATTTTGTCTCAAAAATGTATGCAATAAATATAAAAAAAATGTTTGATGATTTACTAAAGATTATTAAAATTCACGTAGCATATATTTAGCAGATTAAAATAAAATGTGCAACATCTAATGACTACAGTAAGTGGATTATTTAATGTCTCATAAACATTCTTCACTACGTTGAGTAGAATTCACTGTTCTTCAAGAATTTGATGATTTTGCTGTAACTGAAAATGATTTCAGTCACTTGTCAAACCAAGTTTGGTTGTTTGTTAAATGCAGCTAATACAGATTTTTGCATACAGATTGTTGTGTTGTTTGAATCGTCATATGGCGTGACACCATGTTATTTGGTGTTACATTCAGAATTTTGAAAATAATTAAGGATTTTTGGTTATTAATCATAAACTCATCAATGTGACAGATGGGGAATAATGCCAGCAAAGGTTACAAGAATTTTGGTACTTTTATAACAAAGTATTCCCAAATTAATCTGAAGTATATTGAAAGATTATGAGTAAACATCTTTCTGTGAGTGTTGATAAAGTAAAATAATGCAAAAGGTAACATATTTGCACGTGAGAAATGCTTTACTTTTATATAGTAATGATATAGAATCAGGATAAATTGAATTACATTATCACATTATACCCCTTTTTAATTTAATACACAATAACATTCATGTCACACCATATGACAATATTAGTCACTAAGACCGTAAACTAATGAATACATGTAAATTTCAGGAAGAAATCTACAAGACCACATCTATATTTGGAAATATAAGAGTGGGTAGAATATAACCCAGTAATTTCCACGACTTACATTTGAGATTTTTTTAAAAACTTTTTTTCAGCTAAATATATCAACCACTCTTTGTATACAGTTATCATAAGGCTTCCTTATAGCAGTTGTGGATGTAAGCCTGAGCCCACATGGGCTCTTATAGAAGAATGATGGTTCTTGATGCTGTGCAGAGCATGTTTAAAGCCAAAGAAGGCCAGGCCTTTGATGTAAAGTGGATTCCAAAGACAGCGTTGAATAACAGGCAAGAATTAACACCAGAAGAAGGCAAACACCATGAGGAACATGGATAAGATAACCAGCAACAAAGCAAAGTAAAAAAAACAGAAAGGCAGCTAGGCAAACGGGGGCCTGAAATTTTCATCTTAGGTGCATGTCCGCTGTGAGAGACATAAACTAAAAAAAAAATTTGGAAATCACAATGTTAGATTTTTAAATAATTTATTAAATTATTACTAATTGTTACTGCTGCAAATAAGTATCTGAACACCTGCCAATCAGCAAAAATTCTGGCCCTCAAAGACCTGTTAGTCCTCCACTCCACTTATTATTCTACATTAGAAGCACCTGTTTAATGTCGTTAGCTGCATAAAGACACCTGTCCACCCCACACAATCAGTAACACTTCAATTACTAACATGGCTAAGACCAAAGAGCTGTCCAAAGACACCAGAGACAAAATTGTAGAGAATTGTGGAGAAACTTCTGTGGTCAGATGAGACCAACATAGAACTTTTCTTAATTCCACTTGCCGTGTTTGGAGGAGGGAGAATGATGAGTACCATCCCAAAAACACCATCCCTACTGTGAAGCAAGTGGGTGGAAGCATCATGCTTTGGGGGTGTTTTTCTGCACATGGGACAGGACAACTGCACTATATTAAGGAGAGGATGAACGGGGCCATGTATTTCGACAACCCAGAAACCTGGCTGATCTGGAGAAGATCTGTCTGGAGGAATGAGCCAAAATCCCTGCTGCAGTGGAAACCTTGTGAAAAACTACAGGAAACGTTTGACCTCTGTAATTGCAAACAAAGGCTACTGTACCAAATATTAACATTGATTTCCACAGGTGTTCAAATACTTATTTGTAGCAGTAACACACAAATAAATTATTGAAAAATCATACATTGTGATTTCTGGAATTTTTTTTTAGATTTCAGACCCCTCCATGATTTCCAAGTGGGAGACCTTGCAAAGTCGTTCAATACTTAGTTTTCTGTATATATGTTTAAAAATATATTTGATTAATATGGGAATATATTTGTCACGTCCTGCCCTGCTATTCCTGCCTGTCTGTCTTGGTTTACGTTCTCCTGCCCTTTGTCGCGTGTCTCTACGTCTGCCATGTGCATGTGTTTGTTTTTCGCCATGTGTTCTGTTTGTTTGGTCATATGTTCCCTTTGTTCTCTGCTCCGCCCTAGCCCCGACTGTCTCACCTGTTTCTCGTGGTCATTAGTCTCGTCAGCTGTTTCCCTCTCGTTATCCCGTGTATTTATTCCTTCTGGTTCCTCTTGTTTGTGTCGTTCATTTTCTGGTTTTGTGTTTCTGTTTGATTGTCATTTTCCTTCGTTTATCCTGTTGTTTCCGTTCCCACTTTGTTTTGTTATTTGTTGTTTTCATTTGTTTTGTAAGATGGCGAATAAAAGGACTGCGCATTTGTATTTGCCTCCCTCGCCTCGCTACTCGTTACAATATTCTGAAATATATTTTAGTGATTGGAATGTGTTTTGCATGGATTGCAATGTATTTCTAATGCATTTTTAAATATATATATATATATATATATATATATATATATATATATATATATATATATATATATATATATATATATATAACTACATGTCCATATCCATGGTTATATATATTTATATTTATGTTTATATATGGGCATCTGGAAAGTAGGCGAGCTTAGAGTGGCTTAAAGTTGGTGGACTATTCTCAGTCCAGCAGTGACACTGATCCACTCATACCAGCACAACACACACTAACACACCACCATGTCTCCATGTCGATTTTTATCTTTTAACATTATTTGAATGTAACAGCTTAGTACTGACTCTAAAGCTGGAAGGGAAGAGGAGAGATTGAGTGAGGTGTTGATTTATGTTGATCATTTGAAAAATGTAGTCTTGAAACAATGCAGTTCTGATTAGTGCTAATATTAATATTGCTTTTCTGGTTCAGCATTTCACACCGCTGCACTCTTAATTCTCAGTAGTGAAAAGTAAAACACAGGAAGAGGAAACTGGTGCAAATGGCTTAAACCATAAACATCCTGTACCGTCTGAGTGCTTTCTGCTGTCATCTTCAGTTTGAGTCACCAACAACAGAGAAACAGGTAAGAAAGAAATAATTATTTGCTATTTAGTTTTGTTATTTTTCAATTTTGATAAAAAGATTCTAAAATCAATGTATACAGACACTTGAGCACAGTCATTCTCCTTACATTCAAATTTCAGTTTCTCTGCTTTTATATTTAATTTCCTGTTGAAGCTTATCTTCAGTATTAGAATGATTCTTCCTTCTCTATAAAAAAGAACTTACTGAGAAAGACTGAGACTAAACATTTACCAACAATACTTAAAAACACTAAAAGCACGTATTTAAAAATAAATGTGTGCAGAAATGTTTTCTAAACATGGATAGGGATTAATAGATTTTAGGCACTTGGGAACATTATGGCTATTTTTTCCAGACAGGAAGCTTTTATTTGAAAAATATTCAAATTATTAATGCAGTCTGTTCCAAGCTTCTCTATGTGGAAACAAGCCAGTATTGTTTACAGTTCTCATCTAATACCTGCTTTGACTGCTCAGTACTTCATTAAGCTAAATCAAGATTGCTGCTGAAGGAACTGAATACATTCATACAATGTCTGGGGCGTCCAGGAGAAATCTGGAACTACACTTTGTTCTTCAAACTGGAGCTCAATAACATATTCATGTTACTTTGTATTGTATGAATGATTATTTACATCTGTTCTAATCAGATCTGCTGTTCTTACTGGTGACTTACACTTATTGATAAGATAAAGACTTTTAAATGATGACCAGTTGTTGGCACTTTTCAAGCCATTTTCAAGGAACTTGAAACCTTAAATGCTACAGCATCTGCTCATGCCCCCAATATAATACTTGCTGCACCATTCCACCAAGGTGGAAAGGCAAAACATAGTAATAATCCTACTTGGATGAAGCTAGCAATAAATATGTGCTATGGTAGGATATTTCAACAGGTGTAATACTTACTGATTAGCTACGTATTCATATAGCCCATCTTTCCGGCTCAACCGCACCACAAATATCCTAATATTTCATGATCAAATTATTTGACTTGCAAATAGCTCCCTATTCCCTATGTAGCTCACTATGTAGATATTAAATAATGACCCTGGCACCCAAATAGTCAAGTCAAGTCAAGTCAAGTGGGTTTTATTGTCATTTCAACTACATACAGAGTACATAGTGAAACGAAACAACGTTCCTCCAGGACCATGGTGCAACATAGACAGTGCATACAAGACACATGTACCAGAAAAGATATCAGCTCAGAAGTTGAGTTGTGTTGAGAAGTCTGATGGCTTGGGGGAAGAAGCTGTTGCAGAGTCTGGTCGTGTTGGACCGGATGCTGTGGTACCTTCTTCCTGATGGCAGGAGGGAGAACAGTCTGTGTGAAGGGTGGGTGGGGTCATCCACAATGCTGGTTGCTTTGCGGATGCAGCGGGTGGAGTAAATGTCCAAGACCGAGGGGAGAGAGACTCCGATGATCCTCTCAGCTGTCCTCACAATGCATTGGAGGGACTTGCGGTCAGAGGCTGTGCAGGTCCCAAACCAGGCAGTGATGCAGCTGCTTAGGATGCTCTCTATGATTCCCCTATAGAAGAAGGTGAGGATGGGTGGAGGGAGACTGGCCTTTCTCAGCTTCCGGAGGAAGTAGAGACGCTGCTGGGCTTTCTTGGCTGTAGAGCTGGTGTTCAGGGACCAGGTGAGGTTCTCCGCTAGGTGGACACCAAGGAACTTGGTGCTCTTAACGATCTCCACAAAGGAGCCGTTGATGTTAAGCAGAGAGTGGTCCGGTCTTGATTTCCTGAAGTCAACAACCATTTCCTTGGTCTTCTCTACATTCCAGTGAAGGTTGTTGACTGTACACCAGTCTGTCAGCTGCTGTACCTCCTCCCTGTATGCTGACTTGTCGCCTTTGCTGATGAGTCCCAGCACAGTTGTATCATCAGCGAACTTTATGATGTTGTTAGAACTGTGTTTCGCAACACAGTCATGAGTCAGCAGGGTGAACAACAGAGGACTCAGTACACTGCCCTGGGGTTTCCCCCAGTGTTCATGGTGATGGTGCTGGAGCTGCTGTCCCTGAACCGGACTAACTGGGGCCTCCCTGTCAGGAAGTCCAGGATCCAGTTGCATAGGGGGGTGTTGAGGCCCAGCAGGCTTAACTTCTTGGTGAGATTCTGTGGGATGATGGTGTTGAATGCTGAACTGAAGTCTATGAACAGCATTCTGACGTAGGTGTCCTTCTTCTCAAGGTGGGTAAGGGAGAGATGAAGGGTGGTGGTGATGGCATCGTCCGTGGAGCGGTTGGGACGATATGCAAATTGCAGGGGGTCCAATGAAGAGGGCAGTTGGGTCTTGATGTTCCTCATGACTAGCCTCTCAAAGCACTTCATGATGATGGGCGTGAGAGCTACGGGACGGTAGTCATTGAGGCAGGACACCGTGGACTTGCTGTGTGCTGTGTACTCCTCCAAGTTAACAGAGTCGCCTTCAGTCGCAGCCTCCCTGAACATGTCCCATGCAGTGCACTCAAAACAGTCCTGAAGGGCAGAGATGGCTCCTGCCGGCCAGGTTTTCACCTGCTTCTGAACTGGTCTGGAGCGTCTGATGAGGGGTGTGTAAGCTGGAGTCAGATACACAGACATGTGGTCCGAGAACGCGAGGTGGGGGCGGGGCTCCGCCCGGTACGCGCTGGGTATGTTTGTGTAAACAAGGTCCAACGCGTTCGCTCCTCTCGTGGCAAAGTCCACATGCTGATGGAATTTAGGGAGGACTGACTGGAGATTAGCGTGGTTGAAATCTCCGGCGACAATGAACAGTGCGTCTGGATGTCTGGTCTGCAGATCGCTGATGCCCCCGTGCAGTTCCCACAGTGCCTCCTTAGCATTAGCGCTAGCGCTAGGCGGTATGTATACGGCGGCTATCAGCACGGCGGAGAATTCCCGTACTAAATAAAAAGGTCTGCACTTGACTATGATGAACTCCACCAGCGGAGAGCAGTGCTTGGCGACAGTCACAGCGTTGTTGCACCATTCTGTGTTGATGTAAACACACACGCCTCCACCGCGGGTCTTCCCGGACAGAGCCGCGCTCCTATCCGCTCTGAACGAGGCTAGCCCGTCTAGCTGAATGGCGCTGTCTGGAATGCTGTCGCTGAGCCACGATTCCACAAAGACTAGGGCACAGCAGTCTCTGAACTCTCGCTGGGTCGCTCACTGGAGTCGAATGATGTCTAGTTTATTATCGAGGGAGCAGACGTTTGCGAGGAATAGCGATGGTATAGACATTTATAAGAACCAATTGAACACTGATGTGCTCAATGTAAAACACTATGATGAATGTAAAACACTTCTTCTCCATTCATCACAATGACTTGCCTTTTTTTGTTCAGTGTTACACTCACTACAGGCAGTACACATATACATATATACAGTAAGTGCGTTGCAAAATATTTTTGAATATTATTTTACACTCACAACACACAAATACACAGTAACAAATATATATTTTTCCCACAAAACAATGTACAGAGTGTACATCCCAACCAAGTTGCACACACAGTGCTCTACATACAAAACCCTGTAGAACTGCATCATCCTCAGATTA